>OY757042.1:11926912-12415064 GCA_963582015.1 Xanthorhoe designata
TGATTGACTTGCTTGACGACTGACGTATGAATGAATGAATTTGTCAGTTTTCTAAAGTCGTTCCGTTACACGTTATTTTTACTTCACTTTCGAGAGTCGCCATTAATTTTTCATCCAGGCATTTTGAATTTCTGCGTATAACGGAATGGAAGTATAAAATAAATTAAAAATGTAAATGAGAACAGACTGAATTCATAAACAAAAAGGAATCGACATTTGAGACTCGATTTAGCTGAGCATTTACTCAAGCAACGTTCTTGAATACAAACGATACTTAAGCAACGAATCAATGCTTAAGCAGAGTTCCGCTGAACCGAGTTCAAATCGACGCTTGAGTCAGGTCTCTGAATACCGGCCTAAATCTCTAAAACACGGCACTGAATTTAAAGTGTGATCGTAAAAGTTTATAAATAGTAAGTTCTAAGTGAAGTTTATATAAAACATTGACTAACTTCAAGACAAAGCGTTATTTATACAGGGTAGTAAATGCACAAGTGTCACAGGCGTCTAGTTTGGCATTGCAAGCGTTAAAACGCTTACCTTCTAGCCAAAGACGAGTAATATCTAGAAGACAGACAAAGGCCATACACAAAATCGTAACCCTGTCCCGCAGTACCAGATAGCCTGGAAACTTTAAAACATCAATTTTATCCAAGAAATTTCAATACTTAGTAGTAGGTAGCAACAATATTCAATATAAAAAAATGTTAGGTAATTTTAACTAGAAAGTAATTGAAATTTCTTGGATAAAATTGATGTTTTAAAGTTTCCAGGCTATCTGGTACGGGTTACGATTTTGTGTATGGCCTTTGTCTGTCTTCTAGATATTAATCGTTTTTGCTTCTAGCTAAGATACAAACGCTAACGTTTCTTGACGACCTCTGTGGGACAGTAGGCGAAGGCCCGCCTGAGACGCGGAGGTTGCGGGTTCGATCCCCGCCACGGGACAAATGTTTGCATGTTCTGCAGATATTTGGTACAGGTCTGGATGTTTTCTATCTGAAACCGTGAGAGTAGAAAAACGGTATTATTGAAAGAATACCCAGACCCGGAAGATATATCTACACAACGAACAAAAATTTGTCCCTTGGCGAGAATCGAACCTGCAACCTCTTCGTTTCAGTCGGGCCTTCCTCTGCGCCTTAGAGGTCGTATTCGATACGAAGCGATAGTAATTTAGCTACAGACTCTTACTATCACATTTTACCCTTTTTTGTCAAAATAGTGGAATAAACCACAGAGCAACGAAACGATCTATGCTTTCGATCACCAATAGAGCTGTGAAAAACGATGTAGAATTACCATCTTTTACGCTCAAAGTCGAGTGTGAAAAGTCAATTCAACTAAGCCACCATTCGGCCTCAGACTATCATAATAAAATTTATAGTTATATCCCAGACCGGGCTATCAAATACGTTGTCAATTTATTATGGGACATTAAAATGGCGTTTTATGGTTAGCAGCAGTTTTTGAACGACCTCTACCGGGCTCTTGTAAATAAATACCGTTTACGTTTTACTTATTAGTCGGTTTCTTGAACGCAGCAGATCATCTCCAAAATTGAAGCGCTCGTGGCGAAACTTGCTAAGACATATCTGAGCGCTTCCGTGCTTCGGAGGGCACGTTAAATTTTCGGTCCCGGCTTTTAAAGTCGTTAAGTCATGACGGAGGCCCTAAGGCGGTCCAAAAACTCTGTCACCAGAGTTGGCCACTTGCTCATACGAACTTAAAAAGTAAGTTTATCTCCAAATTAACTAATCAATTGTCAAATCACGACTGTGTTGTGTATTCAAGTGTAAATCTGCTGCACTAAACTAAATTATCGCTAATTCTGAAAACTTTTACTTCGTTATTTCATTAGAAAATGAAAAATCTTACGAAAAGTTACGACTTCGACGGGATTTTACTTCGTTCATGGTAAAGACCATAAAACTATTCATAAAGACACAAAGTAATGTAGTTTTAGTATTTTTCTTTTAAGTTTTATTATTTGTGAGGATTTATATGAAATACGACGTTGATTTTGAAGACTGGTCTCATCTCGAACTTGTATAATAGATTATAAATAGTTGTAAAACTTCAAGTGTCTAATCTACACAGACATAGGTCATGACCTCTTGCTGCTTCTGTTTCAGAGGCCACGTTCAATTATCCAGTCTTTTAAGTCATTAAGCATTTGAGTATTATGTCATTAAGAACCTGGGAGTAGATTAGCAGTAAATCAGTTGTTAAGTTCAGAGTGGTCTATAATGAGCTTATTGAAAAATTAATTTTAGTTTTTTTTTGGTTATGATTTAGGCAGCTTTAGAACCTTGTCATTAGTAGCTTATACATCATCATCATCATCCACAGACCGACTTCACCCACTACTGAACCTTTCTTAGTCTGTGCCATCTGCCACGATCCTGCGTATTCTAACATACCTACATAAAATAGCTTTTTTTTTTTCAACATCTTGTGTTCTGCTGCAACTGGTAACTTTTAAAATAACTCTCCCCCCTTAACTTCCAAGACTTGCGCTCTTCTAGCTGAATGGATTAAATCGACTTCATTGACCAGTGCTAAGGGTGCAACACTTTTGCCAAGTTAATCCAAGTTTTACTAGTAGTGGCCGCGAATTTATCGGCACTGAAGTAATATTGCAATTTTATTTAAATCAACATACTTTTTAAGGTCATTACTTTTTTTCTTGCATTTGTGCTCCTTACATTTTATTTTGGATTCGGAGTTTTGAGTTTCATTTTAATGAATCTAGTGTTGCTTTTTTATTTATTTTATTTTTTCAATGAAAATAATTTAAACTTTCAAGTTAATCGATTCAGGCGTGTCTTTGCAAAAACCCATCTTTAGATATTAAAAATATTGGCGGAGCAGTACCTAGGCATACCTACTGGATATTTTTTTTTTTTCAATAAGTATACTTTCAAAAGTTTTCGGGTTCTTTCCAGATATCGCCGTAGCTTATCCTATTTTCAAATAAAATATATAAATATATTTTACAATACAGAATGCGATATCGTGTCTTATTTATAACAAAATCCAAAACTACATCTAACATTTTATGTATTCCAAGTCAGTATTTCTAAAGAACCCTCCTTATATAACTAATCATTGTAAATCAATAAAGCCATCAAATATTTTTTACTCGCTCGATTTGGCAGATAGCAAGACTTTTCTTTGATTTACGCATTTGGGCCAGTCTCCCCTAATCGATTTGAATCTTACTACTCAGATTATTAGGGCTAAAATAGTCTGCAAGCAATTCTTTAGATTGATTCGCTATAAGTCATTATTTGACAGTAAAGAAATGATAATAACCGAAAATAAGGTAGGAACCAAAAACCTTGTTTGTTGCCTGATTCTTTACTAGTGTGTCACATGCGAACCATCTAGAATAACCTAGCTTTTTAAGACTATGTTTAGGACGGTGACTTAGGTTAATATATGTTTTTTTAAATATCTGATTCATAAAAATAACGTCCTGTAGTCAGTTTATTATTAGACTATCAGTTTCATAAAATAACGTACCTACTGTAGTCAGTTTATTATAAACTATCAGTTGTACGGCTTACGTCTACGCTTAAGTCTCAAAATTCAATCTGAATTATTCGATTTCTTTTCTGACTGAAAAAATTAAGCTTGAATCTGTAGCATTTTTGTATATACCCAGTCAAGGTAGGTATTTAAGTTTTTTATTGACTTAAAGTCCAAAATATTCTGTATATTCTGAATACAGCCTGTATTCAGAATATACAGACGGAGTGCAATCATCTTCTCCGATATTGAGGTAATAATTGTTATTGCTACTGGCAGATTGGATTCGGATCAAAGCAAACGGTCCAATCCATTTAAACCAGTCAAACTGTGGATACACTAAAGGCCAGTCCCAATAACCTATAGTACTGATATACATGTATATCAGTTTAAATTACCTATCGGTCTTACTATGTTTTTTGTATATTTTGAATATAGTGTTAACCCACTTAGGTATTTCAATACAAGTGAAAAATCTCACTAAAAGTTACGGACTCTGACGGGATTCGAACCCGCGACGAAACAAGCGATCGCTCTTTAGCCGGGCTGTCTTAAACCACTTGGCCACGGAACCCATGATGTCAAAGCCGAAACTGAAAGATGATATCGGTTAACGCATCGATTAGCGCCATCTACACGGATTCGAGAGGAAACACCTGTTCATTGACATACTTAGTAAGACATTTTACAAATACAAATACAAATTGTTTATTATTTCTCTCACAAATCACAATACATAAATAAAAATATAAAGTAATTAAGTAATTTTAAATATAAGTACAGTAAAAAAATAATGATAAATTGAAACAACAAAAATAAATTGAAAATAGGTTAGAAGTAAGAACCGTTTTGTGAGAGACTGGTGCCTGAAATAGGTATAAAAACCTGTGCTACAGGTCACCAGTGCCCTAATACTCCACTGATTTAACAACTAACTAAACTAAGTAAATTTTGAATAAATATTTATAAATACCTAACAAACTAACATACATAACACAAAATATACCTAATTAAAATTAGTTAGGGGACTTTTTCGTAGGCGGTGCTTCCCTATACCGTCTGTAGACTACTCCCGCGGTCCAGAAGTCCGGAGCGAGGAATACGTCCTTGTGCTTGGCAGCCACTCGGAGTACATATGACTTGAAGTTGGTCTCCTTCTTCTGCTCCAACAGCTTCAAGCCATGCACGAGTACTACGGGCGGCTCCCTGATCCGGCATCGGCCCCTCTCGTCCACGTAACGGAGAATAGCTTCTCTGGTAATGGACGGGTCCAGGCGGGAAATGTAGATCCCGATGGTCGGCTCCACTGCCTGCAGAGATAGCCCAGCAGACAGAGAAGCAGTACCACGCTGATTTCGTGATCGCTTGCTAGATCGGCGTTTTTTCTCCACGACTGTGAAGCCTTCTGCGTCGATCTTTTTATCACCACCGATGTTCTTCATTGTTGGTTCCGGTCTCGGTCGCCGAATATCAGCGCTGGGCGCCGAGCGCGACGACTGAGATTGACAGGACACCTGCGCGTAGCTCTTCTGCTGGCGAGCCGGAGCGCGAGGAGCAGAAGAGGGTGCCGTGGTCACAGGCTGCATCGTTGACGTCCCGGGGGTCGAGGTCATCGGCGCCGGGCGGTCATTCGCCTGCGAAACGGTGTCAACATTCGCAATGTACATTTTGCTGACCGGTGATATTTGAGCTCGCGTAGCACCACCGCGCCTCGCGTTTACATTTTTCGCTGACTGCGGCGATACTGTAGGAATTGCATTTTTGTTTCGCAATTCCGCGAGTTCAATTTTTAATTCGGAGACAGTTTTCTCCGAACTCTCCAGTTTGGAATGGATGCTGGTGACGTCAGCCTTGAGCAGCGTGATATCCTTCAGCAGCCTCATGACGTCGATGTGGTCGAAGGTCACAGGGGGCAGCTTGTGTAGATCACGGGCTACGTAGGTAGGAACGTCATCAGGGTCAGTCTCCAAAAACACCCTAAAGATGTCTTCAATGTCTCGCTTGACGCTTCCATCACGTTGTCCAGTCACGAGGCGGACGGTGGTCACAGCAGAATCGGCCAGTACCTTCTTAGCTTCGGAGATTTCCTTCTCCGTGAAGCTGGATGTCAGGATCTGGACGAGACTGTCTTGGTCCATGGTGTCGAGCTTGCATCGGATAAATGCAAGAGCCTCGTGGACAATTAACGTATCCGAGCGTTTTGAGTTCGCCATTTTTGTCACATTGACTAAACGCGAATTAATCTAGGTCAACATTGAGACAGCCGCTGTGGAGCGACCGTTCATGCTGACGGCACGATTGCGAATCAATCAAATTTTGCATTACTTCCATACAAAAAATGAAAAATATCTACCCACAGTAAGCAAACCCATAGATAGATAGGTTATTGAGACTGGTCGTTAATTGGAAATATTAACAGTATGTGGAACAATACAATTTATCAATAATAACTCCTCATGAAGAATAAAGAAATGCAAATGATTCATTCTCTCAACCCTACAGATTACTAATAGTTTACTGGTTACTTGTGTCAATTCAGATGTCGCCAAAACTAAACTAATTTACAGCACTAAAATGTTGCCGTCCCTTTCATAACCATCGAAAAAAAGGGATGGTATCAATTTAAATGCAGTAAAATTAGTTTAGTTTAGTTTTTGCGACATCAGAATTGACACCATTGACACTTCACTACACACACAGGCTACGTCGAATGCCAATCTTGAACAGTGTGGAGGCTGTAGTACCAATTACACTCCGCGGTCCGTCGGGAATCTCAGACATCTATGCAAAGTCAGTGGAGAATGAAATGAGCATGCATGAAGATCGACTTTACTCACGATATACTTAAAAAACATTGAAAAACTAAACTTAAACCTATTTCTTTTTTAGTTGTGTACAGAAAAGATCGCCTTTGTACTTACATATCTTTTAAGTACTTATCTGTTTATTTGTATTCTATTTTGTGGAGGTAAATAATTTAAAGAAGAAAAAAGAAAGAAAGAAATATAAAATGTTTATTTAGTACACAAAGAATTTAACTAATACAGTAATTATAAAAAAAGTTTATTGGTTAAATATACCCGTTTACATTAGATATTATCTTCATGTGAGATAAATCTTAAATATTTTGATGGTGATTGTAAAAAATAAATTCTTTATATTTCTATGTATTTCTAAAACGATTTATCTGAACGAGTATAGGAGGCTGTTTTAGGTCTGTTTTATTCAAAACTTTCGCAACGCAATGCCCTCCGCATCAGAAACAAAGCAAAGGTCCTACTTGGATTCCACGAAAACGAAGTTTCGTTACATTTATCGGGTTCAGCTTATGTTGGTGGATACTAAAATCATATCAGTTTACCAACATAAACAGAACCCGAAAATTGTCACGAAACTTCGTTTTCGTTTAACCCGAGTAGCCTTAGAAAAACCAGAGACGCAAAATATATTTGAGGGTAATACTTTCCACCTGGCAAAGTGCTAATGGCTTCACAAAGTTTATAATTACTGTACAGGCCCTACGACACCCCTAGGCCCCCTTAAGGCCCCCTGTAGGCTCCCTGACAAACGTTACGCTGTTTTATCGCTGTTTAACCTAATTTGTTTATTTGGAATGGTAAAATGTTTTTGATGTCGTAAACTTTTATGGATGAATGTTGAATGAGAGATGTTTCTAAGGGAGCTTATATTTCAATGTTAAAAAGCCGTGTTGGCCAAGTGGATAAGTACTTCGACTTTCGATCTGAAGGTCGTGAGTTCGAATGCGGCCGTGCAACAATGGACTTTTCGTGTCGAAAAATTTATATGGACTTTAACACGAGCTTTAAACGGTGAAGGAAAACATCGTGAGGAAACCCGCGGCTAGTCAGCCCCACACGTCTTGACCATTGTCTTTCCTGTGGATATGGCCGGCTAAGCTGAGAGGATGGTTTAAGTGCTGGGCAAGCCTATTCCATCTCAACAATGTCCCAAGCACGACCTTCGGATCGAAAGTCGAAGTACTTATCCACTTGTTCAACACGGCTTAGGGGTAAGTACACATTATTATAATAAACCCACTTACACATTGAGAGTTATCCCTCATGTTTACAGATGTTATTTTTCTATAAACTTCCAAGAACATTGTAACTACAGTCCAAACTATTCCTTACACAAAGTTTCCGATATGACAATATCCCGATAACAAAAGCCAAATAAACTACCTTATGTTTTAGGCATCGTACTTCCCTTTGATCTCATAAGTACACTGGGGGCCAGAAAAAGTAGACGCGAGGGATTATAATGTAACATTCGAAGGTCAATATAGCCTCTTGTTTTTATACATTTGAGTGTACGGGGTAATATGGGAATATGTTTTTTGCGCAATATCTTTTTATAAAAGAAACATTTGTATTCTTTGTTTGAGAGACATTTTTATACAATAATAACCTCATTTCTCTTCAGTTAACTGTATTCAACAAAGCAATTACTTTTAAGCTTGCTATAATCTCGCATAAATTAAATAATAAGTAGGTATTGCGTTGTTTTGTGCAAAGTATAAGCTCATACACATAAATGTTTAAGGAGGTATACTTAAACATATATATTGCCGAGCGTCACTTATTTTGAATGGCAAGCCACTGGGAACTTGAGTACCTACTGAAAATAACTTAACCTAGTTCTGAATTATATCTGTTTCCTAAGTTGTTTAGTCAACCTAACCTAACCGTATTGGTAATTTAGAAGCCTCATTTAGCTCTCAAGCCATTAATTTTTTTTTTAAATTAACTTATACCATGGACGAAAAAATCTATTTTATCTATGCTAATACTAACTTACTCCCAGTGTTTAGAGATACGAGTATATAATCTATGTAATATATCTATAATGTATCTATGTAGTTTATCAGTCATCTGGTTACCATAACACAAGCATTAAATTACTTAGCTTGGGACTAGATGACGCCGTGTGGAATGTCCAAGGATATTTATTTATTTATTATTTATTAATTATTAGTAAAGTCCCACTAAAATAACATTACTCATACAAAATGGTCAGTAAGCTGCACAATAGAACACTAATACACTGGTTACTGTTGCTTTGTGTATTGCTCAAAGGCAATTTCAGTTCAATGGTTGCTTACAGACTCGGAACCAACAAACGAGAAATCCACATAATACTTGAGAATGTAAACCTTAAGGGCGCATTTATTTGACACGAATTTCTTCCGAAGTGGTCATAGCGTGCATTTGACTAGAAATGTCGGTGTGTGCAAAATGTACTTTATTTGTTAAGCTACTACGTTTGAAATCAAATGAGCAAACAGATTCATGTATGAGCCGTCCGCGAGATTATACTACGAGTGTTCTGAGAAATAGAAATGCTTTTGCATAGTTTAGTTTAGCATGTTACATAACAATTCAATCCATTATCAAACATAACAAGTTGATAATCTCAAAAAAAATTCTATCAACAAACTCTGCATCAAAATTGGTTCTTCCGTTCAGGAATTAAGTTGCCACAGACGTAGATACAAACTATAAACTACATAGTGTTTTGAAACTACAGCCTAATGGTTTAATAACAAGAGCAACCTATACCAACAATCGAATAGTTTTGTGCAAACACGATTCCCTAGAGGAATCGTGTTTGCACAAAACTATTCGATTGTGAACTATAATATTGGTGTGTGTGATTGTAAAAGTATCAAACTAAAAATGGAACAAACAAACCGATTTTATTGCTCTCCAGTGTACAAAGCAATGATGTTACACAAAAATGTGAGTAATAAATTATGTCCAATATCTGTTTTAGCGAAGAGGCAAAGTAATGTGTTATCTTCTATTATATTATCTGAATGAATTATAATTATATTAATCATAAATAAGTAAGTTCGTATGAGCAAGTGGCCAGCTCTGGTGACGGAGTTTTTAGGCCGCCTTACGGCCTCCGTCATGGCTTAACGACTTTAAGAAGGGACCGACAATTAAAATGCCCTCCAAAGCACAGAAGCACTCAGATATTAATTCCACTTGCGGTCACCCATCCAAGTTGTGACCGCTCAGAACGTTGCTTAACTTCGACGATCTATCAAGAACGTCTTAGCAAGCTTCGCCACGAGCGCTGCAAGTAAGTTAAGTGGGATTGCGTCTCAAATTATTCGATTCGAAGATTGTTGAATACATTTCTCTGATTCGGAAAATGGTTTATGAGAAACAATAAAAACAACAAATTAAGTAGTTACATAATATTAGCAGCCGATGTATTTCTTACCACAAAGGTTTTAAAAAAATATAAATATCCATAAAAGTAAGTAATAAAGTTAGGTTCATAAATTATGTAGAATGAATAGGAAAAGACAATATCGTGATTTTCTGTTCGATCCGGGATTATTGGGGTCTAAGCCAAGGTCGACCTTTGTCTACGCAAAATTGAGAATCCTTATTCAAAATACTACGACAAGAATGTTAAAAAGCGTTCACCAGTTTCGATCCTGCGGTTGATAAATGCAATAATGGATATGGAAAGCGAAAGAACAAGTGATGCATCACGCACGACGTCGAAAAGAAGAATTAGATCGCGATGATGTCATATTAAAATGCCAGTTACAATTAATTCAAGGTGATATAACAGTAGGCCATTTTTTAGATAAACTAAGACAGGACTGGCCACCTTTTTTTTAATATACAGGGTGTATAAATTATTGGTTGTTTCTATTTATAGTATATAATAGGAAAGACAGAAATAGGTCTCCCTCGTGGTCCTACTAATAGGAGAAAATAGTAGGTCCATGAAAAAACGGCTGAAAATAGTAGTCACTTGAGTCTGTGATATATTGACATTGTACGCTTTACATTGTAACAGCCTATACTTATGACGCTTTTTTTGTCTTTTTATTTTGGCTTCGCACGGCTTGTGCATTTAGCCACTATCAACTAATAATTATTATTATAGTTCAACTTAAGATATAGGTACACAAAATACAAATTATATACATACATTCATACATACATATACATAATATCCCACCCATTCCCTTGTGCCTCAGTAAAGATGTGGGTCTTTACTGAGCATCACATGGACTTTTTGTGAGACCTCGAGATAAATGCAATGTCCAGTTTTTGTTTCATTTGCCCAGACTTAGGTATGTAGCAAGACTTAATATTTAATACTATATAACACAGGGGATCGAGATACCGTACATGTGAAAAAGCTACATTTGTGAAAGAAATTGAAATGATTTTTTCTGAAATTGATTTATTTTAGTGAGGTTGATAACCTCTTGCAAAAAGGCGAATATAGGAAACCTCTTTAAATAACTCTCCCTATTTTATTCCATCATGATCATATTTTTTTCACGCCGCGCTAGCACCCTATATCCCCCGCACGCCTACAATCTTAAATTTTATTGCTGACGACGCTGAGGCACTGAATGAAATCCATTGCCGCGCGCGTATGCATAAACCAGCGCTCGTTGAACAAAAGCCAGCGAGCGTCACTAAATTATTCGTAAGAGCTGCTTCGCGTGGTGATTGCTTTGCGTAGTTTGAACGGGTGGAAGTTTGTGAGAGCTAAGATGCTAAGTCAAGCATTATCTTTTCACAGACATTAGTCACATAATATACTGTGTTTTTCACAAACAAGCGAAATAATAAAATGAGTAAAACTTTCCTTTGTAGAGCGGCACTTTTGTGGAAAACATTTTTGTTTAAGAGAAGTACTAACTCAGGCAACATGTACTAGGTATGTAGCCGGTAAGTACCTACCTAACTAAAATGGTACCTACATCTAAGAAACTGATGTACTAACTACTAGAAACCTATCTTTCAGAAAAACTGTCAAATATTATATTTGAAGAGCGTAAAACAAATCATGTAATTTATAAATCAATTCGCTTCAAGATAATTGAGTATGATACCAAACGACGGTTAAATCCCGTAAAAAATCCCGGGCGCGTTAAAAATGAAATCTTTTCATAAACAGACAATTTCGCCGCCGAATTTCCTTGAAAAAATCCGCGAAAAAGATACCCCCAAATCCTGAAAAGTTTCACCGAAACAATAGATAAGCATGTAATCCCGGAGCCCGTAATCCCGGGAATTATTATCCGGGAAGATATCCCTTAGTTGTGTTGAGGGATCGCTGGGATCATGGATTAAAGTTTTAATAAAAGGAGATTTTCACGCGAGCAATACTTTTGATAGGTCTTATTAGTTCTGAAACTTTTGGTTCAATGTTCGGTAGATAATTATTTGGTGTCTAAAAGCAATCCTGGTACAAAATTTCATTCAAATCCGTCCAGCCGTTTGAAAATAAAAGAGTAACAAACACACTTACACACAAACTTTTCGTCTATTCCCGTTGTCCCCGTGACGGGGACAGCGGGAAGTCATTATTTTTCTATTAGTGTGATAATACTACCTAGAAGTTCATTTTGATCTCTTGTTTCACTTCTCAGAAACTATGTATTCAGCTAAAAAGTGAACCCAAAGAAGTGGTAAAATCCAAACATTTGTTCTTCGAACTAAAACTTAAAAGAGCTGGATTACTTTCAGGCGTCTAGAATATTCAACTAACAGCTAGTCTCAATAACCTATCTATCTTTGGTTTTGATTAAAAAACGTCAAATAACTACTGACAGTAAGCAAAACCAAAGATAGCTAGGTTATTGAGACTGGCTGTAAGAGTGTTATCGATTGTCGGTCAGTCACGTACGACTTTAGGTATGTATAGAATTGATGTACACGGTTACAAGTTTGTAAAAGTTATAACATTATTTAGACCATAATATAATTTCGTCTTCACAACCGCTCGCTAACTTAGATAACGGTTTTGATGTAGTTATGAGTGCTTCTGACCACAGACTTTATATGCTTCAAATCGAATTACTTGGTTTTTGTGACACTTTAGGTTATTTCTTCACTGTAGGTTAATTCTTATTATTTCTTATTGTGTTGAATTGTATAAAAGCTGTATATCAGTCATCTGGTTGCCATAGCTCGGGACTAGATGATGCTGTCGAAAATGTCCAAAGATATAAAAGTAGCCTATTTTTTAATCAAGATTATTAGGGTGCCTGTATAGGTGAAACTAGCGCCAACGTCTATTTTATTTGATTATTACGTTGAACAGAGGAATTTTAAAAACTGAATGTACAGTTTGTGAAACCTATCATATGCTTTTTTTAATACCTATGTAATAGTTTTATTTTGTATAGTTAGGAGGAGTAGCGAAAACAGAGTTTGGTGGCCACCAAGTGCGCTTGTTTCACTCATACAGGCACCTTAAGCAATCCTGGTACCTACCAAATTTTATTCAAATCTGTCGTCGTTTGAGTCACTCTAATTATTTATTGGAACCTTATTGTCAGAGACTCCGTTGACTTCCGTTTTGAAACACAAATCAATACGAAATGCTTGATTTGTTTTTCTCTTTAAGATTCAGTTATAGACAGAGCTATTGCAAGAAATAAGGACAAAAGTACAGTAACTATTTAATTCCAGAAAGTTCCAGCTTTAGTTAAATCGTTTAATCGCTCGCCAATTACAACGGAGACAGTTAAGAGGAAAGACGGTCGAAACATTCTGCAGTATTTTATTTTTCTTTCTAATGGCGTAATTAACATCAACTCATTGGTACTTTACATTCTTTCGTATTTACTGTTTTAAAAATATTTTCTAGATGGTTCTAATTTTTAAGCTATTGCATAGCTTCTATCACGGGACTTGAGCGTGGAGACCGAATCCAGAAATTCCGTAACGAAAATATCCTAACACTCCCCATGCAATAGCTTTACCGCGGCAGTCTCCGAGTGCCACACGTCTTTTTTATTACTTAAGTTGTAAGCCTTCAGGTTGGGTTAGTGTCTCGAGTTTTGATCGGAAGGTCGTGGGTTTGAATCTAGGCGTGCATCAATGGATTTTTATTTGTAACGTACTATCTTCAACTACAATTTTAGGGCACTACGATTTGGGTCGTATCGTTCGTTCGTTCGTTCGTATAAGCAAGTGGCCAACTTCTGGTGACGGAGTTTTTAGGCCACCTAAAGGCCTCCATCATGGCTTAACGATTTTAATGGGAGCCGACAACTTAACGTGCCCCCCGAAGCACGGAAGCGCTCAGCTGATAATGCCACTTGCGGTCACCCAGGCATTATGGCAGTTGGGTCGTATCAAAAACTATGGTCTAAGTTAGCCGACCACGTGCCTGCTCCGCCACTGAAGTTACTGTTCTTCAAGATAATGTGAAAAAGCATCACCTCTTTATAACTAATCAATACTTATTCAAAATAAACTTCGCCTACTTTCCTTCTTTCAGCAAGTTCTGTTTAAACAACGTTTTATTCCGTAGCGAGCAATTTTATTTGAAGAGTTTTTTGGTACTCTTTTTAGATGTTGTGATGCAATTAGCTGAGTAAGGGCTCTTAGGACTAGTTTCTGACAGTTTTAATTGATTTTCTATTACCTGAGTCAAAACCTAGGATAAAAGCATTCACATTTTATTGTTTTTGGTTATCTAAAATAGATCGCTTCTAAGCGATGAGTTGAAGTACAATTATTAGTATAGATAATACTCATCGAGTTTTAACATCATAGCAAGTGCAAATCGTGGTATAAGATGCTTGCCCTCTCCTCCGTTAAAGAGTCTCCTTGGAAAGAATGGTGATTTGATGTGTGTGATATGTCCAATTTTATAAAAATGTACACTTCATTAATTGATATCAAGCCAAGTATTTTATTTATGTGTTTCAATTCTCTGTTAAATTAATGATACCATTATTTGGTATCATTAATTTAACAAGGTAATATTCTCTTTTCTTTTAAATCGTAACAAAGTTGCAAACAATGATCCATCAAATGTATTTCACCGAGTGGGCTGCCACTTCAATCCTATGTTCTGTGACCTGTTTTACCTATATTCTGTGACCTCCTTGGTGTACAGAGTTAGTGGGCACTGAGGGAATGAAGTGGGCTTTATCTTGAGTGGAAGCTCCGTTATACACTCTTCTTCTTAAGAAAATACAATAGCATTTTCATATTTACATTTACAAAAGACTCACATCCAATTTAAAAGGGAAAAACACGTGCTTCAAGCACTGACTATGAAAATATAAACGTTGGATCTACGACTTTTACGGATCAGAGAGCGGGTCAGGCCGCCTTTGAACTCTTCGCTAAGCTAAGTAATGAGGTTGAGTTGTAAATAGAATGATGGAAATAATAAAAATATAAACTGAACTCGCTTAAAAAAGATGAATAAAAAATGTATCTAAATTGGCGCCCAGACGTGGTATAATGAGTACCACGTTGGGCGCCAATTTATAAAACTGAGAAGATACAATATTTGGTTGTAAGGGCAGATAATGATTTGTACTTAATGTTTGAAACAGGTATATCTTGATTATATCTGCAGATAGAAATAAATTATTAACATAATACTAACAAGGTCAAAATTCAGATGTTAAATTCGTTCTACTTCACAACCTTACATTCTCAACTAGAAACATTTATGTGGCTCAACATTCAACAATTATCCACGCAAAGCTTAATAAAGTGAGTCCACGCTCTGAATAAATTAAAATAATCCATAATTTAAGTACGTTATTTTTAGCCACGTGTAAGTAAGGTTTTCCGCTAAATAAGCCTGCTCGCCCAGCCGAGCTCCTTGGGGACAGCTTGCTTGAAACGTAATGAAACAAGTGACGGTACAGGGTACATTTTTATAAAAGCGATGTTTTACTTGAGAAAGATGGCTCAAGTTTCCAACTTACATTCACGTAATATTGTCGATTTTGATAGCAGTATCGTTACTTGGATTTTTGTATGTATAATTTTAGCTCCCCTCCAGAGGCACTGTTAGAAGTTTTGAGACATGTCAGGGTAAGTTCAATGTATTTTTTTTTATTATTCGAAGAATCTTTATTTAGATAGGAGGGGAAAATTTTAACGATTTTTTGAAGTCTGTTATTCTTTGATTTTATTATGTCAAGTACAAATCGCTAGAGTTTTGGAAGTATTTATCTTTGACATCATTGAACAGTTTCAATGATAACTATGAGGCTTCGCTGTTTCGACCCACATGTTTAACCCATAAGCCAAAAGTAATACTACTTTTTTGCGTTTTTCCCCCACTGATATTTTTCATTTTTGCTTCGACCCACACAGAACCAAATGACAAAAATATAACGGTAAAAAAAAACTTAATAAGTAACATCCAAGTTGCTATTAAGAAAGCGCATTATCTACAAACTTGCATTGTACTTTACACAATGTTTATACAGTCAATTTATAAAATCACCAAGATTTTTCATACACTTTGGCAGCTGAAATGCTCGCATATATTTCACAATTTATAAAAGAGCATAATATTAGCTTTTAGAACAAAACCTCATTCTTCGAGCTACGGACATCCTAGCTATAAATCACACAGCGCTCGACCGCAGAGCACAGTCACTGACATAAAGCGCTTTAAGCGGAACGCTGAGCAGTAATACTACGATTTTAAAACTAATAAGACTTAAAATCTGTGTGAATCGTAGCGTTTAGAAAACGGTTCAACTTGTATCAAAACATATTTCTGATAGAACGCGCCACCTGACGTTGTTGGGCCGAGCTGAAAGGATGATTTAGGTGCTGGACTCATTAAGCAACCTATACTTGTCCAGCATCATAACACAGTATACATCATCTTGTAAAGTTGTGAATGCAAAGAAAAATGAAAAAAAAAAAATGAAAATTTTTACCTGTGTTATTATCATAATTTGCCTCACTATACGCGCGCTGGTCTGAAGTTGCTTATAATGTATGTACATTTTAGTACTATGTGTATTATATAATCTGTGGTACTATTTAGTATTTTAGTACTTCGACTTTCGATCCGAGGTCGTGAGTTCAAATCCGGCCGTGCATCAATGACAATGAAGCCGTGACTTTTTGCGTCGAAAATTTATATGCATTTTAACAGTTTTCAATGGTGAAGGAAAACATCGTGTGGAAACCCACGGCTAGTCAGCCCTACACGTATTGACCATTGTCTTTCCTGTGGATATGGCCAGTGGATATGGCGGCCATATCCACAGGAAAGACCATCCTCTCGAATGGTTTAGGTGCTGGGCAAGCCTATTCCATCTCAACAATGTCCCAGGCACTACAGTGTCCCGTTAAGTGTAGGCAAAGCTTACCTCCTGACTCTGTATAAATCATCTAGTAAAGATGTAAAGGCCTGAGTTTAAGTGTAGGTATAATCTTCACGAAATGATTTATAAGTCAGAAGGCATTCTATGTATTCACTTTACGCTGTGGTGCTTGGACAATGTTGAGAGGCGTACCAACCTTTGACCGACCTTATTCTAAAAACATTGTTAATACGAGTGGTTCGTGGGTTTCCTTACAATGGTTTTCTTCAATGCTGAAAGCTCGTGTTAAGTACATATTAATCTTATAGACCTCTGTGGCGCAGTGGGTGAAGAATCAGTTCACTTTTGACGGAAAAAAAAATAATCTGTTCATAACTCTGAAGATGCTCATAAAATCCTCTTTCAAATAAAAAGTAATTTTTAAAATTGAAGCGCTCGTGGCGAAGCTTGCTAAGACGTTCTTGATAGATCGTTGAAGTTAAGCAACGTTCTGAGCGGTCACTACTTGGATGGGTGACCGCAAGTGGCATTATCAGCTGAGCACTTCCGTGCTTCGGAGGGCACGTTAAATTGTCGGTCCCGGCTTTTAAAGTCGTTAAGCCATGACGGAGGCCTTTAGGCGGCCTAAAAACTCCGTCACCAGAGTTGGCCACTTGCTCATACGAACTTACTTACTTAAAATCGGCCTACTATTGACGGAGTACATAAAAAAATACATACAGTGAAATAAAGTACCTCCTCCTTTTTTGAAGTTGATTTGAAATAACCATCAAAATCGGTCTACAACTGTGAACATCAAAAAAATACACACAGTCTAACATAGAACTTCTATTAAAAGTCGGTTAAAAAGTGAATTGTAATTGAGTTAAAATATCAATTTCACGCTAAACTAACATGACAGAATATTTAAATTCGACCATTCTGAAGATTATCCTTGCCTTTATTTCCATAACAATACATTACATAAATAGAATTGAATTAGACTTTTATTTTATAAAAATTTTCAAACATTATAATTTAAGTAAATTAATAATTAGTTTAATCTGTAAAAATAAATAAAACTTTTTATTAAAAACTTGTCAGGCCCCTTTTCGGGTATAGGCCTCCTCCATCTAGTTACATTAGTGCCAATAAAAAAATGACATCAGAATAAACAGCCTTTTGAGCTCTAAGGAGCCTCTAAGTCCATTATGAATAACAGGGTAATCCGAACTCACACTAAACATTTCCAAGTCCAGCAGAGTATTTGTGTTCGGGCATTCGGAGAGCGTTCAAGCAATACAGAGCTGGCGAACAGTCCCGCGGGAACCCTCCTTTAAACAGGACTTCAGAACAAGCTACGAGTAAGGATAGTCTGTTTTAAGGGTTTTTATTTTTGGCATATACAGAACACCAAAGTTTGACTTGGGTTAATTGTAAAGAAGATGTTGAGGCATATATAAGTTCCTGTAAAATTGACTAACGGCCAGTCTTAATAACCTATCTATTCTTGGTTTTGCTTATTGTGGGTAGTTATTTATTGTCATTTTTTGTATGGAAGTAATGTCAAATATCTACCTAAAGAAAGCAAAACCAAAGGTAGATAGGTTATTGAGACTTGGCCGTAAGAGCATAGTCAAAGAGCGGTCAAAATAATATTTGTAACGTACTTTTATTTCCAGCTAAGGAATTAAATTAAAAAAATCGATAGTGGACATTTTATTATCAAGATATACACATTCACTACGCACATACGCAAACACACATGCATACACACATTCATCACGTCCATACGTATTACTATTAAATCTCATACAATCATACACTTTATCTTTCAAGCCCATCTCTGCGTATTTAATTCTTTAATAAAAAACAAAGACTTATACAAAGTTGTAGGATTATATTTTTATCTTTAGTGAAATATCAAGAGAAACTGATTATTGGCTGCTTCTATCAATTGTTTAATCAAGTCTACCTGTTTTACTTTTGTAGCTGTTGGTTTCTTCAATAAAATAAAATAAATAAAACGTGAAACTTTACAGTTACTCCAATAGCGATGAAAAACTCCTTTCCATCACGAAGAGTTGTTGATCGTCTTCAAGTCAAAAGTTTCATGCTTCAAATGTTTAAGTTTCACGTTTCCACTAAAAGCTACGAAATTACGTTTACGTTGAAAGCAACACTTCCGTACTATTTGGCCCGAGTTTGTCAGTGGCCCGCGGGAGCGGTAACTTTTATCTCGTAAATGTATCTCTGGAATGGTGAAGGAAAACATCGCTTGGAAATGTGTTACAACTTATATTTGATATAACATTGTGTCTGGAGCGACTCGAAGTTTGATTGAAGACTGCACTAGCAGAGTATGCGTTTCGGAAAAGTCATGGAATAAAACAATATCTTTTTATAGTGTTTAACATTTAAGAGTCTCTTACATTTTTTTATGCGCATTACAGGTTTTAACTTGTTAAAATCCTTTATTGTTCCCTAGGTGAATTGAGCAACTGTGTAATCGAAATTGTCTTTTGGAAAGCATAAAAAAATCCTCCATCATGGCTTAAAGACTTTTAAAGCCAGGACCGACAATTTAACGTGACATCCGTTAATGCCATTTGCGGTCAGTCATCCAAATTGTGACCACTGAAAACTGGGCAAGTTCAACGATAAAGAACGTCTATGCCACGCGCTTCATGGACACCTAATAAGTTTTATTTTTAAATGTTTCCTAATACGACATATGACACACGCAGCTGTGCGCTGTATAAAAGAAAAAACGTGCGTGAAAACACGACAAAGTGTTGTAAAGACTCAGTAACAATATAAGTAGTGCCGAAACTCAAGTTTTGCCCAGCACTCGCTGGAGACCGCCAACTTTCATCTCCATAATGAACACGTCTCTTGACATACGGAACCACGTAAATATCAATTTGAGTTGTCCCGGGTGTAATGGATTGTCTAATGTATCTAAATAAACTGCGAATGGGACATTTGTGGGGAGACTTTTATGGGAAAAAGTGGTGTGGAGATGGAAAAGGATTGCAATGCTTTTTCTTATTCCTTTAGAAGCTAATGTGTAGCTAACTTGGACTTGATTGGATAAAGTGAAATTAGGCAGTGAATAAATTGTGGCAGTTCTTTTTGTTGTATTGTTGTATCATAAAACGGTGACACATTATATTTGTACCGATATCAGTGCCTGCATTGAGTTGCTATCTCTTGTTTTCGTGTTTACGTAATAAACTACAGATCCGGTCCAGCAGATCAAGAAGTTTAGTAATTTTTCACAAATCGTCATCCTATGGTATCTTACAAAATATAGCAGCTGCGAATATCACAAAATTAATACCACTTTTTGTGTTTCTCAAAAGTTTTAACGTAAAACAGGGACCTAAGTACATACTTTTTAATTTTTTTTTACAAACCTACCTCTTTTTTCTTACAAAAAAATATAACAATGTACATAAAAAAATATTATATTAAACCCTGTAGCGTGCGTATCATTGATTCTACCATTCAATATTAAAAACAAAATTGTTGTACAAATTGTTTGTTCTACAAATAAAATAAAATGCATGAAACATGCAAATTCAAGTGCAACTAATAGGTATTCATTAAACTATCGTTTGCATATCAGAACATTAGAAAGAGAACAAAAACTTTTACAAAGCACAATAATCGCCGCCAGTAAAACAGACGGAACTGAATATTGCTCCTCGCGAACTGTTCCCGAATACAAAATGAAGAGATTCACAATACTGCGATACACTGAATGGATGTCAATAATGGAGGCGCCGCTGTGCCGATAGTAGCGGTACTTTACAAGTTTCACTTGCACAGCTTTCACGACTGTCAAATTTTAACTGTACTTCACTTCACTTCTTATTTGTGGCTACGGTGACTAGTTGCGAATGAGTTTGACATGCGCTTTTACGCCACTACGAGTATTACTATTACTACTAACCCATACTGTCCCATTGTTGGGCAAAGGCCTCCCCCCACTTTCGCCAGTCACGCCGATCCAGTGCCTTCGTCCGCCAGTCCCTCTCAAAGGCGTCTAGTTCGTCCCGCCATCTCGGACGCCACTAATTTACGCCACTCACCAACGGAAAAAACGGAACTTGATTGAACATTCGGTCAGACCTTTTAAGCATAGAGGAGTTATAATTAAAAATAACGTCGCGTACAAGACCCAGTTATAATCCTCAGTGCAGATACAATATTGTAAAAATATTTTCGTATACAGCAAAGGATGTGTGAAAATCAAAGCTAGAGGAAATCTGTGGTCTCTGTCTACCTCAACGCAAATAAAGCAAAAAATTTTATTTTACTTATTATGTATTTGGAAAGTAGGAAAGCAGTTCGTCGTTCGTATGAGCAAGTAGCCAACTCTGGTGGTGGAGTTTTTAGTCCGCCTAAAGGCCTCCGTTATGTCGACTTTAAAAGCAAACCGAAAATTTAACGTGCCCTTCGAAGCACGAAAGCAATCAGCTGATAATGCCACTTGCCACCCATCCAAGTTGTGACCGCTCAGAATGTTGCTTATCTTCGACGATCTATCAAGAACGTCTTAGCAAGCTTCGCCACGAGCGCTTCGAAGCAGAGTGACGAAAGCAGTGACATAGCCCTTCATACCCAACAATACCGTCGATATGAAGAACAGTAATGATGCGGGCAGGTGTTCGAATATCACCGGCTATAGCTACTGGCATGTCATGTGTTTACTCCCGAGAAAAAACAGAAAGAAAAATGGTTTATTTTGGTACCTCAAGGATCACTTCAGTTTCGTCTTACATGCATGGTTGTAACGCCTGTTCGAATGTGAGTCCCTACAAATACTTAGTTTCTCCTAGAAGCGCTCGTGGCGAAGCTTGCTCAGACGTTCTTGATAGATCGTCGAAGTTAAGCAACGTTCTGAGCGGTCACTACTTGGATGGGTGACCGCAAGTGGCATTATCAGCTGAGCGCTTCCGTGCGTCGGAGAGCAAGTTAAATTGTCGGTCCCGGCTTTTAAAGTCGTTAATGAAAATTAGGAAACCTCTGTTAGGTCTATTTAGCGAATACATTTGTATGTAACCTTTATTTTTCAGTCAAAAGTAAGACCCACGCACTCTCAACATATAAAAGAATATATTTTCTAATTATATTTTTGCCATATTATATGTAACTCAACTCAACCATATTCTTTTAGATTCTTTGTCATTCTCTACCAAAAAGCCGTCTGAAAACACCATCTGTCGTAAGAAAACTCGAGTAAATATGACAAAGAGTCGAAAACAGGGCGGGCCTAATTCGAATGTGATGGCCCGATAAAGGAAATAACATAATTTATATTTAATGCCGAATTGGAGCGTGGTGATGTTAGGGGAAGGGCGTAGTAAACAAACAGCAGTAGGTTATCTTATCTCCACTGCTGAAATAGTGTTTTAAGTGCTGGGCAAATGTACTCGTACTCGATTTCATCAATGTCTTAGACACTGCAGTGTCCTGGCCATTTCAAAGTAGTAACCTACTCTTTCGTCGTCGTTTCGTTTTTAATGGTGTCTTTATATCGTTCATCAATAATGCCCGATTCCTATATCCAACGTACGGATGACCGTCGATCAATATTATAGAAACGTTGATTATACAACACAAAATGTATAACACTTTTTGACAGATAACAACGTTATAATAGCACACGGGAAATTACTCACGTAAAATTATCGTCGATTTAGATACCGACAATGTTTCGATTCTTCCGGAGAATCTTGAACCACACTCATACCCAGATGAAGATACGTGTGCTATTATAATGTCTAAAACAACTCACGATAGTTTTGAAAGTGAGATAACAACGTTGCTATGACGCTCGATCTACCGTCATCCGTACGTTGGATATAGGAAGGCATAAGTCAAAAGTTATTTAGCAAAGTTTGTTAAGTACTAACTACGAGGTTGCTTTTTTATTTTACAAAGTTTTTTTACTGGATAAATTTACACTGTGTACTTCAGAAAGGCACGTATTGACACAGTCGAGCGAGATTGAAAAGAAATTTAGTTTTCCGCTCCGAGGCTCGCTAGCTTTGTAAATGTTTTTGATGTTGCAAATTATATAAATTATTGTACAATGAAGATGTTGTTTAAAAATATTTATTTATATACGAATTAAATGGGTATACGAATATAATAACCAAAATGGTAGATTTTTCTAAATCCAGCAAATAATTGAATGTAAGCTCGTATGAGCAGAGCCAACTCTGGTGAAGAGTCTCCGTCATGGCATAACGACTTAAAACCGAGACCGGCAATTTAACGTGCCATCTGAAGCACGGAAGCGCTTATCTGATAATGCCACTTGCGGTCACCTATCCAAGTTGTGACCACTTAGATCGTTGCTTAACTTCAACGATCTATCAAGAACGTCTCAGTTAGCTTCGCCTTGTTTAGTTTGTATTCAATCACACTAATATTATAAAGGTGACAGTTTGTGTGTAAGTGTGTTTGTTACTCTTACAAGCTCAAACGGCTGGACGGATTTGAATGAAATTTGGTACCAGAATTGCTTATACCCTGGACTAAAAATAGGTTAATTTTTATTTACTTATTTATTTATAAACTTGTTTAGGCATACTCGATATGAAGTCGAAGTAAAACGTTCTCAAAATAATTGAGTGACATTTAGTGCCATTAAAAACTGAGCCATTTCGTGTTTTGTGGAAAGGTGAAGGATAATTAACTCATAAGTTCAGCCTTCGCCGTAAAGTTTGTCTCTTGCAATTAAACTGAGTGACATCCATCCACACATTCATACAAACTTACACACGTTTATAATATTAGTTCGTTCGTTCGTTCGTTCGTTCGTATGAGCAAGAGGCCAACTCTGGTGACGGAATTTTAAGGCCGCCTAAAGGCCTCCGTCATGGCTTGACGACTTTTTAAGTGAAATTCACAAATAATGTATAATTTCCATTGGGACTAGATGACGCTGTTTAAATGTAAAAAGATACTTTTTAAATTATCCGGTTATAATGAAACTTTATAAAAAAATATCATCCTTATAAATCTCAGAGCATAAAAATACCAAGACTTCAAATACGCTAACTTCCAAACATCACGTCCTTGGATCGCAGAAGTGTAGATGTTTCAACATGTCTCAGCGTAAATGTCGTTCGCACGAATAGAGGCGGAAATTATATAAGAAGTTTTACACTTTTAAAACAAGCTAGAGTTTTGGTGGAAGGAAAATACTGTGAGGTGAAGAACTACTTTTGAGAGACAGGAAATATATATGAAAACAAGTTTGTCGGGATTAAAGTACCTGAAAACTATCCGACTAGTAGTTATATTCGTAAAATCAAGTATCTCATGACAAAACAATTATTAGGCTACCGAGTAGATACTTCGGATATCCGATCGGTAAATGGAAATTTGCCGGCTCAAGCGATTTAAGATATCTAAGGAAGTCACCAGAAAGATAAACAAAGTTCGTATGAGCTAGTGGCCAACTCTGTTGACGGAGTTTTAAGGATGAGTTTTAAGCTGGGGCCAATTTAACGTAGCTGACGTTAATGCCTCTTGTGGTCACCCATCCAAATTGTAACTGTTATGCATCGGCTTATCACGAACGTCTGAGCTTGACGACGAGCTTCAGAACGATGTCGAAGCATTGCATTACTCGCATTCTTCGCAAGTAACATTTAGGAACATTTAACAGTAGATTCGATTTAGAGCATTACATTATAGTGCACATTGATGTTACAAGTTGTCAAAATATAAATAGCCTTTGACATTTTACACGGCGTCATATAGTCCCAAGCTAAGCAACATAATGCTTGTGTTATGGTAACCAGATGACTGATAATACTTAGATACTTTTTATTGTTAATACATATTTATAATAGGTAGAAAAACATCCAGACCCGAAACAAATATCTGCAGAACATGCAAACATTTGTCGCGTGGCTTGGATCGTACCCGCAACTTCCGCGTCTCAGGCGGGCCTTCGCCCACTGCGCCACAGAGGTCCTCATAATAATAAGTAAAAATACAAGAATATTACAGAATTACACGTTGCGTATTGTAATGCTCAGTTCTCCTCTCTCACTGATGTAAAGCTTGAATAATGTTACATTACAGGCGAATGTTCTCAGTGAGGGACATTTAAAACATGCTTGAATTTTTCAAGCAATTAGCATTTCGCTGCTAGCTTTTCACTAGTTATTTGAATACGAACCGTAACTAGATGTGAATGGAGCTACTTTTTAATTACTCCACGAAAATTTTTAATGTGTTCTGAATTATTAGTTTAAAATAGTCTCTATAACTTTCGACATCACAACTCATATTTAATGACGCAATAAAAACTTGTACTTATATTATGAAAATGGTTTTAGAGTCTGGGTAGTAAAAAGTAGGTTAGCTATTTATTCATAAAAGACTAATGTTGAAATAATATTCAATGCACTCAAGATATTTTTGAAACGTATACTCGTAGTAAGTACCTAGTTAAGGTTCCTGTATGGGTGAAGCTAGCGCCACTGCCACATAGGTATTAAAAAAAAGCTTATGATAGGTTTCACAAACTGTACATTCAGTTTTTTTTAATTCCTTTGTTCAACGTTATAATAAAATAAAATCGGCGGTGGCGCTTTCATCCATAGAGGCACCTTAGGACAAAAATTCTTTATTTAAGAGCTAGGAATATGTATGAATTTACCATACAAACTGTTGCAGATCCAATGCCAATGGGCTGCTTCGCACTCCGCATCAAGGATACCTTCTTTTTCTAGAGGCTAAAATGACTCTATAAAAGAATAAAATCAATAGAGTCACACCGTGAAAAAAAGTAGTAGCTCACTAAACCTCAAAAACCAAAACAAGGTTCCTTAAATCCCTCCCAAGTACTTCATTGGAACAGAATCTTTTGACGCGTTTCAAAGTCTTCACTCATCCATAAAGAGGAATCCCAACAATCTATCAGGCAATACACATTCAGAGATCACGGCCCATGGCCTCGGGTAATCGGCCCGGCTATAAAAACGACGGGCCGAATTGATAGCCGGCCCACTGGCCAGATTTACGGGCAGATCATACAGTTGCACACTACACACGCAATTTAGGACGGCTGGGTAACAAAATTGTTATATAGATCTATAATAACTTGATCTATAAAATGGTCTTATTCATAAAGACATTATAATAGCGCATGGGAAATTCTCCTCGCGTGGGAAGTGACCACACTCATACCCGGATGAAGATTCTCCGGAAGAATCGAAACATTTTGGTAGGACCTCAAGGATTACTTCAACTTCGTCTTACATGCTAGGTGATTCTAATGCCAAATCTGCAAACAAACAAAAATAAAAACTTTAAAATTAAATTGGATAGCAAATGAAAACAAAACTGTCCACAGAAGCATTTAGATTTCTATCAAACATTTACGAACCTTGTAGCCTGTCCGTAATTGTCCGTAAAAACCACCAGTGATTGAGCTGTTTTAAATTATCCTGTGACCGCATCGAGGTCGTGTTTGACGAACGATTTTCACGGCATACGAATGGCTCCAAGTTGGACTACACTAGTGATATATCTAGGAATTGAAACTAGCTCAAACATTCAGCTATTTACTTCTCTATTTCAGTTAGTTTATTGTTGATTCATGTTGTTTGCCTTCATATAGTTTAAACTCAAAACTGTATTAAGCTCATTCCGAATTCTTAAAACGTTTTCTTTTTACAAACATATTTTAACATAAACATAATTACCAAGACACAGGTACAATCCTCGTGGAAATAATAAATGTGTATTTTATTACAAAACTTGTACATTCCGCGTAATCCAATCAGCGAGGAGCAAACAAAGGCAATTATTGTAAAACTTGCTATAATGCCGGCAACTATCTGTTTTGCAATTAACAAGACAGTAGCTACACTACGAGTAATATGGATTAATTTGCTTTTATAAAAATGGCCATGTGCTAAATATAACCTAAAAAAACATTACTTCCATGGTATACCTAAAATGCGGTATAAATTTCTTTAGATCTTTAGGAAAGTAAGATTCTAAGGGTCTAAGGGCGTAGTTAGAGCCACGTCCAAACACGAGTGCAATTTCGGTATATACATTTTCCAGAAATAAGCACACTTTTACAGTTTTCAATTCAAGTGCATTGTCGCTGTTAGAAAGCTATTATATTTACAATGATTAATGTTTTCCTTTACATTTCAGAGCTTTGGTTAAATTCGTATTATTTTTCGAAGTTAGAATCCTTTGATGCACGTCCAGGGTTTGAACCCACTTTCGATCCAAAGTCAAGAACCATTTCACTCGGCCAACATGGCTCATTCACATTCATACTCCAACACCTTATACTGAAAATAAACCTAGCTACATCATAAAGTACTTGTTACCATTTATTATGACTTCTATATCATAAAAATTCCTGTTTTACTAGAATACATTGTGTATTAAGGTGCCCTTCTCACCGGGAGCATTCATCTGAAATGTAACATTTTAAATGAGATTTCGAGCATTACGTTACAATTCTGACCTGACTGACGAGCATTCGCTTGTCATCATCATCATTATCATTATCCGCAGCCCGATCTCTCCCACTGCTGGGTATAGACCTCCCTTCGTTCTTGCCATTTCTCTCGGTCTTACATGTTACATTTTTGTTACACTCTTGTAATGTTACATTTTTAATTTGATTTTGTACTCTACAAACGGCTACTGCTGAGCAAAAAGCGCTCTGCATATGCATTCTACATACAACGTGTACTTTTTATCAAAAACAAACCTACCATCCTTGTAACTATTCAACAGTTTTACAATAAAAAAATATCTTATCTTACGGCGCGGTAGTAAGTCTCTCAATGTAATGCTCGGTTCTCACTCACTGATGTAATGCTCAAATCTGTAATGTTACATTACAGGCAAATGCACCTTTAACAGTCTAGCTCATAATATCAGCAAGCAAAGGAAACACTCTCGCCATAATATTAAAAGTACATTGCAAGAGAATGAGGGCGGAATACATTTGCAATAATAAAAGCCGAGAGTGTATCGCCGTTAAGTACGGCCGCAGTGGGACAAGTTGCACGAAACTCATTTTAGTTTATTAATCTTTGTGGAAAAGATTTCTTATCATAGAGATATTCAAAATGTCTTCTTTGAGTTCAAAATAATAATTATGTTCAAAATAATAATTATACCTACTTAAGTGTTAAAAATAAACTCAGTGAATGAAAATACAAATAACAAAGTATAAATTATATTTTAATTATAAAATCTCGGGTCTTGATTTTCTGTTGAATATCTTGTTTAATGTGTTATTTAATTTAATAATGTGACAGTCTAAAAAAAACATAAATTTTTGATCGCAAATATGAGTTTAATACATAATTATTATTTATTTTTAAATAAATACTAACTCTATAGAATCATTATCAATAAGTTGTTATTATCATATCCATATCAAGTACAAAGAAACTGCAGTTTTCTCTACGTGGTTGCAAGTTAACAACACGGCATTTTATCATATTACATTTACATCTCATTTACATCCAGATGTTTTAACTATGTTACATACAACCACAACAGCGTTGGTCGTAGTTTGTCGCATAAGTCGCGCAGTGTGCGGCCATCCTTTATGCGCGTATTATGATAATTTCTTAGGAATTACATTAAGCTGCATATTCAACTGTAAATATTAATAGCGGAATGCCCGCGACTTTGTTCGCTAAGACATATTTCCTACTTAAACTTTCCGCTTCGGAAATTTCCGGAAAATTAATTCTCTTTAACCCCTTTGAGTGTGATAGAGAGATAAGATAAACAAGTTTTTTGACGGCGCATTATCCTTGTTCTAAGGTTTGGACTAAGATACCATTAATTAATTAAAGGATCTTAGATGATTTATAAGATCTGAAAGAAAATAAAGGAAATCATTTATTCTGGTAGGACCTCAAGGATCACTGGTAGAGAAACACTGTAAAGAATTTGTAAATTTTTGTAATCATTTGTAATCATATTCTTTTTGTTTAATAATTTAGGTAATGACTTATGTAAGCTGAGTGAAATACAGTAGGTTCATAGACAAAGAAGACACAAATATGTAATTAATTGTAACAATGATAATCTTACAGTGTCGAAGAAGATAAAGTTATTAAAACCAAATAAACAGACCGCACAAAGTTTATCCAATTTAAGTAAATAATCGGAACCAAAAGTAACATTACCCAAAGGCAAAATTACCTTCAGCTTTCACATAATTGAATTCCATTCTGTAGGTACTAATAATTTAACCTGAACACTCCTCATCAACCTTCCACGTGTCGCTGGAATTTATCGAACTCAGAGAAACTTTTGATTACAACTCGCGTTTTATTTTGTACCTTGGGTTCGCTGTTCAACATAAACGTAATGTAACCTGTTCTAGAAATAAAGCTTTATTGAACACAAAACTAGTGGCAATTGGGAGTGTCGCAAAAGCTAAACTAAACTAACTAAAATGAATGCCATCCTTTTTATTCCCATCGCTATGAAAGGGACGGCAACATTTTTGGTTAGTTAAGTTAAGCTTTTGCGATACTCCGAATTGCCACTACTATTAGACTAAATATATATTTCTTCATTAATTAACAAGCTCAAACTCCAACACAATATGTATTTATTCAGTACGATCGTTTATAGACCACTTTTACACGTCCTTACCTAGGGGCCTTGATTTTTAAGCCGACTTTAAAAGATTAGTAAGTTATTATGGTTCCACTAGTAGCCCAAGTAACACAGGGAGCATTATAACAAACTAATAGCAAGCTTATGTAGAACTTAAGGTCCGTAAAAACTCTTATAAAAATTCACCAAATATCTTGACGCTTTATATTGGCATTTTATCACCATTATGATGCTTTACACTGTATAACGGTTGGATGATAACATATCAAAATGCTGTTCTAAAGCCTTTAGTTTTAGTGCAGCAAATCAAAATGCAGCTGTACAGCTTTTAGCTGTTTTTAGTGCATTTGGATCTACAATAGCATTATTAAGTAGTAAATAAATGCTTAAAGCTATTTATTAGCACATACGTGAATCATTAAAATGCCACATACATTTGCTATACTGCCTTCAGCTCTTTTTAGTGCCTTAGGAATTACAATAGCATTTTAAAGTAGTAAGATAATGCTTAATGCTGATTATAAGCATCAATTTGTGCCATTATAATGCACTGTAAATCCGTTAAACAGCTTTTAGCTGTTTTTAATGCCGATAGTTGTGTAATAGCACTTTTAAGTAATAGTATAGACGAATAGCATAAACGTGAACCAATGTAATGCTTAAATTGCCTCTGGCTTTACAAATAGTCACGTGTGAGTATTTGTTCTGCTTGCAGCATTAATAATGATTTTTAAAGGCTTACCGGGGTGCTTTAAATCGACACCATTTTGTAAATATTTATAACCTAACAATATTATCATTTGGACCTATTTATAAAGTCAATAAACCTTTATAAATAATAATATAACTTAACATAATGCCACCCAACCCATACTTATAAGTTAGTTAGGCAAAATTCGGCTTATACTAAGAATACACAATTGGTGTGGTTATTTTACACATATCTTTTTATACAATTCTTAATTAAAACCACAATATATCGAAGGCGCGTGAAAATTTTGAATGAAACTAATATAGACATTTACAGTAAACTACATTGCGTTGTAATATTTGATGGCAAGAATAAAAATAGTTACTTTATAAATTGTGTTTGATGCAACCTACGATGTCCTCAATCGATCAGTTTTTACCATCTTCTTCCATTTATATTGTGAAACAAATTAGTTAATTTACAGGTTCATAACGTATTATAACTTTTACCGTGGTATTAGAGATGTTTTTGCAATGGTGTTAAATTCATTTAAGTTCTAACTGTGAACATTAAGAAAGCTGCAATAATCCTTTTACTCCTATGGAATGCTACTGTAATGCTTTTGTAATACTATTAACAACTTCATCGACCATAATAATGCTTCTGTAATGCTATTGGCAGTTTCATTGACCACAAGAATGCTAATAAAATGCCACTGTAATGCTATTATGTTGTTTTGTGAACCTATTTAGGATCTAAAGCTGTATAATTTGTGCCCAAATAAGACTTACAGTAGCCGTATAAACGTTTATAATGCTTTTATAGAACTAACTTAAAATGCGAAAACGATACAGAAATGCTGTTATGCGACCGATAAACTGCTTTGATGTGTTACTTGGGAGTGTATTGTATGTTTTATTTTATTAGTTTTTTGTTTATGTATGTTAAATGATTATTCTATCAATAGTGGATCAATTTTATAACTTAAAAAAAAGTAAAAAAAGTACCTCTATTCGTGAAGAAAACTATGTTGTGGTTTTAGTTTATAGTTTGGAAATTAAGATTAAAATTAATAAACCTTTACTTTACTTAAGTACCCCTTTTAATATTTTGCACCGCCCTTTTCATTTTTCTAATATCTATTATATTAGAAAAATGAATCTAATATAATAATCTATTATAATTATAATCTATTATATTCTATTTCTAATAGCGTCGATGGGCTTGCAACCTGTCACGTCTGGAAAGATAACTTCTGCAAAAAGTGGGCATGTACCAAATATGTATGTATTTGGACATACCTCTGACTACCCCCTTAGACATTTTCAAAAAGATCTAAAAATTGCCTAAAGATCCGAAAGAAATGTCTACCGCTCCCGGGATACAGTCGTGATCATATTTCATTTTTTTTTATTTCTTTTAATTTTTGACGTTTGAAGGAACCGAATCAATGCCAAGAACGTTAAAGTTCCTCTCTCAGCCCCACGTTTTTCAATAATATAATAATCTATTATAATATAATCTATTATATTCTATTTCTAATAGCGTCGATGGGCTTGCAACCTGTCACGTATGGAAAGTTAACTTCTGCAAAAAGTGGGCATGTACCAAATATGTAGGTATGTATTTGGACATACCTCTGACTACCCCCTTAGACATTTTCAAAAAGATCTAAAAATTGCCTAAAGATCCGAAAGAAATGTCTACCGCTCCCGAGATACAGTCGTGATCATATTTCATTTTTTTTTTATTTCTTTTCATTTTTGACGTTTGAAGGAACCGAATCAATGCCAAGAACGTTAAAGTTCCTCTCTCAGCCCCACGTTTTTCAATTAGACTTAAAACTCAATTGCGGTTTGAGTACAATGCCTTCGGGAGCGGAGGTGATTCCGATTGGAGTTACAAACCTTTGAACTGAACTTAGTTTTAAATTTTGATCGTTTTATTCTAGACTTTTATGATTGAACCTCAATTGTTTTGCGCCGGAGTTTGTTTCTATGAGAAGACCTTAGTGGTGCCGGGTTACGTTGCGGCAAAGTCGACGTCGTTGCGTGTTTGATTCTTGCGGTGAGATAAACGTTTGAATGATTTTAACAATGTTCATTTTGAAAGATTTATGTGGTTCCATGGTAGTCCTTGTCATGGTTACTGTTACTTATGACTCCACGAAAGCATTAATAGGTACATTTTGCATGGAATAAGATACTTTCAAATAATTATTAGAAACAAAAATTTAACCATTGATAAAAAACTGTCAGTACGTAGGTAGGTAGGTACCTAACCTATTTTATTTTATTTTAAGGATACCCAACATAGGCTTACACTGTACATGCATACCTATACCTGGTTACTTTACTGATTTCATAGTTATTTAGCCCAAAGAGCTTAAAATATTATAAGTGAGAAAAGTCAATTAGAAGTCATTACTTCGTTACAAATCAGGTTAATAAATAACATGATAGGTCCTACCTACTTTAATATTAAAAATGTTATTAACAATGAGAACATTGTTACAGTTTGGTCAAAATTTCATAATTTCATTATTTCTGCTGTAACATAATTTAAAATGGCAAAGAGAAACAGACGCCTGAAACAAGATATCTGTATTCTGCCCGAGGCACTTTTGCGGCATAAATCCTGTAAGGCGCGGGGGTCCGATAAACCAGTCGATTCAAATATTGACTGCAGCCAGTGAATAGGACCATAAGACTACCTTTGTAGAGCAGTCTCTACCTTTCTTACTTATATCGTCTTTGAAGAAGATAAAGCATTGACAAGGTGTAATAGAAAAATATTTTATACGGTTTGAGTATTAGTTTCAGTAAATGGCCTAGGTAGTTAGTTTGTGTAAATAAATAAGTAGGTACGTTAATTTGCTAAAATTAATTAAAGTACATTTTGCTTTTGACTTCTACGTAAAGACATTGGTTTCAAAAGCCAATACGATTTGAGGAATGCATTTCGCAGTTGCAAATAAATCTATCAATTGCTTATAGTCCAAAGACGATTAATATCTAGAAGACAGACAAAGGCCATACACAAAATCGTAACCCTAAAAAATAGCCTGAAAACTCTAAAACATCAATTTTATCCAAGAAATTTCAATTACTTTCTAGTTAAAAATGTTTAAATATTGAATATTGTTGCTACCTACTACTAAGTATTGAAATTTCTTGGATAAAATTGATGTTTTAAAGTTTTCAGGCTATCTGGTACTGCGGGATCGGGTTACGATTTTGTGTATGGCCTTTGTCTGTCTTCTAGATATTAATCGTCTTTGTTATAGTCTAAGATCCCGTCATACAACGTCATATTATTTATTTTCAACTTTACTTACTTCAATAAAACTAGCATGCAACCTCTGTAGTAATGTATAGTACCATCGAGTTATTTATTCATAGAAATTGAATGAGGAAACTCCGATTTCATCGCGCCAGGAACTTATTCAAAGTGCATCGAATATGCTGAAAGTGGTGTAAGAACCTGTAAAATTAGTTTGCAGTCAAATTCAATGTTTTACGGTACCGTGGGTGCCCTAGATTCTGCAGAGTTTTGGGTTTCCGCACGTGCTCCATTGGTCTGTTAGTTGACTTTTAAGTTTTTGGCGAACCTTTGGCAGTGCAAAGAAAATTAAACATACAGCCTAAATCAGAATAAAATCTCATTGCGCCTAAACTTTTTTGAAACCAACCTCGATCAAGCACCACTACATGGGTTGAATTCCAAATTCAAATCACTTTAATCTCCAGGGGAAGAAAGATATTCCATACAACATTATGTGCCGGCTAGACCGAGGTAGTATAAAAAAATATTATATACCGTTATGGAGTCTTTATAAGGTAGATGACCTGTATTTGAAATCTTTGTTACAGAAGAACTGGGTTAGGGAAAATCCTCTTTTAAAGAGGCAAAAGCATTGATGGCAACTTGAATTTTTTCTAATCCAGGTTCGACTGTATTGGCATAAAGTGGCCTTCGCCCCTAAAAGTTTCTATGCTCAACTTTGCTTCATCATAAGCATAGGAATTAAAATATATTGTCGAAATTAAAATTTTAGATATGATAGAGTAAAACAGTCATCCAAATGACGGGAAATAAATACCGGAATTTTAGTTCGATCTATTCCTGTATTCGTGTATCTTTCATTTCAGATAATTAATAAGCGTATCGATACCAAGAGTACCTTTAAAGGTCTTTACATACATATTAATTTCATAACATTTTTATACACTAATCTGCATCACTGATCCTTTAAAGACTGTTGGCTTAAATGTTGTGGCACGTGTTGTTAGCTCTTGTTAGCCAAAGTTAGTAGCGAGTTCACCGCATTGCCAATATGTCAAATATCATCAATAGACCCGCGGGGGATTTCCGCAATCTCGCTCAAAACTCCAAGCTATTTTCTAACAACATTCTACAGTTTTATAATTGGGAGTTTCACAAAAACTACCAAGCGAAATCCGCTTGACACTTTTTTGGTACTCACAGTGTTCGATAATTCTTCAGAAAGGTTTTTATACAACCTATATTTGAGCTATACCTATAATAATCCTTACATTTTAGGCATTCAGTGGAAGGACTGCCATTTCGACCATATTATATTTATAAGACAAATCTATTACGATTGTTTTTAAATTAAAACTTCATTGTGTTGCTCTGTAAAAACAAAGTTATTTTATTGTAGGAAACCTAAGTTTAGGTACACATTTTAACTAAAATAAACAGAATTTTTTATATAAATTACCTGTAAAAACAAAGAAACATACCTATAGAAAAAAACAAACAAAAGAAAATATTATTTCTCGTTTTCCGAGATAGTAACTAGTATCGTAAAAGTATGATTTTTTCTTATACCGTCACTGGTTAGGAATACGATACTTCGTCATCCTAGTTGGCAATGTAGAGGTGTTTTTATTTTAAGTTTTTCACACTGGCTCGACAATCCCTTGTATTTTATCGCCTTCGATTTATCATTTTCCAGTCACACCAATCGCAATTTTTTGCCAATCTTCTGCAAATGGTTTTGCTCCAAAAGCATGAAATTGTCCGATAGATATTGCTAATTCGTCGTATTGTACGGACGGCTTGTATTTCTGAAACTCAGCGAAAAACCCGATTTAAAGAGTTTTTTGCTTGATCAATTGCAGAACAGATTAGGTTAGATACATTTGTAATTGCTTTGTAATTTATTGTCCGGCCTAACATGTGCAACGCGTCGAGACGACAAATGCAATATCTCGATAATGTCTCCTGCTCTAACGTACTATGTTAGAGCAGGAGATAATATTTTGTCGACGACGAGATGATTTCTCGTGTTGCACAGGCCCGCTGGACAAAAGCAGGTGCTTTGTGATTTTGTGAATAGGCGTAGAAAAACGCAATGTCACTTTTGAGTTGGTACTCAGGAAACTACTATTCTGTAACATGATTTGCTATATACAAACGCGACGCAAAGAAACGTAGTGTGCTGCGAACTAGCAGGTGACGCGCTAAAAACGCGCAGTGACTGAGCGTTTGAAAAACGTGGTATGCTTAGGCTCTAGGGCGTTTCAAGCTTTTGTTTTTAATTTGGTATGTTTGTCAAACGTTATCGTCTATCTTATTCCGTTGTACAATTTACTGACCTAACTACTTGGCTGACTCGTCAGACTTTGACCTGCACTTTCGAATTTAACAACGAACGTCACCTATTGAAAGGAGTCTGAAGTGGCCTAAGAAGTGGATAAGTTAGAAAGGGGTAACACGTCAGTGGAAGTGGCAATGCTAAAACCTTCTAAGCTATTGCATAACTTCTATCGCGGGCCTTGAGCGTGGAGACCGAATCCAGAAGTTCCGTAACGAAAATAACCTAACAGCCCCCATGCAATAGCTTTGCCGCGGCAGTCTCCGAGTGCCACACGTTTTTTTTTATTTGTTACCTACTACCATTCCTAAATACCATAGGTAACATGGTACCTAATAGCAAAGACGATTAATATCTAGAAGACAGACAAAGGCCATACACAAAATCGTAACCCTGATCCCGCAGTACCAGATAGCCTGGAAACTTTAAAACATCAATTTTATCCAAGAAATTTCAATACTTAGTAGTAGGTAGCAACAATAATCAATAGAAAAAATTTTTTAGGTTATTTTAACTAGAAAGTAATTGAAATTTCTTGGATAAAATTGATGTTTCCAGGCTATATGGTACTGCGGGATCAGGGTTACGATTTTGTGTATGGCCTTTGTCTGCCTTCTAGATATTAATCGTCTTTGCTAATAGTAACGATCCAAACAAAACAAAAAAACAAATCGGTCAAGCCGCTAACTGATATTTAAACGGTTATTGGATTATTTGTGGAATGCCAATAAATTGCTACTAAGACCCTTCTACCTTTTTTAATTATAAAAGGATTTAGAATCAAAACAAAAACTTCCACATTTTGTAAATGAATATTTAAAACAGAAAAGGTTTACCATAAACCTTGGTTTTACAAAAACTCCTTCGAAATTACGTTTATTAGTTAGGCTGCTCGGAAGCATGATCAGCGAATTCTATTTACCGGGAGTTTTTGTTCTACCCTCAACAAACAGCCTCAATTATGTAAACAACTTTACGATCCGAGATAAGCGCGGTGTAAAAGACAGATGTTTATCTAATATTAATATAATAAGGAGGTTTGGCTGAATAATTCTACATAACGACTTATCTGTTTGCAAAAAATAATCTGCGACTGGAAAAAATAGATATTTATATATATCGTGGTATCAGCACGCAAATCTGCACCGATAGTTAGGTACTTATAAATAAAGTTTTATTTAATTATTTGAACAGATCAGAATAATATTTTGATCTAGAATCAATTTGTATGTCAAAGTTTGGCTCAATTGGTACAAAAGAACTGTGATTTTCTACAAAGTCTGAAAAATATATGATGAATATACAATTTAAATTACTGCCCACAGGCAGAGAGCTAAGAAACTTGAGCATAATATCAACACAGACTTTGCCTACAAAAAAATAATTAAATTAGATTGATAAGTATATTTTTTATTGAGCTTCGATGAAAACTGTTAATGGTGAATGACAAAAGAGAATGTTTGAAAATTGGTATCTGTTTTATTTTACCTCCTTTCTGTAAATAACAAACAAAAGCTTAAATTCAGACGAACTTTTTTACACTCTTTAGATTTTCGAATGAAAATAGAGACGAAGTTCTAAAAGGCTTTCTAAATCCTGAAGCACTACAAAGAATTCGAATACAATTTTCGTTTGAGAACAACAAAATACACTGTCTGTCTGTCAATTTCTACAGTGTTTGATTATAAGAGCTCGGTGTTTTAAATGTTTTAAAGAATATTTGGGCATAAGAAACTGTCCCTTAGAAATATTAAAATAATCTTTACTACCTCTGTGGCACAGTGGGCGAAAGCCGGCCTGAGACGCGGAAAATGCGTGTTAGTAGTTAATGCCACTTGCGATCATCCAAATTGTGATCGCTTAGATCGCTTAACTCCAATGATCTATCGAGTATCATGAACGTTTAAGCAAACTTCAATACATATAAATAAGATAAATAAATATCCTTGGACATTCCACACAGCGTCATCTAGTCCCAAGCTAAGCAATTTAATGCTTGTGTTATGGTAACCAGATGGCTGATAATACAACATAGATACATTTTTGTTTTGTAAATACATACATAATATACATAGAAAACACCCAGACTCGAGACAAATATTTGCAGACCATACAGACATTTGTTCCGCAGCAGGATCGAACGCGCAACCTCTGCGTCATCAGGGCTTTCACCCACTGCGCCACAGAGGTCGAGGAGAGATGGTAGCAGATTAGCAATTCATGGTATCCCCATGTTCTACCGTCTATACGCATTTCATTTGATATCGGAACAGTTAGATACGCAGTACAATTGGATCACAAACAATAGATACCCATAACAGCTCGCGTATTGTCAATGTTATACAATCATACTGGCCCGATGTACAGGCAGACAAAGATTTTGAGTAGAATTGAAATATAAAAAAAAATCTTTACACATTTCACACAGTGTCAAATTAATCCCAAGCTTCGCAATTTAATACCTGTGGAATAGTAACCAGATGACTGATACACTTAAATATTTTTTTTGTATACTTATACATACATATATTATATGACACATATATATTGTATACATACATTATATGACACATACACAGACAGTAAAGATAGCAATTGTCACTTCATAATATTATTGCAAGTGGAAATCGACCTTGTTGTTTCATGTTTTTCAAATGAAACCGCATTTTTGGCTGACCGTACAATAACTAGAGCTTAACCATAAAAAGCTCAGCATCCTTTTGATGTGAATCGAAAAGAGAGTGCCGTAAAACAATGGTTTACTGCGCGCCATAAACTTGTACACAGATCGATTTATAAGCCCTTTTGACCTACATAGTTTTAGTATAGCTTTCAATTTCTATGTAATTACCATTGAGATGTATTATAGAGCCACAATCAGACAAATCAAATGTAAACGCCAAAACTCGGCGCACGCTAAGCGCAGAATTTTTCTGTTTTGCGTACAAACGACATTGAACATTAAAACAAACGACATAACGTCTACATTCAAATGTCAAATGTCATTGTAGAACATTGAATTTGCACGCACTTTTTTTGAGTGTTGTCAGCTATTAGATTGTGACTCTTTAATACATCTCAATGGTAATTACTGTAATTTTTTTTTAAACTTCCGCGATCAGAACACATGATAAAACATTATATTTACGGGTATTTATCGTTATTTACCTTTATTTTATTTTATCCCAACGTCTCGGGCAGTCTGCCCGCGACCACGGCTGGTGCAATCCAATCGAAACGTCGGGATAAAATTAAAAAAGGTAAATAGCGATAAATACCCGTAAATATATGTTTTATCACGTCATTTATTTGTTTATTGGACTTATACTAGTTTTGTAGTATGACCCATTGATGATGATGATATTTAGTGGCGTCTTATCACAGCTGTCCGAGCTCGCCTTAATCCGCCCGCCCCCGGATTAGGGCGCGATAATTCCTTATATCATGCGATACTGCCTTCTGATCCCGATACGGTCACGAACCGATCCTTTTGATATTTTTATCATATTTCGGAAGACTAACAGTAACTTAGAAGTGTTTATTTTGTGAGCATTTTTGGGCTAGTGACGGTAAGTTGTGACATAAAAATAGCGCTTACAATCATATCGTTAAAGGGTAATTTTATATGATATAATTAAGAAATGTAACACCCATTCAATCATATATTACCGTTACCCGTAGAACATACAATCATATGCACTTAAAATTACATTTATTTATTTAAATACGTGAATAATCTCATTAATAACCTACATTGAAGTGAAGCGCTTGTGGCGAAACTTGCTAAGACGTTCTTGATAGATCGTCGAAGTTAAGCAACGTTCTGAGCGGTCACTACTTGGATGAGTGGCCGCAAGTGGCATTATCATCTGAGCGCTTCCGTGCTTCGGAGGGCACGTTAAATTGTCGGTCCCGGCTTTTTAAGTCATTAAGCCATGACGGAGGCCTTTAGGCGGCCTAAAAAACTCCGTCACCAGAGTTGGCCACTTGCTCATACGCACGAACGAACGAACCTACATTATTTTTTGAGAAATGTTTAGGAGATTCTACTTGCCCCTTTTGAATCGGACAGAGTTTGCATTATTCTCTAAAGAAAGTCGTTATACAGAATCTGATACATTTTACCTCGGTCACCCACAAAACACTCTGAAAACCCTATGCAAATTGAATGTTTTGTAATTTGTATGTATACTTTAAAGAAAAAAACTTGAATTCATGAAGTTATGAGTGGCAATACATTGCAAGCAGTTTTCTACCAGCTGAGCACCAAAAAAGCACCATTGTCCCGATAAAGTAATCAATTCCGAGTGAAGTCGGATTAAACCGCCAACTCGCTTGGACAGTTCGGAAGTTAGATAAGACTTGGAGCTGGAACATGTTATTGAAGTAAAGTAGCAGACGCGACTTTTTGTCGCTATATTTTTTTCACTCCCAGCCAGTATTCTTGCCGATCAAGGCATGCAAGAGCGTCGCGGGTGCTAAACGCGTTAAAACCATTAGTTGCTCGAATTTACCCAATTCACAAATGTTAAATGCTATAGTGTATCAGTTGTATTATAAAAAAACTTAGTGTAGACTTGATATAGAACTAATGCTAACGATCAATGAAAGTAAAATGCGATGCAATTTTTTTTTCACAAACATAATAATTACTCTCTCTACTATACATAACTTGACGTTTATTTTTGTTTAAACTTTTACAGAATAAACGTAGTTATTATGATAGGCAGTCTATATGTCTAAATAGTTAAATAACAATTAAAACTTGTACAACACTCAAAAAGTTTCGACAAAAAGTCGCGCCCTACATGTTACCCACGTCGAAAATGTTTGGGTCATTATTATTGGGGACTCAATCTGTTGAAAGCAAAAGCAATAAAGAAAGTTTGGTTTCTTTATCAACAAATCCGATATCACCAGGTACTTTGTAAATAGTTCTGGAAGTTAAGCGAGGGAGCCAAAGTTGCGACAGAAAACTGACTTTAAAATAGGTAGCGTTAAAGTTCAATGAATTTGGAAAGTTTTTTATCTTACCGTACTGTAGAGTTAAACGCTCGTAACATAATCTTTGTTGGTATTTTGTAGATAAATATAGTTTGACGTTCTCAGCAATCAAAATTTGGATGGGTGACCGCTAGTGACATTATCAACTGGGTGTTTCTGTGAGACACTTTAAGGTTAAAATATACCTCTATATTTCTAATTTTGTTACCTATGGCTATGTTGATAGAAAATAAAAAAAAATATATTCTATTCTATTCTTAAAAACTGACAATCATTACTTTTTTAGTTATTTAGTACATTTGGATAAATATATTTTAATATTAAGAATAATTTAGTATTCTCTTAAAATTAAAACATAATTATGAGCTAAATAAGCAAACACTTTGTGCATTATTTAAAATGAAATCAATTATGCCGTTATTAGACTTAATAGCGACACCATTAGTTTATATAGAAAGTTAAATTAGGTTTTCAGTTATAAAGCGTTAATTACTTAATAATTATTAATCTTAATTAGTTAACGTTCGTCAAAGTACTTTTTAAAGGTTGTGTAGTATTTTTTCTTTAAGAAAATAATTATATAACCAATGTACTTGTTTATTTAGTTGACTTGGTTTCTGTGATGAAAATTTCCAATTATTTATAATCATAAAAAGACGAAGCTGAAGAACTTTTTTACTATTTTTTACAATGATTAATAAAAACAATGAAAAAAATAACACTTTGACTTGCTTAAAATATTTACTTACATTCAGTGTTTCTCTAAATCTCTTATAATTATGCATAATAGGGTGATCCACCCACGGGCAAGGACTGATGGATAGGTAGTAGCTAATGGAGCTTTATTTAGCAACGGTTATTTTGCCATTTCTTGTTGCCATTTCTCAAAATAAGATCAATCTACGACAGAGGCCTCGACAAGACACTTGCTAATACGAACTTACTAAATTATTTTCTTTTTTTAATTATTATTTAACCTTGCTTCGAAGAATATTACAGTTAAATGTTTGGTCTTAACTACAAAGAAAATTAATGTATGTTGCCTAGAAACTTCCACTAGAGTACTACTAGCTCAAAATAATATTTCATAATGATTATTCAATCTTTGCACCAACCAAAAAGCCGTGTTGGTCTAGTGGATTAGTACCTCGACTTTCGATTCGAAGGTTGTGTGTTCGAATCCGGCCGTGCATCAATGAACTTTTCGCATCGAAAAATTTATATGCGATTTAACACGAGCTTATAACGGTGAAGGAAAACATCGTGAGGAAACCAGTTAGCTCTCTAATAGCATCGATGGGCTTGCAACCTGTCACGTATGGAAAGTTAACTTCTGCAAAAAGTGGGCATGTACCAAATATGTACCTATGTATTTGGACATACCTCTGACTACCCCCTTAGACATCTTTGAAAAGATCTAAAAATTGCCTAATGATCTGAAAGAAATGTCTACCGCTCCCGGGATACAGTCGTGATCATATTTCATTTTTTTTTTGCACCAGCAAAAAATTGAGGCATCCCCATCGCGTGATGTTGATCATTATATTTTTTCACACTCTCTTATGGAACATTAACTCCAGGAAACAAACACGAAAATACATTTTCATGACATCGTATGTGGATCAGAAAATAATTTGCAAAAACAGATTGCTTTCGCAAATACGTAAAGGTACGAATATTCAGAGGACAGAGGGCAAATCACACGAATTATTGGTCGGAACCGCTGCTCTAATAAAGTGGACCTTATTTATGCAAATCCTGAGCAGTCGCTTTTCTGATGTTTTTGCACACAATAACGCGGTGAGCCGCATCAAAAACATTGTTTATATTGTAGCTTTCATCATATATGAAAGAGATCTTAATAGAGTTCTATGTTCATTACCACTCAAAGCTGTTTCATCACTAAAAAGTATAAATAAATAATAAATATCCTTGAACATGCCACACGACGTCATCTAATACCAAGATAAGCAATTTAATGCTTGTGTTATGGTAACCAGATGACTGATATACTACATAGATACAATACATTTTATAAGTATTACAAGACAAATTTAAGAAACTGTTAAATCACAGACAAATTAACAGCAAAGCCTACTTCAAATAAAATTGAAATAAGGGTTAGATACATCGTATTGTTTCATAAATTCATTTAATTAGTTGTAATAGTTTTATGTCGTATAGTTTAGGAGGAGTAATGAAGTTATACTTAGTGGCCACCAAACTCTGTTAAGTAAAATTATTACATAGGTATTAAAAAAGCTTATGATAGGTTTCACAAACGGAACAATTTTTTAATAATGCCTTTTTTCAACGTAATAATAAAATAGAATAGGCGGCGTTGCTGGTTTCACGCATACAGGGACCTTAAAGGAAATTTCAAGACTAAATTAGAAAAAAAATAATATGATAGGCATTGGAAATATCTACTTAAGAAATAATAAGACAAACAGCATAATTTCCTATACTTACCACTTTTATCAATTCGTAGAGTGCTACGCCGTAGTACCTCTCGTAGAACCTCTACGAGCTAGTTTCCTCCAAATTTATCAATGCTTTGAGCTTTGTACCAAGTAATATCGAAAGGAACAACCTTAACTGAGTTAGTTCTGAGCAGTTTCGACGTATTTTGTGATCGTATTAATATAAATATTACTGACTTGGACTTCGAAATGGTTCGATAATGTCTTTCTGTAAAAGAAAAAAGTAAAATGAATTTAGAAAATACTCGAACAAGCAATAAACGGAGCGTAACATTTCAGTACCGACTGAACTATTACTTAATTGTTGTGATTATAAACTTCAGTTTCCTAGTGATAGTACTTTTCAACCGACTTAAAAAAAAGGAGGTTTCTCAATTCGACCGTATTTTTTATGTTTGTTTGCGGATAAATTCGTGGTTTAAGAAACAATTTTGATGATTCTTTTTTTGTTGGAAAGAAGATATTCAAGGTGATCCCAAAAAAAAATTTGAGGTTCTGATGAGGATCTTAGAAGTTATGCATATAAATGCACTTCGCGAGTGCAGAACTAAATTCACAAAACAGATTACAATCAGAGCAAGATACAATTTAGAATTCTAAGAATTGATACGAAGCATTTGCAACATGGCTTTCAACACAACGGCATGCCGCGAAAGTGACGTCATGTACAACAATTTAGACCCATATGTTTTTCGCGATACCTGCTCGTATTAAAATTTATGGCGCGAACGCAAGAAGGGATTGAATGTTTTATTAAGGAGCTGGTGAGGGGCCGAGTGGGAACGCATGAACTAATGGCACCGAGTGGGTGTTTGTCTTGTGTGTACTTATGTGTGTATTTATGTGTGTATTTGTATGGGCTTGTAACCTGACATGGAATGATAATGGAGATGATGATGATAAGGTCGACCTCTGTAGCGCAGTGGGTAAAGGTCCGCCTGAGACTTGGAGACGTGGAGGTTGCGGGTTCTATCCCCGTAGCGGGACAAATGTTTGTATTGTATCAGATATAACATTCCGTTTTTTTTTATTCCTTTGTTTAACATAAAAGTAAAATACAATAGACGGCGGCGCTAGTTTCACGCAAACAGGCACCTTAATATCTAAATCAAAATGTACTATGTATTACTTATTATGAATAAGGTCACATCATAAGCTTTAAGTGGAATGGAGACGGTAACAATTTATCAGCTCGTAACCATCAATTTGATCACGCTTTAGCGAACAATGTTTGAAGGCAGTATTAGTACATTTACATACAGTAGATGAAGCGGTCGTGGCAAAGCTTGCGAAGACGTTCTTCATAGATCGTCGAAGCTATAGTCCACGTCACGTAAAAAGAGCGCTGGGAGAAAGTGGAGGGGGTATGTTTGCGCATGGGTACATTCGCGCACGAAAGTACCAGGCCTATTATTTTATTTTTGAACTAGCATTTCGCTTTTCACTCGTGGCATTGTAGATTATATTAAGTATATACTTACCTAGATGTTTATTGACAGGTATCTTTATTTAAAAAAATACTTTATCATTTATATTTTGTTGCTTCTGTTGTTCTTAATTGTTTTAAATTATCAACTACATTATTATGATTCGCTTCCTAAAACAATATAGGTAGGTACTTACATCATAAATATTATTTACATAATTATTTCTTACTTTTTTATGTAAACCTATTTCACAATCTAAAACTTTTATGCGCGATTATATGTTCAAAATAAATTGCCAACTGCACAACCTGTCAGCCAGTGCTCTTTTTACATGGCGCGATCTATAAGCAACGTTCCGAGCGAGTGGCATTATCAGCTGAGCGCTTCCGTGCTTTGGAGGGCATGTTAAATTGTCGGTCCCGGCTTTTAAAGTCGTTAGGCCAGGACCGAGGCCTTTAGGCTAAAACTCCGTCACCAGAGTTGGCCACTTGCTCATACGAACGAACGATACAGTAGTGTTGGGCAAATGGCATATGGTACTTGATCGGCAGGCTTTGCATTTGAATCCCGATAATGTATTAAAAGATCATTCAGTAATACAAAAATCGCTGATAGGATTGCCATCTGTCATGTGGAATACTATCTTTTTTTAAAGTGGGCATGTGTTTAGGTATTTTTAACCGAATTCAAAAAGGAGGAGGTTCTTTATGAGGTACTTTATAATCTCTACTGGTAAATAACTATTTCATTTACTTCATCATCATCATCCGCGACCCGAAATCTCCCAGTGCTGGGCATGGGCTCCCTTCGTTTTTATTTTTCATTAATTTACTTACTTTCATCAAATTAATTACACACCAATCAAAAAAGATTAACGGTTGAAGCATCCATCAAATGCAATAAATTATCCTGAAAATTAATCGTATGTCTCTACAGCTACTGTGTAACACTTACCAATACTGTACCTAGGGTCAACTGGTATTGGAAACGCGTTTAGTTTAGCACATCACTAGCGCTGAAATAATCCCTTTATCTAATATCCCAGGGCCCATCAAACGCAGGTCGTAGTGAAGTGACACGTCTGTTGAGACTAAATCACAATTGTGAGGTATTTTACTGCAGTGTGAGGAATAAAGGAGGAATATTTCCAAGATCTATCGTGTATGTAGGCATGCACCAAATAGTACCTCTGACTACCACCTTATTTATTTATTTATACTTTATTGCACAAAATTAACATTTATACAAAGAGCTTAAAACTAGACAGGTAGCAAAGGCCAGCTTAACCCTAAAAAGAGTTCTCTTCCAGCAAACCCTATAGGGAGAGAGAGAAGGAGTTTAAAGTGTGGGTGTGCGTGCATAATTAAAAAAATACAGAATTATTCCTTAACCTGCAACAAATAAACTATATAAACAAATAAATACCAATACAAGTTAATACATTACATTACAAACCTAAATACGAGTATACGTAAATACTATACATAATATATCATAATACAGCACAATTTGCGTTTTGTTTTAACAATCTGTTAGAAAAATCGAAGTATACCGTGGCTTTGCCAGAGCTAGTTCTGAGTAATGGAGAATAGTTTGAAGGGGTCGCATTATGATTCAAATTTATAGGCCCTGATGCAAGCTGACCGTGGCATTAAAAGTTAAGCTTTGTTCGCAGTTGGAGGTAGTTGGAGCTCCAAACATTTTCATCAACAATAGCCTGTTTTTTGGGAGTATAGTTCTAGAACTTTATACTGGGATGATAGAATTGAAATGAAAAATAGGTAAGTTTCATGGAAATTCATAATACATAATATTGATAGTAAAATCAAAATGTATTTATTCAGTACGATCGTTTATAGACCACTTTGACATGTCACGTTCTTAAAACTATGTAGGTGATTCTACTGCCTGTTCCAACGCGACTCCCTACACCAGGGAAAGAATCAGGTAAGAACCTGGTGGTGTGGGCCTAGCTTTTTTTTCAGCGGTCCAATCTTAATACTAAGTAAATATAAACTGAGTCGGAGCACGTTCAGTCCCAAGCGTTTTTGTCATCAAAGTAATCTGATATTTTATAATATGCTTTTTTTTAAAGATGACGTTAAATAAGGTTCTTAAATTTATTTATTGATAGTTTAGCAAATCGCTTGGAACTTTGTTATAGAAGCGTACACATTGCGTGTTGACGTGTGTACATAATTACGTGTTTTCTGAATATTTCGTATTCAATGGCATGTACTACACTACAGTAAATTAATGTCTACAGTAAAATCTGTGACCAATAATTTAATTAAAATAAACCCATTTTTTCATCTAAAATTTTTTTGATGTTTGTATTAGAATCATGCCAGCTCCTGGGTCAATTTTGATGAAAATTTATTGATTTATAATGAAGGTAAAATAATAAAGGCAAAAGTAGTAAGTATTTATAAATATTTGCTTATTTACATGGAACTAAACTTAGATCGGAATGAAATAGGCATGCATGGGTTACCTAAATAGTACTTTTGACTCAAACTCATTTTGCACAAACCCAAAAATCAATTTAAAAACAAAACAGTGAACTTTCATTCGAGCAATGCGATCGCAACCGCAGGCAAGCCAGAATCAAATATTCGAAAAACCTTTCCCAAAGCTTCACTTTTCACAAAACAATAATAAAAACAGAAACGTACACATCGACCCGAAATATTCCAATTCGGTTCAAAGGTTTAATTTTAAGAAACTCTGAGAACAAACATTGTCTCGGATCAAAAACAAACAGAAAAAGGTCCAGCGGGTCAAAGGATTCATTCGCTGTTCAATTGCTGAGGTTATGTAAGGGTTCACTCACCTGTCAGCGACAATCAGCACTGCGGTTCTGTTTATGCAAAATTTGAATGTTTGGCAATTTATAGGTCGTTACGTTTGTGCGCTAGGTTTTATTTGAGATGTTTAATTTCAATGAAAATATTGCATATTTCTTGTCTTTTGTTCTTAGTTTAGTGTTAGGAAATCGTCACAAATTGATTGATTTAAAAACAAAAACAAACATTTAAAAGCAGCAATTTCAGCTACAGAATAATTTTATTTCATTGTGAATAACAGGGATCCATATAAACCAATGATGGGCAGCTGACAATTAAAATATATCATTAAATATTGTGTTATTAAGCAGAATTTTCATAAAACATTTGATTTTGAGAAAATGAGTGATTTATTTTGCACATCATGAGATGAAATAAAATAGTGTAGACTTTTAAAAGGGAAAAACAATAGTAAATAAGGATTAAAAATTGTTCAAAATAACAAATCTAAGAAAATAAAATATTAACTATCTTACAAAACGTTCTGCATTGAGCTGTGTTTTCACCAGAGAAGATTTTGAAAAACACATTCCTTGCAACGCATCCTTGCGTTGCATATTTACTTGATAGATTGACAAAGTTACTTTACATTAGGTCAAGAAAATAATCGGTAGGTACCTATATAAGAAATTAATGGGGGTGTATTGCAAAGCGGCTCTTATGTGCCCATCGATATTCATCTCTACGAGAAAAAGTTAAAAGAAAATGTGTTTAGGTTTATTTATTTTTTCATTTATTTATATAAAAAAAGTTCTTATAATAAATATCTTCTAAAGATCAAAAAATTTCAAGTTCATAGTTGTTCAATAGCTTAAACGCACGCACGAATTCATTGGTGAGTTTATTTAGGATATCCAAACAAAGAAATAACTAATAGTGTGTGTAGGACTAATGGTACAAGTAATAGGTGTCTTAAATGTGTGTTTCCCTAATACAAAGTGCCACAACATGCAATAAATTTTACTTAACAGACTTACAACTGAAACAAACTGAGGATGTTAATTTAAACATATTACCAACTGGAGTAGTTTCTCGTCTTTCAATCTGAATTTCATAGGTTTGAATACCAGCTGTGCGACAATAGATATTTGGTTAGGCGGATCAGCTTAAGGGCGATCGCTTGTATCTACTTAGGTTCAAATCCTGACAGAACCGTAACTTTTACTTAGTAAGATTTTGGATTCATAATGAAATACTTAAGTGTGGTTTAACACTAGGTATAATAAAATATATAAGTCGTACTTTTGCTGCTTGGAGCAAATGCCGAGGGGTAGCCTTATTTTCTTGTCACTTCATTGTCAATAAGAATTTTTCATTTGTATGTTACCCATGTTTATGTTGATGGAAAATAAAAACTTTTCTATTCTATTCTATACTTCATTATTTTAGAAATTATGGACACTAGATTTTATCGCATTATTTACCTACCTTATTTATATCCCGACGTTTCGGCTGTTACAAAAGCCGTCGCGGGTAGACTCATCATATTTTATTTTTATTTTTAAAATAACAGTTCTGATAGAAGACTAAAGTACTTATATTAAAATTTATTTTGAATGAATGTGAAAGGTATGGCGTGGTCTAGATGCCAGGTACGCCCAAAGGAATACTTCAATTTTTTACGTGACTTTCCCAAAATAAGGCGAGTAATGGAACAATCTAAAGTACCACGTGTTGGGGATTAGATGAACTGGCGAAAAGGTTAACAAAAAAAAACTTTGGAGGTAATTTTCTGAATGACACTGCTTTTATTCTGAAGATTTATTACCAAAAGTCGATGTACGTTAGATTTTTGTTTATTTGTTCGAAAGTAGTGACTTTTGAGTCCGTCCCTTAGGTCGTGAAAAGACTATTTATTGTCCTACAAAAGGAAATTTCTAGACATCTCCAAGAAAAATACATCTTTTAATGCCTACAATATGTAGATAGTTTAAGTTTAAGTGATAGTAAAATCAAGTGCCTATAGTATCGGTTCGCTTAGTCACCAACCCCTTTATCAATAAACGAAGATTAACAAAGAACGTCAGTGAATGGACGAATTAGCACTTTAATGCACACAGAATAAAGATAAAACTCAAAATTAATACTTCGTTGATCTTTTAATAAGACGGAAAATGTATATGAGCGACTTTCAAAACTTTCTAAAACTACTATACCGACAATCCGATCGCGAAATCTTCCGAAAAATCTTCTTCTAGAAGAATCGAAACATTGTCAGTATCTAAATCGACGATATTTTTTACGTATAATGTATGGGTGACCGTTGAGTGCTTTTATTGTTTGGGAAATAATTTTTAATCTACTAAATACAAATTAACCTTGTCATCTAAACCAATCACTTATATTACCCAGCATGAGCTCACTAAAACAAACCATAAAAACTTCCCCACACGTACACGTACACGTACTTTGCCTCAAAGGGGAATTTCAAACCTAATCTAAAACCGGTTTTGTTCGCGGAAATTAAAACGATTTAATATAATCTTTCCTTTCTAAAGCAAAAACTAGTTACTCCTGTATAGGATTTCAAATTAAATCAAGCTTACGCCACAAAGTGAATGGATAATCCTATTCTCTCCCTCGTGTAATCGCCAGCACAGCTTACTTACTAGTTAGTATAGACCATCCACAGACTGTAAAATAGTTACTTTACGAAATTGTGTTTTACGTTAATCGGCGGGGTGTGGACGTCGATCGGCGTAGTGTGGACGTTGATCGGCGTAGTGTGGACGTTGATCGGCGTAGTTGTAAGGTTTGAGGCTAAGACGGTATTCCGTTGGCGTTTGATTAATCTGTTGATTATACAATATTGGAAGTAAATTGAAGTTTTGTTATGTATTACGTAGTCTCTCTTGGTGAATAGAGGTCACGTAGAATAACTAAGACTAGTTAAACTTCTACCATTATAATTTAACTTTATGCTTGTTGTAAATCGATATAGATAAGTATATGCTTTACACGTTAAATTGTTGGTTCTTAATACAAACATAAGCTATGACAGAACCACTATTTATTACAGTTTAATTTCATCATCATCATCATCCACGGCCCATAGGTACTGCTAGGTGTAGGCCTCCCTTCGTAAACGCCACATAATCCGGTCCTGCGCTATGCCAAGCCAGGAATTGCCCGCGACTTGTCTTATGTCGTCGACCAAATAATTTACAGTTTAATTTACTTTTATTTAATTTGGCTAAGACTAGTGCAGGACCGGGGCGATTGGCATTAACGAAGGGAGGTCTATGCCCAGCAGTGGGTTAAACGTGACTGATGATGATGATGATGATAATGTAAAATGTTGATTATTATTTTAAAATATTAACGCCCCGACCCGGTGCGGCGAGAAGGCGACGCGGCAGACCAAGACGGAGATGGCGGGACGAACTCAACAAATTTACAGCCGCCTGGGAGATCCTAACACAAGATCGTGACGTCTAGAAGGAATGGGGGGAGGCCTTTGCCCAGCAGTGGGACACTAACGGCTAAAAATAACAACAATAATAATTATTTTAAATTATTAAACGCCAAATTTCATATTATTTTTCTTGTTCCAGCACGGACTGTGTCGCACACGATAACGTCACTTGACGTCCCGCGGTGGATCGATCCGCGGCGCGACGCGGAGCTACGCTGCGAGTACGCGCGGCAACCGCGCGACCCGGCGTTGCATTCCGTCAAGTGGTACCGCGCGGCGCATGAGATATTCCGCTACACGCCACAAGAGGTACGTCAAAACATTTATGTAGACCATTTAATAAAGTTTTTATGCGTATGACCTTCGTATGAGGGATATCTTAGACTAAGGTCAATCATGTAGGGTTTATGTATTTTCGAAAAAAATAGGATAGTATAAAACAGAGATTGATTGGAGAAAGAAATCTTATATTCATCAGTAAATGTGACACTTTTGTGATTTTTTGAATTGAAAGAACTACACTATCTTTATGACTAAAGTGAGCTTTTTGTATTTTTATAAACGACAGGCAGGTAGCAACGTGTGTTTTCCGCTGTACGTTCAGATTGAGCTTAAACATACAACTCAGCGTAAAAACCACATCTGTGTTTGCTTACGTAGTGTTAGCTCATTACTAGACCCAATTACAGCATATTGTCACGACAGTCTTCGCAAACGGGTCTCGTGTCATTAGGCGTAGTAATTATAGTTCACACGCAATCATTACGTCATAAGGCGTAACAGGCCAGTTGACTCGCCACTATGCTCTGTATTACACGAATGGATTGAATTAAAGCGTACGTAGGTACTAGTGACAATTCGGAGTGTCACAAAAGCTAAACTAAACTAACTAAAATTAATAATAATAATATAATCTTTATTTCAGGCAACTAAAGATAAGTAACAAGATGTTAAATACTTAATCTAAGGCTCATATAATAAATACCTTACAGACTAACATACATATAATATTTTATTAACTAAGCACACGTTTGTCCGGCGACGTGAGACGCAATTGCAGAGTCAGCACGACGGTTCTGGGTCAGGCGACCGACAAATCGTCGAAATTTGACTCCATAATGCCATCCTTTTTATTTCCATCGCTATGAAAGGGACGGCAATATTTTTGTTAGTTTAGTTTAGCTTTTGCGATACTCCGAATTGCCACTACTGTCGTTGTTGGTACAGTTGAAGTTGAGCGATTCATCTAGGTACATGATTACAGTTGTTTCTAGAAAATCTAATAAGCTAAAAGATATCGTTCGTTCGTTCGTATGAGCAAGAGGCCAACTCTGTTGACGAAGTTTTTAAAGGTCTACGTCATGGCTTAAAGAAAAAGATAAAATATCTGGAATAATGACATTATTCTTGCAAGACGTAAAAAGGTAATTTCTCGTTTACATTTTACGCAACATTGAAGTACACAAGACGCAGGTAAGTAAAATATCGCTTACGAAATGCATTAGTTTCAACAACAATGCAGGCTAGCACAAAACACGCTATCTTTATTACACAAGCACTCGGGACATCTATTAATTTTATTCAAAACCCTACCTTTGAGAGCGCGCCTTACAATATTCTATTCACTTACAACCCAAAAAGATCGCATCGTTTCCATTATGTTTTTTAACTGCGAAAATTCAGCATTTTTTCTACAATAGCGTCTAGTTGGAGCTGAGAATCAAAGTAAATAGAAGTGAAAGAAAGAAGGGTGGTTTAGCAAGGCGTTTTAATGACACCCCAGACGTACTTAACCGCTTAAGAGGACGGCGAGTGGAAGTTCTAACTGAGTAACGCTGGCGGAATGGTAAAGAATTACTTATAGTGAAATATCTAGAATGGAAAGCCGTGTTGGCTGAGCGGGATAGTACCTCGAATTTTGATCTGCAAGTTTTTAGACCGAAAGAACATTGTCGCTAGTTTTTTGATCTCACTACCTAGATTATCGCTTTGGATGTACCTATATCTGTAATGATAATTTATTGAAATAAATAATTGAGTAATTGACAATTAAATGTGCGCTCTAAAAATAAAAGCGCTAAGGTACTGTTTGCCATGTCATTATTGTAGTTTGATGCTAAGCGACGTTCTTGGTGGTCACTATTTCGATATTTTTTTAATTTCCTTTGTCCACGTAATAATAAAAAAATAAGCGGCGGCGCTAGTTTCACGCATACACCTTAACATTAAAGTCAAACCCTCTTATTAACAAACAAAGATCAACGAAGTATTAATTTTAAGTTTTATTTCTATCTTTATTCTGTGTACAATAAAGTGCTAATTCGTTCATTCGCTGACGTTCTATGTAAATCTTCGTTTATTAATAAGGGGGAAAGAGTCAAAGATCATGATAAAAGACCACTTTGACTCGTTACATCCTTATAACTAGGGAATTCTACTGCCTGTTCCATTCATTTTTTCCTTTCTAGCATGTTTCTAGTATGCAAAGTATACATAACTTTTCCAATAACAAAATCTAATCCACAGACTTAGGCCGGTATTCAGAGACCTGACTCAAGCGTCGATCTGTGCTTGAGCGTCGATTTAAGTATCGTTTCTTATTCAAGAACGTTACTTGAGAGTAGTTTTGCTGATCAGAGTTCAGCTGAGTCGAGTTCAGCTGAGTCGAGTTCACCTGAGTAATTCCTTATTCAGAAACCTCAATCAAGTGAAATCGATGCTTGAGTTTGACATTTTTCAAAGGAATCTGAGTAAATGCTTGAGAGTGGTCTGGACCACGCTTGAGCATTTACTCAGATAGCATTTTTGTTTTGTTTTCAGTAAAAATGGATAATATATTCGATTCGTTGTATTTTCGAGGTCATCTAAGCATGCTAGAATAACGGACACACAAGACAAGACTTCAAAATATGCATGGGGACCTTGTTTCTGTTTCATACAGACAAATGTTATAAGGACTTGTGAATTTATAGTTAGTATTAGCACAGATAAAAGAATAGGTAGGTACTATTAGTTTAGTCTTGGTAGGTAGGTACTCATAAGGATTACTTACCTACTTTATTTATGTCGAAAATTCTACCTACGTACATAACCTAAACACATTTGGTTTGGCTGGGGTAAAATAAAAAATATATTGACAAAACTACCATAATGTTTTTATTTAATATTTTACACACACTTATTTAAAACGTATTAAATAAAGTTTATAGAGTCACGGGAAATAGCTAATCGTTAGATCATGTCCAGGCTAAGCTTGTTGAGAGAGATCCTTCGTGTCTCGTCATCTTCAACGAGTGCTGGTGCTATCTTCCACAACGTTTGTATCTACAAACACTACATAATGCATCAGACCAGGGCAAGAAGCACTACCGCCGATAACCAAGCAGTATTACCTGTCTTTGGTCAAAGCGTAAAAATAAATTCATTGATTTCACATTTTCATCCCGCGATTTGGCGATTGTTGAAATTTGATTGACTTGCTTGACGACTGACGTATGAATAAATGAATTTGTCAGTTTTCTAAAGTCGTTCCGTTACACGTTATTTTTACTTCACTTTCGAGAGTCGCCATTAATTTTTCATCCAGGCATTTTGAATTTCTGCGTATAACGGAATGGAAGTACAAAATAAATTAAAAATGTAAATGAGAACAGACTGAATTCATAAACAAAAAGGAATCGACACTTGAGACTCGATTTAGCTGAGCATTTACTCAAGCAACGTTCTTGAATACAAACGATACTTAAGTAACGAATCAATGCTTAAGCAGAGTTCCGCTGAACCGAGTTCAAATCGACGCTTGAGTCAGGTCTCTGAATACCGGCCTTAGACTATAAAGACAAGTAATGAAACGTCCCACGATGTCCGAAGTATCAAATTTTTCAGACAATAAACCAAACGGAAAATAAAAACCGTGAGTTGTGGTTGCCAAAGTTTAATAAGATGAATTTTGTCCCGGATATTTGAAGCGAAGTCATTTAAAGGCGGAATCCGGGACATAACAAACGTAATGTACCCCGAAACTTTGGCCTTTGTTATTCTAGATGATTTATACAGCGTCAAAAGACATACTATGCAGTGCTCAGAACTAAATTTGGGTGTACTTAGCACTATTATTATCTTCTATCTTAGAGCTTGGGCGCACCACGTTTCGAACGCGCCGCCACTGCGCGTTTTTTTTTATACAAACGCAAATAAACATGAAGTGACCGCGCGTTTGTATCGATACAAATGCGATACAAACGCAAGAACAAAATGTGGGCGACAAGCTGTGACCGTGCTATCTTCGCGTTTGTAAAACGCTCTCGAAATAGCAGATGGCACTACACAAAATCGCGCAGTGACTGCTCGTTCGAAAAACGTCATGTAGGTACTTATGTGCATAGGATAGTCTGGGCACAAGTGCCTGTATCGGTACAGACGCGCTGATGCAGCGCGTTCCTTTTTCATTTGTAGTTGCAGAAGACTGCACGTGTGAAATGGGAAAAGTCATGTCAAGTGGCTTGAAAGTATCCAGAACGTTTAGCGAAGCTCGTAACTCATTGGGTGCTCGAAGACAGTCGGAGACGACGCGGCAGACCCAGGAAAAGATGGCGAGACGACCTGGATGCATTCGAATCAAACTGGCAAACTGTGGCCTTGGCCAATTAGTTGAAGTTACAGGAAGACCTTTGTTAAGCAGAGGGTCAAGAAAATCTTCTGTAATATTACGTTGAAGTTTATTTCAAAACCATGAAAGGTTATATTTCTTGGGTTTAGTACGTTATCAAACCTAGCTTTTTATACCGGACACTTCACTTAAATTGCTATAAGCGACATCTGTTGTTCAAATTACGGCACTTACTACTACCACTTCGGGGATGTTTAGCATGATGAAAAACTTAATGAACGTAGTCTGATCAAGATTTAATAACATTGAAACATTAGCATTTGCTAAACTTTTCAGGAAATATTGTTTATTGTGTACATTATGTCATTTTTAAAATTCCTTTTACAATTTCCATAAGGTCTCCCAATTGATATTTCGTTTAATTCAATAACATTTCTAACAGATTTTTCTTTATATTTTAAGCCTTGTCTCTTTGCGAACAATGAGTGTAATTTTGTATTAAGAATGTTGAATAAGTTGAATCTCCTTCAACGAAAGTACAATAAAAACGATTAAATGCGAAAAGATAAATATTATTTCAAAAATCGTTTTTAGGTAAAACTAAATTTATAAAATAAGTAAATAGTCATCATCTTCATAATATAGTGTTGGGTACAACAGTTTTACTCTTTCACTCTGCTCTATCAACATTCAATAGTTCATACTTTCACATAGTACCAACACATCTTTATTCTATCTTCGAAAATTTCAAAACAGTTAAATAAATAAAAGGTTTCTAAAAGCACTAGCGACGCCAAACATGTCAGAAACTTACGTGTATGCTACGTGTCTGAGCAGGATATACATTCACTGAAATATGTACGACAAGCTTCCATCCGCATGCTGAATGTGTATGACTAGCCTAAGAAACAAATAGTCGACCAAATTATTTAATACTTAAAGTGGCATAAGACTGTACGGTATTTCCTATAATCTTTGAATACAAATTTTTCATCCCTGTTACGAAGTAGGTCTGTACACTTTTTTTAATGAATAAAAAAATATTTTTAGATCTAACTATGATTATAAGCCTAAGCTTTTTTTAGTGCTTAACTTGGATGGACGAAGGTATCGTTGAAGTTAAGCAACGTTCTGAGCGGTCAAGTAGCATTATCAGCTGAGCGCTTCCGTGCTTCGAAGGGAACGTTAAATTGTCGGTCTCGACTTTAAAAGTCGTTAAGCCTGAAAACTCCGTCACCAGAGTTGGCCACTTGCTCATACGAACGAACGAACAAGCTTGTCACTCCTAGAATAAAACGTATGTCCTACATTGTAGCAGACTAATGGTCGACAGGAAAAGTAAGATGTCACTACTAGTCTGACAATCAGAAAGGAATTGAAAACTTCCATTTGAACAACAAGTTGTTTACGCTAACATTTTCATCCTTTTAAAACTTTTGACAAGCAAAAAATAGTTTGCTAGAATTTTAAACCCGAAAATGTCATATCGTTTGGTTTGCACGCGACCGCTGTGATTTCGTCACGCGTCATGGCGTCACGGCAGTGACGGGTTGACGAGCGACTGTCACGCAGATAGTGAGTACCAGAATACAGGTCAAATGGATATACTTTAACTATGCATGTTTACTTTTAATAAGTTTCGAAAATAATGTAAAACTATACAAAGAATACAAGAGTCCCGTTAAGCGCTGGCTAATTGCCTTCTGACAATGTAATTATCTAGTGAAAGATGTGAAGACCTGATTTTTTTTCCTGAGTTTGAAGGAGCATACTCCAGAGGTGACATTAAAAAAAATTATGATTTCCGTATTATGAACAGAAATGCACCTCGAGAATGCCTCTCAATGAATTCCCCTCTTACAAAATAAGAAGTCGCTTTTATAAAAAAAAATTGCCACTTTTCGTTTAAAAAAACGTAACAATAAACACTACAAAATGATTGGATAAAACCCGACACTGCTTTCAATAAAATCTGAACCAATTCCCGCGTCCGATGTATTCCGATCGGCGGAAAATGTGCTATTAGCGTGTTGCGTGTCGCGCGCCCCGCCCGACGCGTGTCGCGCTGTCACAGTAATGGCTTGTGTAGTGGGGACGCTTTAGCAATGGACGTGCTGACACTAGATTCCTTTTAGATTGGACTTTTTTAACGCCAGACCCATAAAGGTATTGACGTTTGACCGCTATGTGTGTCTGTCTATGGCATCTTAGCTCTTAAACGAGTGGACTGATTTGAATGCAGTTTTTTTTTATCTGAAAGTAAGATTTTAAGCAATGGTTCTTAAACATGTTTTATCAGAATCGGTTAAGACGTTTACAAGATGTGGGGGTGAAATTTGGGATGAATAATCGAACGTTTTCGAATAAACCCAATATTTGGAATTTTAAAATGTTTAGTTTAGCAGTAGAATGCAAAAAAGTAGCTTGAAGCTCCGAAAAACCTTATCAGTTACTTATTTTACAAATACTTTTTCAAACTAAAAATATTTTTTTAATTTATCCACGTCCCACAAAATTATTAGTGAAAATATATTTAAAAAACATACAGTGGAACTTTCTGCATTTTTAAAGTCGGTTTAAAACACCCGTGCGAAACGAGGGTGGGTCGCTAGCATGGACCTAGTAATAGTACCTGGACGAACAACGAGCCTGCCGCCGAGAGGGACAAAAAATGCAGTGAATCCATAGTTTCGTTGTACAAAACGGCGCATTAAGTTTCCGGCCATACAAACAAAACGGCACCCGATGAGGGACAAAAGATCTAATGCTTTGTCTCTTTTACTCACAAGAATGTTGTATATTATTCTTCTTTGTTTTTGTGTGACTGAGAAAGGAATATACAGCGCTCTATTTCTTACTTTCTCTAAGGTCGCTAGTATCTAATAAAATCTGTCTCTCTCACACCTTACTCATTTAGCGAGCACAATTTCTAACTTTGCCTACCTAATTAAGCACAGACTCATTAATCGTTTTAATCACGACGAATAATTACTTTCACGCTTGATGTCTGAGAAATGTCAAAACTCTGTGTAATGTCACCAGTCTATCTGTTTAGGTGACAGCGTCACTAGTGAAGTGTGTTCACGAATTAATATTTCGGCTTTTTGACGGGAATTCGAGGTGCCATGTTGCCTTTTTTGTTTTATTTTCCAAAACTTGTGTTTTAGCGAATATTAATGTGTAATAATGGTGGAATATTAACTGTTAAGTGTTCGTGAACGTACATAAGTGTGGGCAAATGAAACAAAACTGGATATCGTTGCATTTCGAGTTCTCTCAAATAGTCCGTGAAAAGCTTTAGTAAAGATCCCACATCTTTACTGACGCTGACTATGACTTTGACTTGACCTTGTGACTAAACTTTAAACTAACTAAAACACATGGTAGTGGCTAAATGCGTGGCACAAGCCGTGCGAAAGCCAAAATAAAAGAAGTGAAGTGAAGTGAAGTGAATTAATATTTCTTATAATTACTTCATTTCAGTTTGTTTGTTTTACTTCAGTGGCGCATTTTAGTACTTTATTTATACCTACCTATATAACATTTTGTGGTTCTATATTTGTAGTATTACAATGGTGTCAATTCTGATGTCTGATGTTCTGATTCTTCTGACGATCGAAATTAAAATGATAGCATCAATTTTAGTGCTGTCAAATTAGTTTAGTTACTTTTTTGCGACATCTGAATTGATACCACTCTGTCAAATAGACACAATAAACTATACAAAAATATTAGCGTCCAGAGACTAAGCTCCTAGCATGGAAATAGCATGGATAGGGTAAGTTTATGTAACTATTTTACACCCGAGTAGGTTTTTGCCCCTTCTCGAATTTATGATTTCGACGGAATGCTCATTTATGCTTCTCCCGAGGGAATCGCTCCAATTATGTGCAAATTGTAACTTACCCTTCTTAATGGTATGGATGGAACACATTGATATGAACAGTACTTTGTTACATGTTTTAACACTCATGCGGGCACCACACATTGTTTTCAACTTGGTTCCAACATTGGCTACGAGAAGAATGGCCAATGGCAATGCTCCGTTTGTGTCCAAGTACAGTACTTTTTTACATGTTTTAACACTCATGCAGTGCACCCATTGGAGTGTTGGAACGTGTTGGTTCCAACATTCCAATGTGGGGATCGATCTTGGTTATTGGTCACAAACAGAGCATTGCCATTGGCCATTCTTCTCATAGCCAATGTTGGAACCAATGTGTGGTGCCGGCATAACAGTAACTGTAAAAGATTAATGATAGAATGGTAGCAACGGGATATTTTGTGGGCTCTGCCTGCCTTAAGGGTAAGAGGCGTGTTTTAATGGTGTCAAGATTTTAGAAAGTGTAAATGGCTAGGTTATGCCTATAATGCTCATTACACCTCAATAACATAATGGGATGAAAAGACGATATTGGTTTTGTATCGAGATAAGTAAGTAAGTAAGTAAGTTCCTATGAGCAAGTGGCCAACTCTGGTGACGGAGTTTTTAGGCCGCCTAAAGGCCTCCGTCATGACTTAACGACTTTAAAAGCCGGGACCGACAATTTAACGAGCCCTCCGAAGCACGGAAGCGCTCAGCTAATAATGCAACTTGCGGTCACCCATCCAAGTAGTGACCGCTCAGAACGTTGCGACTTCGACGATCTATCGAGAACGTCTTAACATGCTTCGCCACGAGCGCTTCAATCGAGATATTAATAAATGATATTTTATAACAACTTCAACTGAGCTTTCTATCATACGTTACCTAGTACAACAATGTAGTCCTCTTAAAATACTGAAAAGAAAATGTACCTACTGTGGTAACAATCTTGTTCCAAAAAGTTTGATGCCCAAAATATGGTAAAAATTGTGGTAACATAAATACAAAATTTATGTAATTAAAACTTGACGGTGGGTTCGGGCTTAAAAGTTTATTTTAGTTTATTTTTAACTTTTTTAAAAATATTTTAGTTGTGGCTTTTTATTGTCCATGTCGTTGGACTATAAATAAATTATGTTTTATTATAAATTGCATCGACTGTTATTTACGGATTAAGACTTTAATGGAATCCATTTTAATATCTGATATCGAACTAAATTCGGGATTGTGAAACGCTCGTTGCATTCATTAGATGGTTGACCTATTACAAAAGCAAAGTTTCGCTAAACTGTAAAGTTTGATAATCTTTTTCAAATATTTTTCATTTTTCAAAAGTCACGTTTAGTTAATTAGAAAAATAAACGTAGGTACTTACAATTTGACTCCTAATTAGTCCTTTATTACTACCCTGGCTATCCCTTAGATATCATTAAAGGATGTAAAATGACATAGAAAATGTAAAAAAAATTGTCTACCGTTCCTCGGGAATACATTCGTGATCGTATATAATTTTTACTTCTACTTAAAACAAAAAAGTTAACAGTGAAATATTAGTAACAAGAAAGATCCTTGTTAAATTGTACGACGCTTTGTAACATTTTTATGAAAAATATAAATCAAAATTGCACGTCAATTACACAATTTAAAAGAAAAAAGTTGACGTCCATTGAGACAAAACTTTAGAGTCCATTCTTTTAAGCTGTTAAGGTGAAAAAAGTGCCATTACGGGAAGTTTGACTAACTTGACAATTAAAAGCTTTAATTAAATAGAAGTACAATCTTAAGTTACAAAAGTCGGTATACAACTATCTGCGCAAAATATGCTAAAATTATGATGAATTATAATGAATAACCGTACGATGTTTCATATAATTCATCATAATAATTATAAAAAACGTCTTACATGCTAGGTGATTCTATTGCTTGTTCCAACCACGCAACACAAAGAAAAAGACTCAGGCAAGAACACAAGGTGTGGGCCTAGCATGTGCTTAGGTACCTACTTTCCTTAGCCTTCTCTGTTCTGTAGTATTATAACTTTTATGTAGTAATAAATCAATGATACTAATAAGCTAATCATTGTGTCTCTCGCAAATTTCCTTTTGTAATTGTCCTTGTGTAATTGTTCGCACATTGTGGAAAAGGCAATTTCAAACTAACTGATTATCATCGAAAGGGAAATTATTATTCATAAAATATTCAGAAGTGATTCTGTCTGGCTTAAAACTTTACAGTATCCGATAAACAAACAACATTATTTAAAATGAAATAAAATGACATAGAGCTATTTGAACAAAGCCTAAAAAAACTTGCTTCCCAACGTTTTGAGTAGATTTACATGTAAAGCTATTTTTGGAAGTTCAGGTTGCGCAGCAACAAATGGCCGGACAAATTAAACATTACAGCTTTTTTATTAGACAAAAGGTCCTAACACTTGAGTTCAAATTAATTGGGAGATGTTTTAATTATTAACTTCCTTTATGAAATATAAAATGATGTAAATTATTCGTTCCAATTATATTTGGAGAGTGTAATTGAAAAATTATTAATTATTTGCCCAAAATTATAACAACGTACTAATTATTGAACTCAACTTCAATATTTTAATGCTTGAATCCGTATTCAAATAAATGAATGAGAGCGTTAAATTATAAATTAATTAAACACCTAAGATATTACTTACCAACATACAAAATGGGTTATATAAAAACAAATTCCCATTTTTTATATTTCACTTTATATGATTAGCGCGATATTTTTATTGTCACTCGCAGAACTAGTGATTGCATCTTTTGTAGTTGGTTAACACGTTCAGAGCCCCTGATAAACAAATGTTCTAGAAAGGTTATTTAAGTTTATCGTAAATAGCGTTTTTACAGAAAACAGCTAACATTTCTCATGTTATTATCATTCTGCGCCCTCGGCCAGAGTATTTGCAATGCTAAGGCACCGAAACACAGTTTAACTTTGTTGGTGAATAAAATTAAATAAATATTTATATGACAAAATGTTCTATTTAATTTTACTCCGTCGCTTCAGCCCACAGTTTTATACATAAGCCAGCTATTGCATGAAAGCTGCTACACTCCATACTCTATAACACTAATAACTATATAAAAAACTTGTAAGTTGTATGTTTATTTAAGTATGTTAGTGAGCTTAGAATATTCTTCTTTTGTTTAGAAGGAAGGTTGTCCCATTAAACATTTTTTTTTAGGATCTGCCGAGTGTCTTCGGAGCTATGAACAGGAATACACCCTGTAGAGTGGTTTAGTAGCTTGGCTGACTGAAGGTCGTGGGTTCCAATCCCGGCCACAATCAATGAATTTTTCGTTTCGAAAAATTGATATGCACTTTAATACGTGACCACCACTTTGACATGTCATATCAAAGAGGTCTATAAACGATCGTACTGAATAAATATATTTTAATTTTGATTTTAATTCCTGTGGATATGGCCGACTTTAGCTGAGAGGATGGTTTAGGAGCTGGGCAAGCCTATTCCATCTCAACAATCTCTCAGGCACTACAGTGTCCCGTTAAGTGTAGGCAAAGATGTCTCCTGATAAAAGATGTAAAGGCCTGAGTTTTTTACAGTCACATTTCCTCGCCATCTTACTTCAATTTTCTGATTGAACCAGTCTACATCTTTAAGCTGGGCTACAAAACTTAGCAACGAACGAACGAGTGCCCTCATCTGTATGCATGGGAAGAAATTACCCGCAAAAGCCGCTCTTATTCTGTATAAATAAGGACATAGCATTATGTATTAATACAATATTATGAGTTAGTATACCATTATATGAATAAATTAATAAATGACATTTATTTGCACGAACACCATGTGTTACAATAAAGTGGTCTTAAGAGCTGTCAACCCGGCTCACTTTTCATACAAACGCTCGTACGTGATTATGCCGTTGTAACAGATCTTTCTTTTAAACTTTTGGACTAATAGGTATCTTGTGCACTATATCTAGGTTTCTATCGAAACTAAAAATCAAAATTTTGAGAAACAAATTCAGTATAAGCTTCCAAAAACCTGCTTTTAGCATAAATTTTATCTGAACTTTGGCCGTTCATAATGTACTCATAAATTGTAAACGTAAAGAAAATATTGTCATAGAAACCTTGCAAATCTTATGGAGATTCTAAATGACTAATATTTATTTTACAAACTTGTAAGGCTTACTTAAAAAAACGTATTTCCTGGAACACTTTTTATGAAATTTCCGCACACTATTTTTCGAGTGAGCGAGTGAGCGGCGAAAGTACCTACTGAATGCCGAGCGCTGAGGCGCTATCTCTCTTTTTTCGCTTTGCTTCTTTTTCTAGCATTGCGCTGGATGAAACAACAAGCTTTTCAGCTATGCCCGCGTCGATGATAGACGTACCGGGAAGGGCCACCTTAAATACATTACTTAGTCCAAACTATGTCCTACCAAAGTTTTTGGCATGCAAATCTGTAATATGGTTCTTATTTTACAATTTATTTAATTATAATTATATTATCAGTAGGTAAATTAGTAACACATTTTCTTATCAGTCTTTTCATTATTTTTGTTTCAAAGACCAAATGTTTATTAGACAAATTTTATCCTAAACAATAATCCTACCGATTCGTGAAATAAAATATCGAAGGTTTATTTTTTTAATTTTTAGTTGGTTCGATTCCCGGCTGAGGCAAATTTAGGAAAATCTTTGAATACAGTTTTGTTTCTTTTTAAAAATAAAGGAATGTTTCTTTCAGTAAAATGAGCTAACTAAAGAATTTAAATTAGATCCCCTACGGGGCCCATAAAAAAATTCCACCCTGTATAATCATCTAGTAAAGATGTAAAAAGTCTGAGTTTTTTACTTGTTCATACCACTTGTACGCGTAGGGAGTTGGAACAAGCATTATAATTACTAGCATGTAAGACGAAATTGAAGGTGATTCTTGAAGTTTTACTAAAATAAATAATATATAAATATCACTGGAGAAATAATAAACGATTTTTCTTTCTTTCAGAACGAAGACGCAGATATAAGCTATGATACACAATTTTTTACATTTCACATTATATTTGAATAAACATAGTACAACAAACGCCGGTACTTTACGCGACGCGACGCTAACATTTTAGAGTAGGTACTTTGTACACAAAAGCCTACTTATGAGCTTAAATTAGAGCAGATTTTGTAAAACCTAAAAGCTTTCCAAACCTCGCTTTGGGACCATAACTAAGCTTAGTGGAAGCTAGGGGCGGGATCACAGTGGAGGCTTTCATTTTTAACCGACTTCAAAAAAGAAGGATGTTCCACTAATGTGATTTTTTTATGTATGTTCACAGATCATTTCGTCAATAGTCGACCAATTATGTCTTTTTTTGTTTGAAAAAGTATAAAACTTTTTAAACTATCGCGACTTGAAAACATATTTAAAAATATTACTTACTTATATAAATAATATTGTTTTATATACGCGATTAAGTCCCGATAATATTTTTAAATATGAAAAAGTATACTTCCAAAAAAATTGTGGATCTAAAAAAAATCAACAAGTATCTTTATTATCATCGGCGTATGACTTGCGAGTGATATCAAAACCGGAGAGTAATAAGTCCTTATGTACACACCTTTAGAATATTAAGTGATTCAAGCCAACACTAATAGGGCTAATATTATGAGGGAAAAGGTGTTTTTTTCAGCAAAAATTACTGTAAATGAAATTGAAATAAACCTTATTATTTTTTACATATGCATGCCAAAAAAACATTAAACTAATTAATGAAATGAAGATTTCAATGTCGAGAATTACATACCATGACACGGCGCAATGATCCGTAGAACCATTAAATTGGTCATACCTTACAAGATCAGAATTACTTTCATTTAACAAAGACATTCATTCACTACATTCATTTTAAGTTTTAATTAAGAGAATTAGATCTTTAAAAGTAATATAAATTAATGCTTAATGCAAACTAATGTTCAGAACTGCCCTCTTTTATTTTAAAATGACCTCAGAGTGTAACCTTTCTTGTAGGTCAGGTCAGATCTTAAAAGCTAATAGAATCCGATTGGGTTGGTGACATTCTTGACTTTAGTTCTATATCGCAAAAATAACAGCATAATGTCTTATAATAATTTATGCAACATTGTACAATTTGTATTCATTTAATCTACTGATTTTCTCAAACCTCCATCGCTTCATCCTTTAGTATTCATTTAATTTGACATTGGAAATTCTGGAATGAACGTGTCTTAACTCGCCAAATGTATGGTCTTTGTATCATACACTTCTTGAGTTTAGTAATCTTCGATAACAAAGTGTCTTTCTTTCTTTCTACATAGTACACTACTTTTTGAAGAACTTACCAGCTAGCGCTCCGCTGTTTCAGCGAGGTATCCCCGAGGAGTCGTTCAATTTTCTGTGATTAAACCTACCTGTCACTTGAGCATAGTGTAGTTCTTTTATAAATCTAGTTATATATTTTTTTTAATCTGGTTTGACGACCTCTGTGACACAGTGGGCGAAGGCTCGCCTGAGACGCTGAGGTTGCGGGTTCGATTCCCGCCACGGGACAAATGTTTGCACTGACTGAGCGGTCACAATTTGGATGGGTGCAAGTTGCATTATTAGCTGAGCGCTTCCGTGCTTCGGATGGTACGTTAAATTGTCAGTCCCGGCTTTTAAAGTCGTTAAGCCATGACGGATGCCTTTAGGTGGCCTAAAAACTTCGTCACCAGAGTTGGCCACTTGCTCATACGAACAAACGATTTATTTTCATCACAAGAGTTGTCCACTTGCTCATAAATTACTTTATGATCAAATACGTCTAAGTATAAATGCTACAGCCACTTCCAATCAACCACTGAAACTATCGCATTTCGGTTTAACGTCACATTTTGGCTGCGGTGTCGCAATTACAATTAACTAATGTTAATCAACGCGACAACTATGGTTATATGCAAATACGTTAATTCTAGATGTTAATTTAGATTTGGTGGTTATCGCATTTTGAAAGCCCTTGATTTATTGGAATTAAAATTGGTTTTTTTAAACACAAACTATTTTATTATGATTATACAAACAAAATAGTTTTGTGTAAAAACAAACAATCATCTTCAAACTTTAGATACTTAAGTTTTAACAGAACGGGAAATTATTCACGAAAATACTGTCGATTTAGATACCGACAATTAAATTGATACTTTCTGGATTTATGAATGAATTTATGTGAACTTGTCAGCCATTCAATACCAAAGTGTTCTAAATAAGAGTAAAAATGTATTACGATCATTCATATTTTTAACAACATTTTAAAAAAATATGAGAAATATAGAGATAAATTTCTTGCACTCTCGAAGAGCATTTCTGTTCATAACTTCGAAGATCCTCATCAGGTTCTCAATTTATAGTTTGCTTTGCCAAAATTTGGCTACAACGGCGCCCCTGGACGCGTTATAAGTATCACCCAAGTCGCAAGAAATAGGGCACATAGGACACGCCAGCAAATGTGCACTCGTTTATGGATCAGTTCCACGTCCACAACCCGTCGCTGTACTCACTGCATTTGAAAGAAGCCCCACTTGAAAGAAAGAAAGAAAGAAAGAAAGAAAAATCATTTATTCTTGTAGGACCTCAAGGATCACTTAAGTTTCGTTTTACATGCTAGGTGATTCTAATGCCTGTTTTAACGCGACTCCCTACACCAGGGAAAGAATCAGCCTCAATGGAATTACTTATATAGAACCTGCAGTAGCCCCACTTAAGAGCCTGCAGCCACTTGCGTTCTTAGTCGATTTAGTGTCCTGATTTATCTACCTATAAAGGCACTATAGTGTACTTAAGCACTAGTCCATAAACATCCATCAGGTTGATCCCGCGCGATCCATTGCGTTACGGCCGCCGCCATTCGCGTGTTCACGCATTCGCCGAAAAGATTTTATGGCGCTCACTCTATGTGCACGGTATACAGATAATGCAGAAGATATACTGCTAAGATCGTATGAGCCAGTGGCCAACTCTGATGACGTTTCTAACCCACCTGAAGGTCTCAGCAGCTTAACGATTTAATAGCCAGAACGTGCCCTCCGAAGCACAGATACGGATAAACTGATGAAAATTTAGTTAAGTTTTATATAAATTGATACTTATACCGAGTGAGTTAGTGGCTTGACTTTCGATTCAAAGGTCGTGGATTCCAATCCGATCGCGTGCTGGATTTTTCGTTTCGAAAATAATAACACGAGCTCTAAACGGTGAAGGCAAACACTTATATTTCTAACAGAGTCGATGAGGCTTCGCTGTTTCGATCGACAATATGTTCAACCCAGAAGCCAAAAGTAATACAAAATGCGTTTTTCTTCACTGATGTTTGTCATTTTTGATGGGCTTGCAACCTGTCAAAAAAAAAACATGCTAACTTTTCATTATTTTTTTGCCATTGACGATAGATCAGTAACAGCCTAAGTATGTAGTATCTTCTCTGCTTGCTCTTTTTGTATTGTGGCAGGAGGACGCCTTTTATTTTAGCATTGCACGCGTACCTCGGGTTATGTCTTACTATTCCGCCGATATGAACACTCGCGGGCGTAAAGGAGTTTACGGCATTTACATATTTTTTCTCAAGAAATATATCCAGGCAATTCACGAAATAATACAGTGGAAACGTTCTGAGGCCTTCGAAGTTATAATTTAGACTTTTATGAACTTGGCTTGAGCTTGCAAAAAAGGTAATTTTAACAATAATATATTTTTTACATGTTTTTTTAACCACGATTGTGTTGGAATTGTATGTTTGAAATTTGCAAAAGAAATCCAATTAAAATAAACAAATCATGGTAATAATGTGACAACGTGACAGTGTAACAAGTTGTTCAACGAAACTTCTCATTTTCAAAACTCATATTCTTAAGCTATTGCATAGCTTCTATCGCGGGCCTTGAGCGTGGAGACCGAATTCAGAAATTTCGTAACGAAAATAACCTAACACCCCCCACTCCGAAAAAATGCTATGCAATATGCTTTACCGCGGCAGTCTCCGAGTGCCACACGTCTTTTTTTTATGTTTATTTCCATTCTCATGTGTCAACTTTTAAAATTATTAGGTACATATAAGTACCAATCATCATCATTCTCCTGTCCTTATCCCACGCTAAGTGGGGTCGGTACAACATGTTTTTCTCTTCCACTCTCTTCTATCACTCAACTCTGAACTCTCTCCTCTTACTTTCATATTTTCTTTCACACAATCTATCGACATAAGTTTTCATTCCAATTAAATTATGTATTTTTATTAAAATTACTATAGAAATAATGTAAAATGCAGGATAAAATATCCAGTGAACCTGACCTACGAGTAAAGCTGTTCGGGTCAGTACCAAGCCAGTGGCATAAGCCAGCTTATGCAAAGTGTCATCTTACTACGAAGACTAGCTGCTTACAAGCATCTCTGTTACTAAAAAGTACTAGAAATATTAGCAATGAGATGACAGAAAAAGTTGTTTTAAAATGTTTTATTAAGCGTGGTGTATCATCTTAAACAGCAGCGCACACTAGGCAACAGGCCACAGCGACAGCGACGATAGGCTGCGGCCAATTTACCAGCTACAAAAATATTAGGCCATAATAGTCATCGACGTGTCAAAGTCCCCTTTTAACGTCCCTATTATTTATTTATTTTATTATATTATTTATTTTGATTTTTTTCTATAATAATCCCCTTTGGAGCTGAAAGTTCAGGCTAAAGTGGATTTCGAAACCAAAAGTCACAAAATAAATTTGAACGGAAATAATATAGAATAGAATAGAAAAAGTTTTTTTTTTCCATTAACATCAACATGGGTAACATACAAAATATGGAAAATACTTATTGACAATCGAGTGACAAGAAAATAAGGCTACCCCTCAGCATTTGCTCCAAGCAGCACCATGACTGTTGGAGCGCTAAATAAAAAAAATAAAACTAAGAAATCTTTTTTATAGAGATGCACATAAGAAATTTATTTTTGTACAAGAGACTGAAAATGTGTGTAACTAGTTCCTGGCCTATTTTGACGTCGTGTTGCAAATGTCGGCACTCACGACAATATTCCACTTTGAAATACATTTCAGCTCTTGAAATATTCTAGTACCTTACGGAATATCTTTTAAACTAAAGGCACGTTGACACATTGCATGCAGAATTCCGTTACATTTTGTTCGTATCTAGCAAAGACGATTCATATCTAAAAGACAGACAAAGGCCATACACAAAATCGTAACCCGTACCAGATAGCCTGGAAACTTTAAAACATCAATTTTATCCAAGAAATTGCAATTACTTTCTAGTTAAAATTACCTAAAATTTTTTTTATCCCACTAATATTATAAAGGTGAAAGTTTGTGTGTGTGTAAGTGTGTAAGTGTGTAAGTGTGTAAGTGTGTAAGTGTGTTTGTTACTCTTTCACGCTTAAACGGCTGAACGGATTTGAATGAAATTTTGTATCAGGATTGCTTATACCCTGGAATAACTAATAGGCTACTTGAAATTCCTGAAAAGTGCAGTGTTCCCGTGGGATTATAAAACAAAATGTTCATTAGAATAGTTTCGGTAGTTTGGCCGTGCAAAAGGCAGCTGTCAGACAAAATAACTCCATAGATGGCAGCACAGGCAAAAATATAACTCCTTCACGCTCGAACGGCTGGACGGATTTGAATGGAATTTGGTAGCAGGATTGCTTATACCCTGGATTAAAATATACGCTACTTAGAATTCCTGAAAAGTGCATTGATTCCGTAGGATTATTAATCAAATTCATTAAAATAGTATACACACAAAATAGTTTGGCCGTAAAAGCTGTCAGACAAAATAATTTCAATAGATGGCAGCACAGGCAAAGTTATTATTCCTTCACGCTCAAACGGCTGGATGAATTTAAATTAAATTAGGTAGCAGGATTGTTTATTCCCTGGATTAAAATATACGCTACTTAAAATTCCTGAAAAGTGCATTGATTCCGTGGGATTAATAATCAAATACAAAATAGTTTGGCCGTGACTAACTGAAAAAGTAACAAAATAATTTCAATAGATTTATTTATTTTATTTTATTTTATTTATTTTAGGAAAACTTACAGCTATGTACAAGATTAGTTAATTATAAAGATACAATACATGCAGGGCACATATCATAATAGAGAAGGCCAATTAAAAGTTTCCACAAATAGTTATGAGAATTTAACAAAAGTAGATTTTATACAATCGTAGACGATACTTAGAAAAAATAAAAACAGAGAAACAAAAAAAAAAAAATAGATATAGTTCAATACAAAAATAATAAGAAAAGATAATCAAAACACTACAGTAGGTACTTAACCGCATGATCATTATATTCTTTGACTGCCAATTACTGACAGTCGAAGAACCTATCACTGAGTAGCCGTTTTAGCTTGCTTATTGACGAGTTGAACAGATCAATGTCCAGGTCACTCGCTAAAGTGTTGAAGGATAAGCTTGCTCTAATGATAAAAGTATTCTGCCTATAATTTGTTTTAGCTTGCTGAACATAAAGAAGTTTAGGATTTCTTAACCCACCCACAGTGCGCAATCCTAGTTGTTCCACCAGCTCCGGACAGTCGACTGCGCCATTCGCTATTGCCAGTAGGTAAGATAGATCAGAAATATGTCTACGTTCATGTAAGGGAAGGAAATGGAATTTACGACATCTCGTATTATAATCGGGGAGGTAAATTTTTGAGCGATATTGTAAGTAGCGTAAAAACCTTTTTTGGATACTTTCTAACCTAGAAACGTAAACGTCGTAGCACGGATTCCAAACCTGAGACGCATATTCCAGGTGACTACGAACATAAGCACAGTACAAGATTTTAAAAGTTTTTACGCTAGTAAATTCAGAGGACAGACGTAGAACAAAACCAAGTGCACGGCTTGCTTTGGAGACAATAGTGTTAACATGGACATCAAAGAGAAGCTTACTGTCAAAGCATACGCCTAAGTCTCTGATGTTATCGAGTCGTGTTAACGGTGTACTATGTAGGCTATAGTCAAATTTAATAATTGACGATTTACGCGTGTACGAGCAAATGAAGCACTTGGAGACATTCAGTTCTAGCTTATTTATAGTACAATAGGTTTGAAACCTAGAGAGGTCTTCCTGCAAACGGTAGGCTCCACCAATGGTCTTAATTTGGCAGCACAGGTAAAGTTATTATTCCTTCACGCTCAAACGGCTGGATGAATTTAAATTAAATTTGGTAGCAGTACCCTGGATTAACAAATAGGCTACCTTAAATTCCTGAAAAAAGGAATGGTTCCGTGGGATTGTAAACCAAATTATTCATCAAAATAGTTTTGTCGTGAAACGTAACTGTTAGTCAAAATATTGTTAATAGATGGCAGCACAGGAATTGTTATAACTCCTTCACGCTCAAACGGCGGGACGGATTTGAATGAAATTTGGTACCAGGTCAGTTGATATCCTGGATAACAACATGTCATAAGCTACTTTAAATGCCTTAAAAGCGTTTTGTGGCCGTGAGATTATCAAAATACCTAAATTATGCTTCTTTAAACTCAAACGGCTTAACGAATTTCAAATATTGTTTTTTTTTGTCCCGATAATCTCACGGAATTGGGACTTATGTACGCAGATAAATCCCCGATAAAAATATTTCTGACTCAACATAAACCATTAGGACAAAGTTTATATTTGTGTCTTCAATTAAAATTCGGTACAGCACCTCATCATCGCTATTTTATTAAATTTCCCACAGTTTCGGCTCGCTTCGAGTCTAAAAGCCTCGCTGCGCTCGCTTTGCTCGCATGTAGCTTTTTCAATCTTTTGCAAGCAAATTGAACTGTGTCAGACCTTAGAATAGGAACCGACCAGCGCCTTTTCTTTGAGCACCATGAGCAAACATAAGTGTCAGTCATGACGAATTGATCTTAAAAATTTCGAGTCTAAGAAACTCGATGCGCTTGCTTAGTTCGAAGCTCGCTACGCTCGCACGGTAGCTTCTTGAATATTTTGCTAGCAAACTGAACTATGTCAGGCCATAGAATAAGAACAGACCAGCAGTCAGCCTTTTCTATGAGCACTATAAGCAAAATCAAGTGTCACACGACGCATTTTTCTTAAAAATTTCAGCTAGAGTTTAAAAGGCTCGCAACGCTCGCTTAAGTAGTTTGAAGCTTGCTACGCTCGCTTCGCTCGCACGATAGTTTCTTGAATATTTTGCTCGCAAATTGATCTATGTCAGACCATAGAATAGGGACTGACCAACAGTCAGCCTTTTCTATGAGCACTATAAGCAAAATCAAGTGTCACATGACGCATTTTTCTTAAAAATTTTGGCTCGCTTCGCTCGCATGGTAGCTTCTTGAATATTTTGCAAGCAAAATAAACTATGTCAGACCCTAGAATAGGAACCGACCAACAGTCAGCCTTTTTTATGAGCTCCATAAGCAAAATCACGTCAGGAGTACTTATTTGTTTTTAAAAATTTCGGCTCGCTTCGCGAGTTTAAGACGCTCACTGAGCTCGCTTCGCTCGCACGGTAGCTTTTTATATATTTGCTGGCAAATTGATCTATGTCAGACAATAGAATAGGGACCGACCAACAGTAGCTTTTTCTGTAAGCACTTTAAGCTACATCAAGTGTCACATAACGAATTTGTCTTAAAAATTTCGGCTCGCTGCGCTCGCTTGGGTCGAAGCTCGCTTCGCTCGCATGGTAGCTTCTTGAATATTTTGCGAGCAAAATAAACTGTGTTAGACCATAGAATAGTAACCGACCAGCAGTCATCTCGTTCTATGAGCACCAAAATCAAGTGACACAATGACGTATTGGTCTTAACCAAGGAGCAAAATTAAAAATTTTATGAAAAAAAATTCAATTACGTAAGAAAATAGTAATTTTCTGCACTCTCAAGGTGCATTTTTATTCATATCTCTGACGATCCTCATCAGATCAAAAAAAGAATCATCAAAATCGGTTCACACAGTCGACGTTCTAATCTACGACGTTCTAACTTATTTAACGAAAAAATCTATTAACTTATTCACCGCGGGTAACACCGCGGGGCACAGCTAGTATTGAATATTGTTGCTACCTACAGCTACTAAGTATTGAAATTTCTTGGATAAAATTGATGTTTTAAAGTTTCCAGGCTATCTGGTACTGCGGGACAGGGTTACGATTTTGTGTATGGCCTTTGTCTGTCTTCTATAGATATTAATCGTCTTTGGTATCTAGTTTCAATGACAAGGTACAAGCCTATCGTCAAAACACTTCTGTATCAATTCATTGGTGTTAATAATGATGATGTGTAGGTGATGTGTTATAATATTATATTGTATGTAATAATTTAACTTTTTTATTGTTTAATTTATACTCTCAAGTTTTGATTCATCAGGTATCCAGGTCATAAACAAATATTCCAAGTTGCAACCAAATTCGTTCAGTAGTTGTCGCGTGAAAGAGCAGCAAAATACACTTTAGCGTTTATAATATTAGTAGGATAAGCGTTTGCCACTTGACTACAGGTATCCATTACTAACGCTTTAATGTGAAATCGCTTTAACACTTAAGAACCAAGAAAACCCCAAGAGTTGGGAAAAGGGATCAGTTTTTAATTAAAACAGCAATAACTTTAGTTGAAACTATTTCAAGGTCTATAATTAAGTACTCAAGGGTATGTAAAGTACCCGAGACCTCTATCTGTCTTCAATAATTTATTTAGACCCGCAGGCTGTAGGTCAAAAACTAATACTAGTGTAGGTATTTAAAAATATTAACGGGACTTAATCGCGTATTGAAATCAATATTATTTGTTTTCAAGTCGCGATAGTTTAAAAAGTTTTAATACTAGTGTATAGAAGAGAAACTAAGTTGGTCAAATGTGATGCGGGCACCACACATCGGCTTCAACTTGGTTCCAACATTGGCTACGAATAGAATGGCCAATGGCAATACTCCGTTTGTGTCCAATAACCGTCCAAGATCGATCCCCACATTGGAGTGTTGGAACTAACAGGTTCCAACACTCCAATGTGTGGTGCCCGCATAAAATGGTTCACCAAAAGGGCCCCAAGCTCTGTCTACTTGTATTATTCTCGTTCTTCAAGGTACAAGGAAAAATAGACTGAACGAGAGTTTATTTAAATACTCTAGTGCTTTGGTAATTACCCAGTTTTTAAGATAAGATAAGATACGTTTATTTGCCAGAACATATGATACATTAGGTCTTACATTTTAATATTATGTCCAATTACATTCTACCATGCAGGCATGCAAATATTCAATAAATTAATTTTTAATTACATAATAATGTGGAAGAAGCATTTAATTTTCCGTCAGTAATTCAATGTCCCTATAGTCAAAATATTGATTTAATGAATAATAGCATTTAATATTAAGCCATTTTTTTTAATTTTATTCTAAAAAGATCACCTGACTTAATTAGTCAAATCAAATCAAATCAAATCAAAATGTATTTATTCAGTACGATCGTTTATAGACCACTTTGACATGTCACGTTCTTAAAACTAGGTGATTCTACTGCCTGTTCCAACGCGATTCCCTGCACCACACATTTTGTACACAGTACATCCTCATTCATATTGATCGCTCGCCGTGTAACAAGGCTCTCATCCCTCCTCATGACATGCCCATACCACGCCAACCTTTCACTCTTCAACGTCTCAGTCACTGAAGCGCTGATGGCGTAGCTTGCTAAGTTCGTACGTTCTAGATAGATCGTTGAAGTTAATCAACGGTCTGAGCGGTCACTATTTGGATGGGGCAAGTGGCATTATCAGCTGAGCGCTAATGGCATCTAATTTCCATTCTAAGCGAAACTATTGACTCATCACATCAGTAAGGTTTTATTACTTTGCAAGTTTAAATAACACAGATTTAAAAAAAATTAAGAATTCTCTTCTGTTAAGTTGAATGTATTTTGAAAATGAATAATGATTAGTTTTTGTTGACTAGAGAATTACTTTCATTTTAATTTTAATTTTTCATCAAATTTGAAAATACATTCGAGATGTACTTTCATTTTCCACTTATAATGTGAAATCCTCAACTTATAAGTACAGTCGCGTAAAGAATCCATTAAAAAGCTGTAACGACCGAAGTTCGTAACTGTACGTAATTTAATTCCGTGGCTTCGTGTGTGATGTATGTATCCAGTTTCTGAACGGTTTTAAGTGAAGGTACTAGTATTATATTATCTTTGGTGAGGGAAAGGAAACGCGGCTTGCTTGGGTTACTAACACGCTTAGATCATATTCGAAGTGTGTTAGCGATAGGTGCAATACGCTTTGATAAAGTATGATAAATAATAAATAAATAAGCAAGCATATTGGTTTAGTAAACCTACTTTAGCTAAAACTGATTTTAAATCTATTGCTATCTCTTTTCATTGACATAAGAGTAACAAGAAAAAACCACTCTTTAAGGCTGCGTTTCCATTGACGCGTAGCTGTGCTGAGCGGTGCTTAGCGGTGCATGAATTGACCAATCACTATGCTCGAAATCGCGGAGCAAAGATTTTAGAGCATAGTGATTGGTCAATTCATGCACCGCTAAGCATCGGTCCGCACAGCTCCGCGTCAATGGAAACGCAGCCTAAATCTTCATTAAATTGACAAATCTTTATAAATAAGACTAGCTTTAATACGTTTTTTTCTCTACGTTCACAGGCATTAGGCGTTAATCACCTAGCATGTCAGACGAAACTGAAATGATCCTTGAGGTCCTATCAGAATAAATTATTTTTCTTTCTTTCTTTCTTTTAGGGATAGTGATTTGTACCTACTACGGTTCTACGATACTAATAGAAATCAATATACTAGATCTAAAGTAAAAATGAAATGAAATATGATCACGACTGTATCCCGGGAGCGGTAGACATTTCTTTCAGATCATTAGGCAATTTTAGATCTTTTTCGAAGATGCCTAAGGGGGTAGTCAGATGTATGTCCAAATACATACATATTTGGTACATGCCCACTTTTTGCAGAAGTTAACTACCCAAGTAACAAAATAGATCCTATAACAGTCTTCAAGACTATCCTATAACTGTCCTGTAGCATACTACAAGCCTCGATTTGGGCGCAGTTACTGGAGTACAAGTTCTAGTAATGCTCCTGCAATGAGCTAACAGAATGCTAATAAGTCTAGTAACTGTCTTGCACCAGTATTACGGAAGCACTGATGCTCCTATAATTGCCTTATAGAAGATTGTTACTGGAGCCAATACTCCTGTTATTATCTACTTCTAGTTTGTTACAAGTGTAATTATGTTAGTAATGTTCTTATAACATACTTCGTTTTTCATTTTTTGTTACAAATTTTACTCGCTGGTGACAGTCATTTTTTTTTGTTTTTATTATTTGTGCAGTGTTATTTTACCTCGTAAGTAATTTTATAGTTATTGTTTCATTGAATGAAAAGACTAAAATTAATTAAGAATATTTACCTACAAATTACTAAACATGTGGCAAATCTATTTTTATTGTAGAAGTGTACCATGTTTCGACTGATTTTTGATCGCGCTTACATAAATCGAATATAAAATCAGCTATTATAAAAATACGATCAAGCATTTATTTATTGTGTTTTGCTCATTCGCCATGTTTTAAAAATTGCTCTGCATGAAGACAATTATCAGACTGTTATAGGTAAAAGAACTCTAGATTTACTCTTAGCCAAGAATAGCTCTCCACCATGTTGAATCAAATTAGAGTTCCTCGATTGATGCCTGAAACCCTGCAACGGCTACACATTTTTTATTTAATTTGTTTTCCTTAGTTATGACAGAGGGAAGTCCTGTATGGTTTCGAAGCACGCCATTCCGAAAAATATTTCAAGTGTAGGTACCTACCTACTTAGGCTGTTTTGAAAAACACCGTTTCGAATACCGCTAGGTATTTCGAATACATTTTCGGAATGTACCTACGGAACCCTTCAATAAATTGCTGGTTTCTGATTTTTCAGAACTTGCTTCAGATGATCGCTTTTGTGGTACCAATTCTTCGTGTCTTTTATTTACAGTTCTTCTAAATATGCTCCACTTCTTTTTTCCATACTCGCAAATCCATATTGATAACAACGATACCTACCTAAATCATAATTTTCAATGTCTCCAAACCTGGCGACGTAAAACTGGTAAACAGACTTCATAGTGTTAGCTTAGCACTTTATAAGATTATTTACTCTCATAAAAATCTTATAAGCGACTTTTTTAAGACTACATCGCCTCACCTACCTATACTGATCTCAGCTAAGTATATTATAAAACTATATTTCTGCATACTTGTAATGATCTCAGACAAGTGTATTATAAATTCTGGGAATCTTACACAATGCCTTTATAGGACTATAATTTTCATAGGACTATTTAGACTTCGTCAATGCACTTATTAGATTATATTATCCTATAATGATCTTAGACAAGTGTATTATAAATTCTGGGAATCTTACACAATGCCTTTATAAGACTACAATTTTCATAGGACTATTTAGACTTCGTCAATGCACTTATAAGATTATATGTCTTGTAACTATCCTATAAAATAGTCTAGTAGTAAACTACAAGGCAATTACATAAGTGAATTTACTCTTGAGAGTATAAATGCTTGCACAATGCTATTATTAGCACAAGAGTCTCCAGAAAAGCCATTATAAGAGCTTTATAAGTCTAATTTTACCTACAGTCATTTATTATAGGATTCCGTTGCTAGTTGGGTAAAGTGACTATATTGTGCCGTCTCAAATTATAAGTCCTCGTCTTCACCAGGAAGTTGGAAGCAGCGTTATTCGCGAACTAATTTGAAGCAGCGTTATTCGCGAACTAATTTGAAGCGCCTGCGGAAGCGAGGTGTGAAATGAGGTACCTGAAGCAGAGACACGGGAGAAAGTTTTAATTTGAAACTCTGAGACCTAAAGGTTTCTTTAGGCTCTTTTCTAAGTTGATTTTTAGAGGTAATTGGGAAATGCGAAAAGACATCAAACCAAGATATTGCTATTCGTTAAGCTTTTAGAGCGCCATACATTTAGCAACAATAAAAACTACGTTTGTCCATACAAATCTTATAGGTAACAGCGTCTCAAATGGGGGGGGGGGGGGGGAAGTTGCGTTGGAACAGGCATTAGAATCACCTAGCATGTAAGTAAACTAAAGTGATCCTTGAGGTCCTACCATAAATGATTTTTCATTCTTTTCTTTCTTTCAATACGCTCCCAAATATTTAAGTTTTACAAACAACTTAAACATAAAAATTAGTTAATGTTACTATGAAACATGGTGATGTAGAACGCTACATGTTCTTTTTTCAGTCGCACAAAACAATAAAAAATATAGGCTTTTATACATCGGAGTATGTAAAATAGCGAGTGGAAACTTGTAAACAGGTGTTACAACATAATATACAAACAAACTTACTTCTTAAACCCAGCTATACTAGCATGTCTCCCTCGTTACAGAAACGTTCAAGTCACAAAAATCGAACTCCAATAACTTAAAAAGTCACACGCAGTTTGAAATTGTTATCAGAGTTTCCATCGGTTAAGTTTCCCGACTTGTAGGTTTTTCCTGAAGATAATAAGGGAAGTTTGCGTCTTTAAATGGATTTTTTAAACTTTTTTCTTAGAATTATGTATAAATTTTACAAGTGTGTGCGTTTGGTTTACACTCGAATGATTTTAAGATTTTATTATGGTTATTTTATTTACATTCTAGATACAAATAAAGAGCTTCTATGCCTACTTTTTGTTGTAAGTGTATATAGTTTCGATGATTTCTGTGGCGCAGTGGTTAAAAGCCCGCCTGAGACGCAGAGGTTGCGGGTTTGATCCCGCTGCGGGACAAATGTGTGCAAATATTTGTCTCGTGTCTGGGTGTTGTCTATGTATAATTATAGATGTATTTACAAAAAAAAATATCTATGAAGCAGTCATCTGGTTACCATAACACAAGCATGTTGTTTAGCTTGGGACTAGATGACGCCGTGTAAAAATGTGCAAGATTATTTTTATATTTTATTTAGGATCGAACCCGCAACCTCAAATTGGGTCGACATTGAGCCTATGTTACCAATTCTCGGATCACGCGTCGCTAACACAATATGTTAGCTATTTCCGTGTTTGAGGAAGTCGTGAGCTTTTCACATTTACTTTTATCAAATACTGCCATTATTCATGATCAAATAACAGTAACTAATAACAGTAACTTATTTAAAAAGTAACCTGCTGCCCTAGCCATGTTACATTTCGACAATCGCTTTCGATTAGAGACTAAAAAAATGTATAGGAATTGACATTCGATGACGAAAACTCGAGCGATCAGAAATGTCAAATCAAAGGTGTAGCGATGATAGAAAGAGAATAAATACGAAACATTTGTCACTTGTCTACGCGCCCTGAGGCTTTACTCGGGATCAACGAAAACGAAGTTTCATGACTATTTTCGGGTTCCAATTATGTTGGTGAACTATTACGAATTCAGTATCCACCAACATAAGCTGACCCCGAAAAGTGACACGAAACTTCGTTTCCGTTGATCCCGAGTACGGCCTCTGCTTATTTTCTAAACATTTCAACTCACAAGGTCTATATTTTCACTTTTCGTAAAATAAACAAATTCAACAAACGTCAATTCGGAAAATGGAAAAACGTAACGTACATAATGTAATTGAGCTTAAATATTAGATGGCAGTGAGGCCATTACAAAAGCGATAGCATATTTTGTTAATTACGAGTATTATTTATTATTTTGAGTCGTAATCAAATTTTTTTTTTAATTTTAAACAAAATCGATGAAAATAATTATATACTATTGTTTTATCTAGTTTTAATTTTTTTTATTCGATGTTTAATAGCTGGGAAATGTCGAGACACAGATATGGTTGGAGAGATGGTTAAATATTTATTTTATTGTATTTTTTGTTAAAGTGGCAACAGAAATACACTGTGAAAATTTCAACGCTATCACGGTTCATGAGATACAGCCTGATGATAGACATACAGACGAACAGCGAAGTCTTAGTAATAGAGTTCCATTTTTACCCTTTGGGTACGGAACCCTAACAAGTGTATATTATATAATAATAATAATAATAATATTCTTGGACATTTCACACGGCGTCATCTAGTCCCAAGCTAAGCAATTTAATGCTTGTGTTATGGTAACCAGATGACTGATATACTACTTAGTACATTTATTTTTGTAAATTCCTACATACATAGTTATTATAGATAGAAAAACATCCAGACCCGGAACAAATATCTGCAGAACATGCAAACATTTGTCCCGTGGCGAAGATCGAACCCGCAACCTCCGCGTCTCGGGCGGGCCTTTGCCCACTGAGCCACAGATATCGCGAGTTTAATAGCTTTCCACTGTTCAAACAACTCCGTGCAGGTAACTCAACAACTCTTTTAGCACCAACTTCACCAATTAGGTGCGTTCCAATTCCAATAAAACACCACTGAAGGAAATTAAACATTATTATTTTGTACTCTGTTTTTTATTCTGTGACACTTAATTTTCTTGAAATAAATAAATATATAAATATCCTTGGACTGGACATTCCACACAACAATCCTAAGCTAAGTAATTTAATGCTTGTGTTAATGGTATACAGATGACTGAAAAACAACATAGTTACCTTTTTTATTTGTAAATACATACATATCATATTATTATAATGTTCTATATTATACATAGAAAACACCCAGACTCGACACAAATATTTGCAGATCATGCAAACATTTGTCCCGCAGCGGGAATCAAACCCACAACCTCCGTAAGTTACAAAACAAATGAATTCTCTTTTCTTACTTTATCGAATCGATCTATAACAAAGTGATATTGCGCGCTCATTTAAAGACAGACAAAGAGGCATAGGAGTTATTACCTGCTCGTCGGATTGTACGGGAAAATGGAAGTTCCCAACAAATCATCTATAACTTCAATTCAATTCCCTAGAGACACGGTGTAATAGTATACAGTAGATACAGACAAAAAAGCCGTATATTGGCATTGAGATGTATTAAAGAGTCGCAAACTAATAGCTGACAACACTCAAAAAATGTGTAAGCAAATTCAATGTTCTACAATGACATTTGACATTTGAATGTAGACGTTATGTCGTTTGTTTTAATGTTCAATGTCGCTTGTACGCAAAATAGAAAAACTCGGCGCACCACTTCAGTGTGCAGAATTTTGGCATTTACATTTTATTTGTCTGATTGTGGCTCTATAATACTCTCAATGTATATTGGCCAAGTGGATATGTACTTCGACTTTCGATCCGAAGGTCGTGGGTTTGAATCCGGCTGTGCATCAATGGACTTTTCGTGTCGAAAAATGTATATGCACTTTAACACGAGCTTTAAACGGTGAAGGTAAACATCGTGAGGAATCCCGCGGCTAATCAGCCCCACACGTATTGACCATTGTCTTTCCTGTGGATATGGCTGGGAAGCTGAGAAGATGGTTTAGGTGCTGGACAAGCCTATTACATCTGGAGTACGAGGTACTTGCTACAGTGTCCCGTTAAAGTGTAGGCAAAGCTTGCCTCCTGACTCTGTATAAATCATCTAGTAAAGATGTAAAGGCCTGAGTGAGTATAGATACAGAATATATAAAACTATTTTAGGCCCGTCTGAGTCCACACTCAAGAGTTAAAAGCGTGTCGTGTCGCTTTTTCAAACTGATATCAATGATTTTGAATATGCCTTTATTTATTTATATTTATTTTAAGAGTATTTGTTATTTTGTTCTTTTAACCCAGATTATGATAGAAGTTTCTTATAAACTCAAATGATCATTACCTATTTTCTGATCTAAGTTAAACATTCTCAATACTGGAAAAAATGATTTGATTTCTTGATTAATTGATTTGATTTGATTGATGTTTAGAAGTGAAACAATCATGGATTTACTGGTTACGAGTTACTATACTGTGGTAGGTTGGGGGTGGAATTAATAAAACCTATGTATAATGTCCCTGATTTTTGTTCAATCAAATCGAAATGCGGGGTTTCAGTACTCATAGTTATTAAATCATGGATTTATAAAATCTTTGTAGAGGCTTAGGTCGTAACAGGCCGAAAATAGATAGATTGAGCATAAAGATTATTTAGACGATCTCTGTGGCGCAGTGAGTGAAAGCCCGCCTGAGATGCAGAGGTAGCGGGTTCGATTCCCGCTGCGGAACAAATGTTTGCATTGTTTGTTGATCTGTTTGTTTGTCTCGAGTCTGGGTGTTTTCTATGCAATTATAAGGGAATGATCAATTACGAATAGGATTCGACTACAACTTCGTAAGGCGGGGTCCGACCTCACAATTTTCTGATTAAAAGTCAAGAGTACATTTGTTGTACTTTTTATTTTCAGAAAGATCTCCAGCACACCAACCCTTTCATCGGTTAAAGCCTCTCACGTTTTTATATCTCTTTTATTCTCATAAAGTGTGAGTGAGACAGATACAAGTTATCTCGCTAAATGTAGTAAAGCTGTGTAACTTACTTCGTACAGCCGGACCCACACTAAAACTGCTATAAGCTGAACATACTTTGGAATTTAGTGATTTTGCTTACAATCACAGCCATGATCAATACTATAAAAATAAAATTGGACAAAAACGTGTAGGTACCTACCTACTAACGAACAGATACTTTCTAACAGGGCTTTATAACGTTACCACTTCCCAATAAAAATAACGGTAAATAACGTTACTTTCATATAGATACCTATATAACGGTAATTTAGTTAGTATTGTTACCTAGGTAACGAAAAATATAATAACGTTACAACTACAGAGGTAATTCCCATAATATACCGATACTTCATTTCGTTAAAAATGCATGTTGCCGCTCTAGGCGAGCAGAGCGGCAACGAACGTGCATGCGCGGTGATGGCGCGCTGTGCGTGTGTCTAACACGTGACATTTGTCGCTGCGTTTTGGCTATCGAGGCGTCTACAGCACACATGAATAATGGTGATTTGATTGATAATTTTTTATCTCAATAAAACTTACAAAAATCTTTTTTAGAATTTTATTTTTATTCACTGTATTTTTTAAAAACTTCTAAAACTTCTTTCCATAGGTTTTCTACCTCTTCCTCAGGAATTTTATTTAAAAGGTAACGAAATGCCACCGCCTTCGTATTTTTTGAACAAGGGCAGTCACCTAATCCTGTTTCCTTTTACGGCGGCTTAAAAATAATAGAATCAAAAGGCTGAGATTTCCGCGTGTGACGTCACTTGTCTCGAGACACAGATTAGTTTCAATTTAGTATGACAAAATCTCATACGATTCGCGCTTTTCTTCGCCGCGCCGAACTAAAAACATTATTCAAGCTTAGAAGTTTGTTTTTCATTTTTTCTTTTTGGACATTATGGAAGCAGGGTATATGCTTGTTTAATATTGTACATAAAAGGCTTTACATAAACTAACTAAAAAGTGATCTTTTGATGATTTAGTTTAAAAGAATTTTAAACTATCGAATAATCGAATCGAATTTCGTTTAAATAATTATTTTTTATTTTAATTTTTTTTTTCTAACTAAATGTTTTTTTTTTATTTTTTTTTATTTTTTCTATTTTTTTTTTTTTTTTATTTTTTTTTTTACAGATTTTCATGTTTAACTTTTTGTATTGTCACTGCATACCTACTGGCACTTATTAATGATCGATGACAATACAAATAGTTAAACATGAAAATCTGACTTAACGCGTTCAGTGCTCATGACGAACATGCAGATGTTGCTTCAAAAGTGCTCCTCCTAGACTTTCCGTTGTGAGCTCAAATGAAAGACCTTAATGAGATCTACTTTTTCGATGACAGCTGTCAAACTTCAAACGCCCATATCTCGAGAACTACTCGTCCTAGACTTTCCGTTGTGTGCTCAAATTAAAGACCTTGATGAGATCTACTTTTTCGATGACAGCTGTCATACTTCAAACGCCAATATCTCGAGAACTACTCGTCCTAGACTTTCCGTTGTGAGCTCAAATGAAAGACCTTGATGAGATCTACTTTTTCGATGACAGCTGTCAAACTTAAAAAAAGTAGATCTCATCAAGGTCTTTCATTTGAGCTCACAACGGAAAGTCTAGGACGAGTAGTTCTCGAGATATGGGCGTTTGAAGTTTGACAGCTGTCATCGAAAAAGTAGATCTCATCAAGGTCTTTCATTTGAGCTCACAACGGAAAGTCTAGGACGAGTAGTTCTCGAGATATGGGCGTTTGAAGTTTGACAGCTGTCATCGAAAAAGTAGATCTCATCAAGGTCTTTCATTTGAGCTCACAACGGAAAGTCTAGGACGAGTAGTTCTCGAGATATTGGCGTTTGAAGTATGACAGCTGTCATCGAAAAAGTAGATCTCATCAAGGTCTTTAATTTGAGCTCACAACGGAAAGTCTAGGACGAGTAGTTCTCGAGATATGGGCGTTTGAAGTTTGACAGCTGTCATCGAAAAAGTAGATCTCATTCGATCTACGAAATAAATTGCTCAATATGACATTTTAATAAAATTACATTTTTTAGCAAGAAGTATGTAGGTACATAAATTAATTGCAACTAACAGAGCTTGACTGACAATTAGTATACAAAATTAGGTAGGTACTTACCATTTTTTCACAAAATATCTCGTGTTACATACAATCAAACCAACTCAAGGTAACAAGTCAAGAAGTCAACTGCTTGTAACATCGAAAATCAAAGAAAGAGATAGAAAACTGTTTAGTATCAATAATAATATAACGTTAATTAACGTTTACTTTACCGATAAAAGTAAAAGTAACGCTATATTCATTTACCGGTATCATGCCACAAAAGTAACGTTAAAAAAAATAACGTTACCTGTTTTGGTAACGTTACCTAGTGTTGGGCGGAAGTAACGGTACGAAAATTTTACCGGTATATGAAGCCCTGCTTTCTAATGATTTTTAAGACCAGAGGTCGCAAATGTTAAAAGTACAGGCTTTAACAATGAAATTTATTGACGACTATGAAAAAAAGGGTCTTTTATATTGTTTGAATTATATTTTCTGAATCTCTAAAATCTTATCTAAATTTTAGATTTGGACGCGATTTTTTTTGTTTTCCTAAAAGTAAACTTAAAACTTAAAAAAAAAAACAAATTTACTTTTAGGAAAACAAAAAAAAACCCGTCGAAATCTAACATTTAAATAAATTTTTACTTACATATATTTTTATGAACAATTTTCTTTCCAGTTCGAGAGCCGAGCGTTCAACAGCAGCGGAGTGACAATAGTGAACAGCTCGTGCGACTCCTCGGCGTGTGCGATCACGGTGCGCGCTGAACGAGGCACCTCCAAGTACACTTGTGAGGTGTCGAGTGAGGGGCCAAGGTTCGCAGTCGATAGGCGGTCGGCGAATATGACGCTGGCTGGTAAGTTGGTTGTGTTCTATTTGTACCTCATTATTATCAGCCCTCAAAGAATGGACAAAGACCTCCCTCCATTCCTTCTACTCATTTTGAAGCGCTCGTGGCTAAGCTTGCTAAGACGTTCTTGATAGTCGAAGTTAAGCAACGTTCTGAGCTGTCACAACTTGGATGGGCAAGTGGCATTATCGGTGGAGCGCTTCCGTGCTTCGGAGGGCACGTTAAATTGTCGGTCCCGGCTTTTAAAGTCGTTAAGTCATGATCGCCTTTAGGCGGCCTAAAAACTCCGTCACCAGAGTTGGCCTCTTGTTCATACGAACGAACGAACGAAACTCTTATTATTATCAGCCCTCAGTGTACCATTGCTGGACAAAGGCTTCCCCCAACTCTTTCTAATCCTACCTCTACTACGTCCAGAATGGTCCAGGACACTAAATTTGGCGAGTTTATCTCTCCATCGCGTTCGCGATCGCCGCAGCGTGTCAGAGAATCAGGGGACAAAGCGTGTCAGGGAACCACTGTGTGGCCAGTTTGTCCCAATGGTCTCCCAACACGCAGCAATATTCAATGACGATAAAGTCACATCTGAAAGGGCTATCTGTCGTGGGACACAAAGTATGATATCAGGCAGTTCGTTTGTCACTGGCATACCAACATGAATGAAATTTCTTCAGAGTTCCTTTCATCCATTTTTCTTTCTTCCCCCAGTACTGCCCGAGTATGATCCTCTCATTACCGGCCTGCCTACGCTGGTGCAGGTCGGAGAGCAGGCGATGGTCAACTGCACTTCTGACTACTCCCTACCTGCCGCCAGGATAGACTGGTTCGTGGACTCCGAGCCTCAGGAGGTAAGTCATGTCTTTAACCTACTACTAATTTGGCTTTGATTTTCTGTGTTGACATCTTTACTTTGAGAGGGTCCGTAGCCAGTGGTCAGGCAGCTCGGCTTAAGAGCGATCGCTTGTATTTACGCAGGTTCGAATCCTGCCGGAGCCTTTAACTTGTAGTAAGATTTTTCATTTATAATGAAATCTCCAATACCTAAGTGTGGTTTAACATTGTAAAATAATAAATAAATCTTTACTTTGATTTTGTGTGTTAACATAACAATGTCTTATGAATGTTACTTACCTATTGGATCTTGGTTGTCTAAATAAATGAAATTTAAAAAAAAACTTAGGCTGTGTCCACAGTAGGCAAACGGCAAATTGTTAGCGGCCGACTGAGTAAGCCGCAAACTGAAAGTTAGCTGCAAACTTAGATCAATTTTATTAGCATATCAACCATTATCGCCGCCGACTGAGACAGTCGGCGCGCGTAACGCTGCAAACTGTATAGTAAGCGCAAACCAGCAAACTGTGGACACTCCATTTCAAATATATGGAAGAGCGTACTAAACCGACGCCGCAAACTTAGTCGGCCGCTAACAGTTTACCTACCGTGGACACAGCCTTAAGCTTATATTCTAGCGCGTTATGGCGTAGCTTAGACGTTCTTGATAAGTCTTTGAAGATGAAAAGTGTCATTAAGTGCTGAGCTCTTCTGTTGGAAGGGCACTAATGCGCTGTAAGTATGGCAATGCTGATCCGTTGAAACAAATATTTGCCAGCAGGCCTAACGTGTGCAACACGACAAACCCTTCTCGTCGTCGACTAAATTTTCTCTCTCGCTCTAGCATAGTACGTTAGAGCAGTTTGATTATATATCTCACACTACTTGCCATTTTACAAATAGAAATAAAACTCAAACACAAACCTTGCATTTAAACTACCACGCTACTTTCGAGAACATTTCTCGATAATTGCATATGACATAAATATCACAAATTAATTCCATATACAAATAATGAAATCGATAAATGCTTTGTGGCCATAAATGCCAACGCTGAAAATCTTTCGAACAATATTTTTTCGAAGCGTTGTCTATCTTTGCCTTTACATACATCCATTCTCTGGGCCACTCCATCACTCAAACACATAAATCCATTTAAAACCTGGAAAATGCACCCGGCACACAATACCAGCGTGCACTTTATTTATTTTCATCAACGAATATAATAATATTGCTTGTCTTTTATAAATGGAATACGACCTACTTTATGGATTTATTTTTTAAATAATGATAAATAATTATTTGCTTTGTAGCTATCTATTATCACACCCCTCTATGGTATGTACTAACATAAAGATTTGTCAATTTAATATAGATTTAAGAAATGTTTTTTCTTGTTACTCTTATGGTAATGAAAAGAGATAGCAACAGATCTAATATCCGTTTTAGTATAATTAAGTTTACTAGTCTAAAATAAATAATGGGGTGAAAGTAGTATTCCTGAAGCGCTCGTGGAAAAGCTTTCTAATAGCCAATCTCAATAACCTATCTATCTTTGGTTTTGCTTACTGTCAGTAGCTATTTGACGTTTAATGTATCGAAGAAATGTCAATTATCTACCCGCAGTAAGCAAAACCAAAGATAGATAGGTTATTGAGACTAGCCATAAAACGTTCTTGATAGATCGTCGAAGTTAAGCAACGTTCTGAGTCAAACTAATATATAAAGAAAACTGCACTACTCATAAACGCTTATAATTTAACCCCGAAAATGATTCTTATCTTGTGCGAAGTAGAACGCTACTCAAATAACAACTAAGCTAACCCCGCTACCAAATGTACTCGTATGTCTAGAGGAAACAGACACTGAAAGCTTCTGAACATTAGACCATCCCGGAAATACTAACATTTGGACGAAACTTAGAGAAAGAAAGAAATAGAGCGCTGCATATACCTTTCTCAGTCACACAAAAACAAAGAAGAGTATATACAACATTCTTCTGAGTAAAAGAGACAAAGCATTAGATCTTTTGTCCCTCATCGCGTGCCGTTTTTTTGTATGGCCGGAAACTTGATGCTCCGAATTTTGTACTACGAGACTATTGGATTTACTGCATTTTTTGTCCCTTTCGGCGGCACGCTCACTGTTCGTCCAGGTACTATACTAAGTCCATGATGGGACGAAACTTCTGCCACTACTTCCATCCTTCTCACGAACTTGTACGAACCGATGTCAAAAAATAATTTACATTCAACACGTTTCGTCTATAAGCCCTACGGAGCGGGATTCTAAAAGTAAGTGGACCATAATTTACTGGACGTAATGTTGATGGGAAAAGTCATGGTGTGCTGAAGCAAACTGAAATTTTTGTCAAACATAACTTTTTTTGGAATACAACGATTTGTTGGCGCCTATCACAAACTTTAGTTTTCACAACTTAATTAAGTAGTGTTAAAATTTATCAATAAAATTAAATTACAAAAATCCTGAATAAAAAAATTACTTACGTCATTTTGTAATTTTATGAACATTAGCAAGGATTAAAAATAGTTTCAAATTTTAGTCGTAAAATCGTCATAAGTATTTATTTATCTTCTTCCAATCCAAATGCGTTTCTTTCTCTGCATATCTGTTTCTATACTCATATTAAAAAGAGGTAAAGTTGGTGTGTTTGTATGTTTGGGGTAATCTCCGAAACTAATCATTCGATTTAAAAAATCTTTCACTGATGTGTAACATGGACTTTCCGAATGAAGTCAGGCTATATTTTATCAAGGTGTACCACGCGAGCCGAGAACAAGTAACCTACTTTTGTATAAAAATATGTTTTACGTACGTATTATAAAGGTTAACAATCATTCGAAACAAAAGCTTTTATTCATGAGAGCTGAACCCCGGCTTATGACAGATACGATTTTAATATTTAATTAAGCTGCTCGCACGAGGTTATTTGCAGCGCGAAATGAGCCAAATACGTCACATATTTGAATACTCACTGTTTGCACGACAGATAACTCACCAATAAATGTCGGAGCATGCGCCTTAAGCGTTGAATAATTCGAATTTCAAATATTCTACTCGATAACCAATCACAATAAAGAACATACTTTTTTTAACCCCGACGAAAAAAGGTTTTATTGAAATTGTATCAGTGTATTGTGTATCTGTGTCTGTCTGAGACAACGTATAGCTCCTGAATAGTCGAAAAGTGAATTCGAGTTTTCTATGTCGAGACCTGGAAATTACTATTATTTTAATTTTCATATCACTGTCATACTTGCCACAATATTATTGAGTTTTACAGAATACGAAATTTAAATCTCACAGCGCCAGCGGTAAAGTAAATAATGTCTTAATACAATATTCGGTAAATGCATTTTGCAAAAGTTAGTGTAGAGCGATGTCGTGAAATTGCAACCAAGAATATCGACGAGTGGACATAAGTTTGAGATCACGTGCATGTCAATTCTATCAAAGTTTTGCTATATTTTGGCAGAGCTGAAAATGTATCCGTCACATGGAAAATTGTTTATTCTAAACATTTTACTGAGAACAACATGTACGAGTATACTGATGGCTTCGCACTACGATAGTTTTCAGGTTTAATATTTATTCTCAAAAAGACAATGGTATCACTTACATGAGAACAATGTTGTACTTAGTGTAAATTATCTAAAATCGTTCTTACAAAATTTAGCTAACAAAAAACGGAAGAAGTTACAAAGTAGGTACTTACAAAGATTAAAGTTAACTAGGTAATTAGAGATAGGGTGGGTATCTATTCGAAGTTTTGGTATATAGTTTTATTACTTCTTAACGTTATAAAATCGATATATAACTCTATAGATAAAGCATTTTTATTGAAAAATAAATAAATAAATATCCTTAGACATTTTACAAGGCGTAGTTTTGGTCAGAAGCAAAAATGGTCTTAAGCAAGTCTACCATATACCTTAAATTTTACTATAAAGTAATTTAAGAGATGTCACTCAGGCTGTTTATTTTCGGCTTTTTTTGTTTTGAACTTTAAAGTTAACGGAATAAAAGCTTTCGGTTTTAACAATAATTTAACTACCTCAACAAAAGTTTGTCATCACACGCTACACTTGGCTAACTGTGGTACTTATCTAGACAACCATTCTTTATTTTCACAATAATCAAAGAACAAGTAAAGTCAATAGCATGAAAAATGCAGAATATTCCATTGTTGGCCCCGGGCCCCGGGCCCCGGGCCCTGGCACCATTGTACATAATCCCCTGTCATTTTAATTTTTCACGCGTCATTTTCTATTTCCTTTGAATCAGGCCACTATACAGCATGTTATAAAACCTGTTTCGTGAAAGTGTTGTTCTGCTTCGATGTTATGCTAGAGTTAAAAATAATCACGACTGTAATACCAAGGTGCGATAGACAAATGCTTTCAGATCTTTTTGGTAATTTTAGATCCTTTGAAGATATTTAAGAGGTAGTCAGAGGTATGTCCAAATAGTTATTGGTGCATACTCACATTTTGCGGAATTTTAAATTCCATGCGTGACAGGTTGCAAGTCCATCGACGCTATTAGAAAGATAACTGATTTCTTCGCGATGTTTTTCATCGCTCGTGGAGCTCGTGTTATTTATTGCAATACATTTTTCGAAACGAAAAATTCATTGATGAACTGCTGGATTTTATGCTGGAGCTCATCCACCTGACCAACACGGACTTACCTCTGACTATCCTCTTAGACATTTTCATAGGATCAAAATGTTAAAAGATCTGCAAGAATATTATGTCTACCGCATCCTAGAAATACAGTCGTGATAATATATTTCATTTTTTTTTCATGTTTGATTGAAGGATGAATGAATGAATGAATGAAAATTATTTATTGCAATCTCTTACAGTTACATAATGAACATAATAACAATAGAACTACAAGTACCTCCGGGTCTGTCGGTTTTTTTACACTCTGTATAAGCCGTTTAATATTTTCCCGCGCTCGTAAGCGATCTAACAGTAGGAGACCCAAAATTGGATTTTATAATGGATGTTTTTAATTATTTTGAATTATTTAGAGGGAATAATTAAACTCGGAAGGTGTCATTTATCAGGACTTTAATTTTGGGGCTCGCTGGTGCGGTGGGCTGATGAACAGATTACAAATTACAAAAATTAAGCAATTTAACGGACTACTTTTGGTTTTGGAGAATTAAAATCAATTGTTCTCTGTGAAACGAGGAATGATTGATCAAATACAAAAATCTAAATCATTTATCATTTATCTAGACGACCTCTGTGGCGCAGTGGGCGAAGGCTCGACTGAGACGCGGAGGTTGCGGGTCGAATCCCGCCGCGGGACAAATGTTTGCAAGTTCTGCAGAAATTTGTTCCGGGTCTGGATGTTTTTCTATCTATATGTATGTATTTACAAAAAAAAATGTATCTAAGTATTATATCAGTCATCTGGTTAGCACAAGCATTAAGTTACTTAGCTTGGGACTAGATGTCGCTGTGTGAAATGTCCAAAGATATTTATTTATTTATATTTATTTATTCCAACTAAAAAATTTTCGACCTTCACTAAGGAACAATTCTGGCCGTAGAATTTGCTGTTTCGGCGTTTTCGCGGACGACTGCCGATCACAGCACAGCATATTTACCGATTATTCCAAAAATAGTGGGCCGATTTTAATCATTCTTTCTAAAATTATTGCTTCTGAAAGAGTGGTGTAGGGAGTCGCGTTGGAACAGGCATTAGAATCACCTAGCATGTAAAACGAAACTTAAGTGATCCCTGAGGTCCTACAAGAATAAATGATTTTTCTTTCTTTCTTTCTTCATTGTTATAAATATCCTTGGACATTTTTTTTTACACGGCGCCATCTAGTCCCAAGCTAAGCAATGTTATGGTAACCAGATGACTGATATACTACTTAGATATATTTTTTTTTGTAAATACATACATATTATAGATAGAAAAACATCCAGACCCGTACATCTGTAGAACATACAAACATTTGTCCCTTGGCGGTAATCGAACCCGCCACGGGTTATAATATTAACAATGCATAGTGTAATCCGCTTGGCTTGCAATATGCATTGACGTCATATAAGTTATCTGTTTGCATTCATATTTGTTAATTCAAGTTTCCATCGATTCAGACGAATTTAGGCTTTCGTGTGGGCACTTGGTTTTTGTTCTATTTCTTTGATTTTATAATAAAGTTCCAGTTCAAGTAAAGTTAAGCCAGAGTTGGCCACTTGCTCATACGAACGAACGAACGAAGTTCAAGTAAAATAGTTTTTTTAAAAAGCTAATCCTGAACCCCGTCGTAACAGTATCCTATCCCGAGGTGGTCCCATAAAAAAATTTAGAATCTTCGGAGCTATGACCAGAAATGTAGGGCACTAATGTACCTAAGGAGGGCAGAAAATTTATCTTTTACGAAATTGAAGTAGGTTTAAAAAAAAACAACTTGTTACTTCCAGTTTTAACGTCCGCTTTTAAAAGTCGAAAGTTTCTTAGAAATGTTCAGTTTGCAAACCTAGCTTCAATATTTAATCTAGACGAACGTGAAACTGTAATTGAGTATAGTTTCACAACAGTTTTGAGTCAATTTAATATTGTTGTGTTTAGTTTGTCGATAGAGATGCCCTAACATAAGCCGGTAATTGTTATTTTCTACAGTTTATTCAAATCATAGGAATATTTATTATAATTATAGGAATATAACAGAAAAATTTTGCCACTCTAAAGATGGCTCTTTTATAAAGCAAATACTATTCTCAAATAACTACCTGGTTGATATTTAATTCGATAAAGCATTTGTATTAGGTATTCCCAATACCATCAAATATTTATGTGAAGTTGTCATAAAAATACTTTAGGGCCTACTGCTTGGTAGTTTTTGTAACCGGAGCACATGTGCGTTATGCGCACTACACGCGTTAAAAGACAAGTTTTTTCTTCGCGGAAGTCGCGTTGGAACAGGCATTAGAATATGTAAAACGAAACTTAAGTGATCCTTGATCAATCCCCAGCAGGACAAAGGAAAGATGTGTGTGTCTGTGTGTGTGTGTAAGTATGTGCTGTGTTTGTTCCTCTTTCACGCTCAAGCAGCTGGAAGGGTTTGAATGAAATTTAGTACCAGGATTGCTTATACCCTGGATTCAAAAATAAGCTACTTTTGATCCCGATATTCCCACGGGAACGGGAACTATTCACCGGTTTCAGTTAGTCGTCTATAAACTTGTTTGTAAAAGTCGGAAAATATGACAATCCTTGTGACATCTCTATCAATTCGTGGGAAACCTGGACGAAACTCTCAATTAGCAACGTTTTACGACCCCGTCTGTTGCCGGTTGCCTCAGTAACTGCTCTGTTTTAAGGTTTCATTTTCATTAGGCAGTTAATTACACTCTGATATATTAGAACATGCGAAACGTGGTGCTTCTGATGACTATTTTGGTGTTATCATCCATTATTTTTATTCTTTTTTATCCCAAAGCTGAGCAAATACCTTCTAAACGTATCTAAAATAATATATGAGTAATCTCATAATACCGTAACAGATTTTTCCCGCCCACGGCCGGATAGACCATTTTTCACGCCGCAGTCCCGAACAGTTGAACCCGTGTAATTTCAACCGGCTTCCTGTCATAGATACTATAGAACAGCTAGATCTTCTGTTTTACCAATGTATAATTGTAACTTAGAAGCTAGTTGTACTTGACTTGCTAAATAAAATGTGCTGTAAAAATTAAATGTGAGTGTGAATCGAAACATTGTCGGTGTCTAAATCGACGATAATTTTACGTGAGTAATTTCCCGTGTGCTATTATAATGTCAAAATGTGTTGTGTTTGCAGTAGGGTGATATGATAGTCGAAGTTCAGCAACGTTCTGAGCGGTCACTACTTGGATGGGTGACCGCAAGTGGCATTTATATCTGAGCGCTTCCGTGCTTCGGAGGGCACGTTAAATTGTCGATCCCGGCTTTAAAAGTCGTTAAGTCATGACGGAGGCCTTAAGGCGGCCTAAAAACTCCGTCACCAGAGTTGGTCACTTGCTCATATACGAACGAACGAACGAACTTCTACTACAGCTACGGTGATGACCATAAGCTGATACACATAAATGTATTACTGGTTCTATTATTTATTTTGTGTAGCGCTGCGTTTTATTGGCATACTCACTAATTAGCACATCTGTTGCAAGAAAAGTTTAAACAAAGAACAAGACAAAAAACTATGGCTTAATAACAAAAGCAAGATAAATGCTTTGTTAAAACTAATGTTGTTGTTGTTGTTTTTAGCTTGTAGTGTTCCACTGCTGGGCAAAGGCCTCGAGTTTTCCAATAATAAAATTTATTCATTTCTTCTGAACAAATACATTGAAATTACAAAGATGCAATAGTTATTAAAACAAAGATTAGTATCTATGAGAAAGTTTCATTACTACCGCCATTTTAGACTGTATAAAAATTAAGAAGTGGTGTAGCTGTATCGATGAATGAGCTACACATGGCAGGGAGCTGATTGGGGCATTGTGTTGACATTTATTACTCGTGTCCCGCCACTAATCCTATTGTGGATCGGCCCTTTGTGCAAACAGTTTATGATCTAACTGAACTTATTGTTCCTTAATTGTTTTTCACATCAGATAATTAGAAGACAAATAAGATGCTAAAAATGTTGGTAAGATTTTGGTTAAAAAAAAACCAACCTTAAGTAAAAAACGCGATTTATTAAAAATATTATGCTGTTATCAGCCTAAGGTCCAAAATTTAGGTAATTTTTATACCATTTCCAAAATGAAAATATAGGCCGGGAAAGGTTAAAAATGTAAATTCATTATTTTCTTCAAAATGTTTACTATTTCAATTTCAATTTCAATTATTTATTTACCATAAAGTTACATTGCATAACTAAAACAATTAAGTACTAAAAATACCAGTTAAATAAGCAATTACATTATTTATGTTAAATTAAGATTATTATCTTTGAGATCTACTATAAACTACTTCCCTGAATGGCTTTAGCTTGAAAATTCTTGGTATATTCTCAAGATGCTTCCTAGAAGTTCGTTTATTTCACAACTTAATAAAAAAGTTCCGCAAATTACTTTTCCGATTAAAATTTGTTTCGAGAATCGAATCCACTTCAATCTGGTCACCTAACGAGCCTTAACATGAAACAGCTAATCATCAAAAAACCTCATTAATAAACCTTCCAGGGCGGCTCCCTTCAGGAAATTAAGACCCGTAGGGCGGGGGTCTGCCGCCCATCTTCAGCCATTGTCCTTATAAGCGAAAATTGTTTTCGATCTCAATTATTGTAATTTGATTGTTTACTAGCTTGTTTATTGGGTTCATTTGCATTTTAATAACGTTGGGTAAGAGGATGGAACTTTGTACAGTCTGTCACAGAAGTGTTATCAGAATTTTGACGGCATTTGTGGCGCAGTGTTTGAAGGCACGCCTGAAAAATTAACCTTCAGGTATGGGGACATTACGGGTTTGATTCCTGAGAGGAACATTTTTATATATTAATTATTTGGTTTTATAATACATGGGGTTTGATGATGCTGTGTATAATGTTCAACATTATTTATTTTTTAATGTTTTCTGAAAACCAACAGATTTTAATGTATTGAATCAGCATTTTAACGCGTTATATCTTTTAAATACATTTCATAAATTCTTCGGTTGTGTTACAACAACCGTGGTCGCGGACAACCTTGATATAGCAAATTACTGACGCAAAATTTCCTGTCAATTTAATTAAAATATGAATCGTGACATCGAAAGCTTAAGGACAATTTCGAAGCGAAAGTTTTTATGCTGTCAGTATGTACCCTACTATGACAAGGGTTCATCGGGTTCATTATGCCTTCCTGACACAATCAAACATCTCAATCAATGTTCCAGGCACTAGAGTGTATCGTTGAGTGTAGTCATAGGATCTGAAGTATAAAGCATCTAGCGTGATACAGAGATTTCATTTTATTATATTAATATTTGGTTTTTCTATAGACATTTCAACCAACCAACATTAATACGACAAATTTTGATTTTTTGATCATAATTTCTTAGTTAGGGACTAGATGACGCTGTATGAAAGTCTAAGAATATTTTTTATATATTATGGCATATTTTAAAGATAGAATAAAGATATACAATATATATTCACAAAATATATACTTAGTGAAGTCTTTTTCAGTTATGCGTATAACTTTTGTTAACGATTGTACTAAAATGATTTTATATTGTAACATTATGCAAAATTAGTCAAAAAGCTTTAAAAACTAACCAATAATTATATTTAGACGTGCCTATCCTGAAGTCACATTTTGATGGTTAATAATTTTAATGGCGCGGATTGCGCGTGAATCCGTAAAGAATATGCGAACAATCCACACTCTTGCCGGTGTTCCGAATGAGTATTGCCATTTAACGATCTGTGAATGTATTTACGGCACTCACTGCAAGTAAAACTAACCTCAATGTAAACATTAATTCAACACTAGAAGCGTAGAATGTCTCAAATACCTAAGATTTCCCTCAAACTATTTAAAAACATAGCAATAGCAAGCATGGAATAGCAGAAATAGTTAGAAATTACAGGAGTTACAAAAGAAATACCAAATAACAGCTCCGTGAAGCAATTTCAGAATCCAGCTGATAAGGGGCGATTCTGGCAACGGCGACGTGGATTAGGCCAAGCGATACTGAACCTAAAACCTCAGCCCAGAGGTCTTTTCTTGTGTCATAGTCACTTTCCTACCAATGTGAGATTTTTAAAAGTATTTTCTGGTTTTGAGCCATAACTAGAATATTGATTTTAGTCCATATTTGCATATTTGCTGTGCAATAGACATCATATTTTACCATTAGCTGAAAGACGAAATATAGCAGACATTGACTTTTTATGCAAGATTGCGCAGAGTAGAATCGACTCCCCTTCGTTGTTAGAAAACATAAAGTTACAAGTCCCGATTAGATCAAATAGACATCCAATTCACCTAGCAATTCCTTTTAGTTTTACTAATTATAGACAAAATTCTTACCTAAGCAGAGCAGTTATTGCGTTCAACGAGCTGGTTGACATCCCTGAACTTGACCTTTTTAATACAAAGTCGCCTAAAGTGAAAAATATTTTAACTAAACGTTGGTTTAGCATGCGTTCTTGAACCCCTCTCTGTTATTGTAATTATATATTTAACTAACTTTTCTTTTCTTCCAGTTCTGTTATTTTGTTTTCTTTTTGTAACCTGGTTTTTTGTAACTTGTCAAGCAAGCACTAATAATAGCTTCAATATGCGAAAACCTCTAAATGGTCTTTAGTGTTATACTTAGTTATTTAATTTGTTTTTTATGACTGTTTGTTTTCCTAAGATGTAAAAATAAATAAATAAATAAATAAATATTTTCTTATTGCAGAATAAAGACGTTTAACTCCTCTAATTGGCCAGCCAATTAGAGTAGTAAAATATACCCAGAACTCATTAAAGTAGTTTTTGTGAGCAAATAGGTTCGGGTAAGCAAAATATAAATGTTTAACTACCTAACTAATGTTTAAACTATTTTTCCTTTTTGATTAGGTAAGTTTATTGATTAGGTGTTGGGGCAGCTTGCACAACGATTGTTAATTGTATTTAGGCATCCGTCATGGCTTAACGACTTTAAAAGCCGGGATCGACAATTTAACGTGCCTTCCGAAGCACGGAAGTCTCAGCTGATAATGCCACTTGCGGTCACCCATCCAAGTAGTGACTGCGAGCGGGGCAGTTCGATAAACGTTTTGAGCTATACATTTTGTGTTCAGCGAGAGCTTTTCTCCGAATGTCAGATTATTACGCTATTATAATCATAATCATTTATTCATAAAGTTATTGGTTATATAATTTGATCTTACACTTAATAAATAATTCTACCAAAATCTACCTTTACAGCTGGTGTACCTATAAATATTTAAAAAAATATATAATTTAAGAAAATGTCGAAAACTGTATATAAAGTAAACTATCATAGTATCACAATCTCAAGTTATGTAAAATATTGAAAGATAATAATAACTTATGCAAAATCGGAAACCAATAATAATTTTAAAAACGTCTGAAACAGATAACCTATATTATTTTAATAGTAGTTTAAAAAATATAGGTTATCTGTAAGGTGAAACAAAATAATAACAAACTGCAAAGTTTACTAAGTTAATAATAGAGACAAAGTCGCGCGACTAGTCGCAGTTATCAGAAGCATGTCTTAAAACTACGTTCTATGCAGCGTTTGAAATTAGATCTTACTTTCAAATGAAAGTTGCCAGCAATTAGGATTTCATTTTCTGAATTTAATTTAAAGAGTTTTACTGAGAAGTGTAGGTGGGAATTGTGTATGGCTTGGTAGGAAAGGATGTTAAAACATAACGCTCGTAAGTGTCATTTCCCTTTTTCATAAGGCGTGACGTCACGCCTAGGTGGAAAGTTCAAAGTTTTCAAATGAAACAAAATTGGCGGTTTAGGAATTGATCGAGATTAAGCTCTAACTGAGATCAGTTTGTGTTGGTAAAATCCAAGTTGGGCTTTTGATCTCAGTTAAATGCCTAATCTGAGATTAGCTCGAAGTAATCGCGATCAATTGAAATGGTAAAATCGGCCCTAAATGACAAGAAAGTGATTTTACTTAGGCGTGACGTTTGCGCTCCGATTGCTGTTTTACAAAACATGCAGCTACATGTCCATGAATAGTATTTAAATACATTATACTTCAATTTTTTTTAGTAATTCTTCATTACTGTCATTGCTAGTTCAGAAATAAAATAATAGGCCTTGTACTTTCGTGCACGAGTGTACCCATGCAAACATCCCCCCTCCACTTTCTCTCTCTGTTCTTTTTACGTTACGTGGTTACGTACTTAGGCCTTTACATCTTTACTAGATGATTTATACAGAGTCAGGAGGCAATCTTTACCTACACTTAACGGGACACTGTAGTGCCTGGGACATTGTTGAGATGGAATAGGCTTGAAGCACCTAAACTATTCTCTCAGCTTAGCCGGCCATATCCACAGGAAAGACAATGGTCAATACGTGTGGGGCTGACTAGCCGCGGGTTTCCTCACGATGTTTTCCTTCACCGTTTAAAGCTCGTGTTAAAGTGCATATAATTATTTCGACACGAAAAGTCCATTTATGCACGGCCCGATTCGAAGTCACGACCTTCGGATCAAAAGTCGAAGTACTTATCCACTTGGCCAACACGGCTTTTATATTCGGACTATACTAAAAATTTCAAAACTCCTGATAACTTGAATAACAGTTCCTACCATTTGGCTTCTAGGTCAGACTTATCTAAATTATAATTCCATTTTCAGCCATTTTGCTTACACAATTAGACAGGTACCTTATAATGAGTTGCTACGGGCTCGCCTTTGTTTAGCTTTGAAGGTACTAAAATGATGATAATTCATTATTACACGATAATAAACTCATTTCTATTCATAGCTGGGATCGTTAAAACTTATAATTTAAAGTCGAAAAAGGTTTCATTACCCCTATGTTCATTTGTCACTTTAGCAAGTCCCAATTGAGGATTGATTGAGGATCTGATGAGGAGCTTCGGAGTTATGCACAGAAATGCATCTCGAGAGAAAGAGCAGGAAATAGAATAGAATAGAATAGAATTTTTTTTATTTTGTGACTCAATAAAATAAAACAAAACATAAAATAACTAAATATAAACACAAAATAGGTCGCCACTCAGCGTGTGCTGCAGCAGCAGAGAGCTACTGCAGCGCTGGTATTCTGTGCGAAATAGCTCTCTTCTCACGAAATTTAAGTCGTTTTTTTTTAATTAGCCTATACCATCCCACTGCTGGGCAAAGGCCTCCCCGTATTCATTCCAACACTCGCGATCACTCGCCACTTCCCACCAGAGAGGTCGTCACGCCAACGTTTCCTCGGCCCCGGCTCCTACGTGTGTGACGGGCTTTATATCTGAACAGTACCGTCAAGAATAAGGACCACAAATACGTGGGTTTGTCAATGATTCAATTCTTTAAATCTAATAGGCTGAGAATGTGAATAAAATCAATTTCACAAATCACATCTAACCAACAGAGTGTGTACTAGTAACTTAAGTAGTAGCATAGACCAAATAAATCAAGGTTTCCCTAATCTTTGGTAGTAGATAGTATTATTTATCTGTGGTAAAGAATAAGATTGCATACAAAACAACTTCCTAAATAAGTATAACAGTAGGGGAACGTCAAGGTTTCCGGGCTCTATCAGATCTGATAAGGTTTCATGTTCAAATAGCTTGGCTGGGGTGAATAATTTGGTGGGACACACCGCTCTCAATGGAAATGGATACAATGGTCGGTTGACGTCAAGAGGTTGTCCAATTTTGTAACAAGATTTTGGTATCTTTGTTTAACTCTGATTTTAGGGTTCTTGCCGAAATAAGGATAAATTGAAAATGTTGATAACAAATGGAATAGAATAGAATAGAATAGAAAAAGTTTTTATTTTCCATCAACATAAACATGGGTAACATACAAATGAAAGTACTTATTATTGACAATCGAGTGACAAGAAAATAAGGCTACCCCTCAGCATTTGCTACAAGCAGCATCATGACTGTTGGAGCGCTGGTTTTCAGTGGCGATGAATGAATGGCAAAATTATAAATTTTATTTAAACCGATTTTTTTAAATAAATACATACATTATACATAGAACACCAAGACACGAAACAAATATCAGCAGAGCATACAAACATTTGTCCCGCAGCGGGGATCGAACCCGCGACCTCTGCGTCGCAAGCGGGCTTTCACCACGTAATAGAAACCCATCAATATTAATCTAAGAGAACATTACAGTCTCCTTTCATTCATTGCCAGTCTCAATACGAGTACCTACTTAATAGGAACGTTTCATTCAAAACTCAGACGTACTAAAAGCACAGATTTATTTAAATATAAGTAAAAAACTACATAAATAGATATAGATGGATATATTTTCCATGAATATCGTCTAAACTGATTGAATATTAGTATTAAATAAAATGTGTTATTTATTTTTAGTGTTAAACCACACGTATTTCAATACAAATGAAAATCTTACTAAGTTTTCATTCCGGCGGGATTTTGAACTCGCGATGATACAAGCGATCGTCTTTAAGCCGGGCTGCCTTTAACCACTCGGCCACGGAACCTCGAATTGATTTTTATTTCGTAAATAATAACCACAGGTAAGAAAGAGATGGCATTTCTTCTAACTGTCAAATATTTCCAGCGACTAGTATAAGAAAATTGAAAAGTTCCAGTCTGAAGAAAATGTATTGATTTATTGGTACTTTATTAGAAGCACTTCGGCTGACTTAGGGTAAACGCACACTTGTCCAAGCCGAGCGCGTCGAACAAATCGAAGTCAAGGGGACCTTGCACATTATCCGCGCCGAAAGAATCGACTTCTCCGAAGAGATCGACCGAAATTATAAAATTTGTTTTAATTTCCTTTACAAGCTATGTCGCACGCAACTGTCATCGCATAGTTCGCGCGTCATCCGAATTCGTCCAGGATTTCTGGGCTTCTTTCAGCAGAGGTGTCATAGAATTTCAAATAAAGAATTTTAATATTAAGTTTCGTTCGGCTTGTTCGGCGCGTTCGGCTCGGATAGGTGTGCGTTCACCTTTAGCCATCAACTCAAATGAACAGAAATGAAATTCGCAATATCTCAAGTAATAAACGAAGAACTCGTAATGAAATTGGATTTGCAATGATTGAAGATGCAGTTCTTTCTAGTAATTTAGAGCGCATTTATCATTAGCGATTCATTGCGTCTGCCATTTTCGGTACGGTCGTCTGGAGACATTCTGAATATTTTATTGAGCTTGGTTTAAAATTCGAAGTGAACGGGTAATTTGCTTTTATTGGTCTAGCAGGATACTTGAACGAGTTGGTTTAAGTTAGTTGTGAAATTTGAGAATGGTTTGATTTGTTTGCTTAGACCACTATTTATTGTATAAGCAAAAAAAAGCTATTGTAATATGGGATGTTGTCTAAGTATACGCGCATGGAAATGTCGTCATAGAGAAAAAGTAGATTTAAAATAATCATCTTCGAAGATAATGCGTTTAAAATGTTGGAAATCTGTATAATAAAGGGATGTGTAGGTAAACCATAACATTCTGAACTTTCATATTCTTGTCATGTCACTGTCACTGTGACATAATTGTTCACTCGTTCGACCTCTGTCTAATTTTATTTTTTCTCACTCTCTTTTTGATGCGATGCGAAGTAAAAGACGTGTTGATAAATTACTGAAATATAACTTTCAATTATTGGAATCATCGACTATTATTTTGCCCAAATTCTATCAGGTTATGGGCTCAGGACATTTCTGCTGCGAAATCCTAGTATTATTTCTGAAGAGTTATATCAATCAACAAGTCGGTGCTGCTTTGAAAGTTGGAACGAGCAATCAAACGAGCAATGGCGGAGGAGACCGCCGCAGCCACCATGGGATCTTCGTTACCTTTTCCGTCAACAGAGAGACTGAAAGGCATCGCGGATTATCATAATTGGAAATTTATTATGAAAATGGTTTTGATACACGAGGACCTTTGGGACTGCGTACAAAATGAGAAGTCATTGGATGACAAGAAGAATATGAAAGCATTGGCGAAGATATGCCTCGCGGTATCGTCGTCTGCGTATCCTCATGTGAGAAACGCCAAAACTCCCTGTGAAGCGTGGCAGAATCTACAAAGAGCGTATGAGGATAAAGGTCTTTGCCGGCGCCTGGGTCTGTTGAGAAGCCTTTTTTCGGCAAAGTTAGGGGACGTCGATGGCATGGACAAATATTTATCCAGCATCACTGAAACTAGCCAACAACTTTCCGATATTGGTGCGCCTCTAGAAGACGACTTCCTGGCTGTGATTATGTTGAGCGGGTTGCCATCAGACTATGATCCGCTCATTATGGCGCTTGAAAACAACAACATCAAGTTATCCAGCGAAAATGTAAAAGCCAAGCTGCTACAGGAATACCAGCGTCGCTGTGACAGTACAGATAATGCAACTACTACTGCTTTTGCTGTTAGAGCAAAGAGAAGAACAGTCATTTGTTTCAAATGCAAGAAACCAGGACATGTCATGCGGTATTGCACAGAAGTCAAAAATTTAACCACAGAGGAGCAGGAGAAGGGAAAAGCTTTATTGACAGCGCTCTCTGTTCATGTGAAAAATGATGTGTGGTGCATAGACTCTGGGGCCACAAATCACATGTGCAACAATAAAAGCGTTATTAGTGATTACATACCGATGACTCCTGTTCAAGTGACTGTCGCGAATGGTGAAAAATTAGCAGCTGTTGGACAGGGCAGTGTAAAGGTTAAACTTCAAGACTGTATGAAGACAATCAGTGGTGTTTATTTTGTTCCTGGACTCACGGCTAACTTGTTATCCGTCAGTGCCATGACGATGAAAGGTTTTGATATTTTATTCAGTAAAGACATTTGCAAAATAATTGATCAAAATAAGATAGTAGCCACAGCTACACATGTAAATAAGGTGTATCAACTAGACACATTAGAAACTTTAACATGTAATTCTGCATTAGAAAGTGCCAAATTTCCCTTGTGCTTGGCTTCAGAGCCCGTTGTAAGTTCCCAGGTGACTTCTGATGTTCCTCTAGCAACGCCTAACACAGCAGATCGATTGGACACACCGGCTTCGAGCGCTTTGGTAGCAGGCTGTAAGGCTACACAGGAGACATGGCACCGACGGCTTGCTCACTTGAATTCAAGGAGTATGCGCATTATGAAACAAGGTATGGTCCTAGGGATTGATTATGATGATTCTAACTACAACTCATGTGTTGCTTGTGTTGAGGGGAAGCAATTCAGACTCCCTTTCCCTAAAGCATCCCAAAACAGATCAACTGAAGTTTTGGGACTAATACACTCAGATGTGTGTGGACCCATGTCGCATAGTTCTTTAGGAGGGGCAAAGTATTTTTTAACTTTCACTGATGATTACACTAGAAAAACTGTAGTTTATTTCTTGAAATACAAGACTGAAGCATTTGAAAAGTTTAAATTGTTTAAAGCTTTAGTTGAGAAACAGACAGGTAAAAAGCTAAAAATACTTAGAAGTGACAATGGGGGTGAATTTTGTAATTCTCAGTTCCAGGAGTACCTCAAAGAGCAAGGTGTGATTCATGAAACCACGGTGCCATACTCGCCAGCCCAGAATGGTGTTAGTGAAAGAACCAACAGGACCATAATGGAGAAGGCAAGGTGCATGTTGCAGGATGCTGGCTTGAATAAACGTTTTTGGGCTGAGGCAGTTCAAACAGCTGTTTATATAAAAAATAGAACACCAACAAGAGCTGTTATGGGATCTACACCTGAGGAGAAATGGTCTGGTAAAAAGGTTGATGTGAGTCATTTCAAAGTTTTTGGTTGTTTGGCACATGCACTTGTACATAATAGAAAGAAGTTAGATTCTAAAACTAAACCATATATATTTGTAGGATACTGTGAATATACAAAGGGTTACAGACTCATAGACCCGGAACATCCAACTACTTGTATCAAAGCAAGAGATGTTTCATTTTTTGAAGATATGTTCACTTCGAATAGTGTTTTAAAAGAATTACACAATGGTAACACAGATTTTATTCTGACTCCCCACATGATCCCAGATAGCAACCAAAGTTCTGTGCAAGTGACTGACCAACCTGACTTGGGACCAGTGTCATCCAGTGAGGATCAGCTTGAATTGTCTAATCCAGAGTGTTTATTGTCTGATGACATGATTCAAACTAAATCAGGACAGAGACGACAAGAAATCTTCTTATTGGACGACACTGGTGAGGATGAAAGTATGGATGATCCTTTGGATGAGACTTACATTCCAGGAACATCATCTCTTCAGTCGGAGGAGTCGGATACAATGAGCTTCAGAAGTGCAGATGACTCTGATGAGCTTGCCAGCCCTGCATTTGCGCTGAATTGTCAGACGGATGAGCCTACTACAGTGTATGAAGCACTCAATGGCAAGGAAGCTGACCAGTGGCGCAATGCAATGCAAGATGAGTATAATTCTTTTTCTAAAAATAACTGTTGGACCCTTATTGATTTAAAGCCCGGACAGAAACCAGTTAAATGCAAATGGGTTTTTAAGAAAAAAAGAGGTTATGATGGGAATCTGATTAAATTTAAGGCCCGCCTTGTTGCTAAAGGTTTCACACAGAAATACGGTATTGATTATCAAGAAACATTTGCTCCTGTGGTTCGGTATTCAACTATTCGGATATTGTTTGCGATAGCAGTCGAATATGATCTAAAAATTGAACAACTTGATGTGAAAACAGCTTTTTTAAATGGTGAACTTCATGAGGATGTCGCTATGGAGCAACCGGAAGGATTTGTTGTAAAGGGGAAGGAAAATAAAGTCTATAAATTAAACAAATCCATCTATGGTCTTAAACAAGCTGCGAAATGTTGGTATGACAAAATAAATGGATTCTTGGTAGAGAAAATATTTTTTAAAAAATCTTCAGTGGAACCATGTGTGTACTTTAGAAATCAACAAGGTGGGTTGGCAATTATCGCATTGTATGTAGATGATATATTAGTATTTACAAGGTCAAATGATGAAATGAAAGAAATAAAAGATCAGCTGATGACCGAGTTTGAAATGAAAGATATGGGTTCAGTTCATGAATTTTTAGGTATGAGAGTTACTAGAATAAAGGAAAGAATCACTCTTGATCAATCAACTTATATTATGAATGTTTTAAACAGATTCAAGATGGAAGATTGCAAGTCGATTGCCACGCCAATGGAAGCGGGCCTCAAACTTGTGAAGGCAGAAAATAAATTGGACAACTGTCTCTACAGAAATCTAATTGGCTGTCTTATGTATGTTGCAGTTTGCACGAGACCCGACATTGCACACGCCGTAAGTGCTTTGAGTCAATTTAACGAGTGTCATGATGACACACATTGGAAAGCTGCTAAACGAGTACTAAGGTATTTGAAGGGGACAATAAGCTACCGCCTTGTGTTTGAGAAATCAGGTCTAAAGGTTTGTGGATATGCAGACGCTGACTGGGCGACTTGCGAGGTGGATCGAAAGTCGTACACTGGGTTTTTATTCACAGTTGGCAACTCAGTAGTCACTTGGGAGAGTCGAAAGCAGAAAACGGTTGCTTTGTCCAGTACTGAGGCTGAATATATGGCACTTTCTGATGCATGTAAAGAGGCATTATTCATTCATACTTTCTTTGGTGAATGTTTAAAGTTAGAATATGTAACAACTTTGTATAATGATAACCAATCTGCACAGAAACTTTGTGAGAACTCAATGTTTCATGCTCGCACAAAGCACATTGATGTAAGACATCATTTTATCCGGGATATTGTAAATCGTAATTTAGTTTCAGTCAAGTATCTGGCCACTGATAAAATGACAGCAGATATCCTTACAAAACCTTTAGCAAAGGATAAGTTTGAGAAAATGGTATCTGATTTAAATTTGAAAACTGTATGTACTTAATTAAATAATTTGTTATTTGTTTTTGTTTGTCTAAACAAGTTTCATTTGTACAACAGGACAATGTAATTTTTTTTTTTTTTTAGTTTCGATTCAGTAGGTTTATTATTAGTAAGAAAGTATGTGTAGTGTAAGTCTACTTATGTATTTAATTTTTTCTAAGGTAGCTATTACCTATTTGTTTATATTGTCAAATGAAAGTCGAATGTTTTGGTTTAAGGGCAGGTGTTGGAAATCTGTATAATAAAGGGATGTGTAGGTAAACCATAACATTCTGAACTTTCATATTCTTGTCATGTCACTGTCACTGTGACATAATTGTTCACTCGTTCGACCTCTGTCTAATTTTATTTTTTCTCACTCTCTTTTTGATGCGATGCGAAGTAAAAGACGTGTTGATAAATTACTGAAATATAACTTTCAATTATTGGAATCATCGACTATTATTTTGCCCAAATTCTATCAATTCACACTATAAAAGCGGAGATGATTTTTGCTTTCATTTTTTTTATTTTCATTTATGTACAGTAAAGTTGTAATTTTTATATTATCACACTAATATTATAAAAGTAAAAGTTTATTTGTAAGTGTGTAAGTATGTAAGTTTAGAAGTGTGAATGTTTGTAACTCCTTCACGTTCAAACGGCTCGACGGATTTGAATGAAATTTGGATTGCCTTCTGACGCTGTATAAATCATCTGGTAAAGATTGTATAGGCCTGAGTTTTGTGTTCACAAGTACCTTGTCTCTAACATACTAAATTATTTCATCATACAATTATGCCCCAGTAACATTTCTAAAAAATGTTTTTACAAAATTTAACATTAGTTAAACTGTCGACGCCACTTAAAAATAAGCTTAAAACTTGAACGCGTAAAGTCGAGGGTCCCTTATACTGGTGCGAGCCATAACTCTCCCGCAGTCGGACGCGAGTGCAGATAGTACGAGCGCCATGTGTCATACATAAGATAATACAGAAGGACAACAGAGTATATCACTTGGGTTTTTTTATTTAAATTAACTAAACATTTTTGTTGAAGCAGTAGTTTTTGTTTATAAATAAATAAATATCCTTGGTCATTTTACACGGCGTCATCTAGTCCCAAGCTAAGCAACTTAATGCATTTAAAATCTGTTTAACTTCCTGATCTGTTTAAGGTGCCAGTATGGGTGAAACTTGCGGGTGAATATAGCGAAGTTGCACTTGGTGGCCACCAAACTCTGTTTTCGTTATTCCTCCTAAACTATACAAAATGAAACTATTACATAGGTATTAAAAAAAAGCTTATGATAGGTTTCATAAACTGTACATTCAGCTTTTTTTAATTCCTTTGTTCAACGTAACAATAAAATAAAATCGGCGGTGGCGCTAGTTTCACCCATAGAGGCACAATGCAATAGCAAGAGCAAGATAACTTACCGTTACCATCTGCACTGTGACCATCATATCGCTGTGCAACGCATTCGTCATCTTAATCCGAGTTGTGCTAATGGTCGGGAACTGAGCCGGTTGAGTTTGAGGCGAGCTCCGTCCGTCACGCCTGCGGGCACCGGGAGCCGACCGGACGATACCGTTGCAGGTAGCTAACCCGATACTGATGACTGAAAATGTTTCTAGTGTGGCGAAGCCCGCCTGAGAGGCATAGGTTGCGGGTTCGATTCCCGCTTCGTGACAAATTTTTGTATGCTTTGCAATTTGTTTCGTGTCTGGGTGTTTTCTTTGTATAATATGTATTTAGAAAAAAACATGATCAATGTAGTTTATCAGTCAACTTGTTACCATAACACAAGCAGCTTGTGACTAGATGACGCTTTGTCGAATGTCCGAAGATATTTATAATCACAACAGCATATTCAAGGCCTGCTAGCTAATCTTTAAAATCTTCAAACATTTAATTTGTATCTGTTTCATAATACTCGTTGGTTGCTCACAGTTCAGATAATAAATCAATACCCACAGACCGCTAAAAAGTTTGGTTTGACAGCGGTTTGGCCACTCGCTGTATCCCATGTTTCCGCTATTTACCATCCAATCTTTTATTCTTTACGACACGATTACTTAGGCCTCTATATCTTTACTGGATAATTAATACAGTGTCAGGAGCCAATTTTTGCTTAACGGGACACTATAGTCATTTAAATCATAAGCTATTCGATAATCATTTTCTTTTTTAAACAACAGTCTTGGCAAAGTCATTGTCAAAGTCATTTATATCAATAATATTGTACCTATGCTATTTGCAAAGGTCATTACTTGTTAATACGTGTGGGGCTGACTAAGCCGCGGGTTTCCTCAGCCCCACACGTATTGACCATTGTCTTTCCTGTGGATATGGCCGGCTAAGCTGAGAGGATGGTTTAGATGCTGGGCCTATTCCATCTCAACAATGTCCCAGGCACTACACAGTGTCCCGTTACTCGTAGGCAAAGCTTGCCTCCTAACGCTGTATACATCATCTAGTAAAGATGTAAAGGCCTGTTATTAGTTATATTGTTTATAAAATTAAAGAAAGTCGTGTCGTCAAAAATAAAATTGTTCGATTTAAGAAACATTCTGGAAAAAAGCCAGGGGATTGCCTTAAGCAATGTTTTGTGAACACTTTTGGGTTGCACTAAGCTATTTTAGCACTGAAATATCAAATAATTCCTAATTTTTGTATGCTGCTTAAAAATGGTAATAAACACGTGTGCAATACTAATAAAGTTGGATATAAGCCAAATATAATAACTTTAATAAGTTCTAAACATATTTACATGTCATTATAACATACTTCAGTTATATGAGCAATAAAATTATATAAACATGCAATGACCTCGTAAAACTGTTTAAATAAATAAATATCCTTGGACATTCCACACAGCGTCATCTAGTCCCAAGCTAAGCAATTTAATGCTTGTGTCATGGTTACCAGATGACTGATAAACTACATTAGATCAAGTTTTTTTTGTAAATACATAATAATTATACATAAAAATCACCCAAACAAATATTTGAAGAACATTATAAACATTTATCCCGCAGCGGGGATCGAACCTGCAACCCCAGCGTCTCAGGCGGGATTTCATCCACTGCGCCACAGAGGTCGTCGATTCGATTAATCGTATAAATATTTGATGGACATAAGCTAAATGCAAGTAAATTGACCGATCTTCATGTTTCATATTTGAAATACTTCCCAAGATGTCTCGAGATGTGCTTGATGAGGGTAGCGACAGACAGAGGTACTACAAAGTGCCCCATTTTTCTGAGAAGCCATTAGATATAAAAAATTAATTTACCTTTTTTCGTGCCTTCGTGACGCCGTAAAAGTAAAAAATATAACTAGTTATTTTTATAAAGCTTGTTTTTCCTGCAAACTTTTATACAAATGAATTCTAGGACATGTTAAACGCCTGTTAAACTACTAACAGTCCACTAGTAACAAAAACAAATGCATTCATCGAGAATGATAGTGGACTTGCCAAGCCTATGTATTTTTGACGTGACAACGTCTAACGGCTTATACAGAAAGAAAGCTGGAAACTTATAAGCGCTTACCGGCGCTTGACAACGCTGGTCCGTTCTACACAAAGGAAGCATGTTGAAGCAGTTGTTTACTAATTTTGTCAAAAGCTGGTAAGCGCTTTTAAATTTCCAGCTTTCTTTCTGTATACGGCCTAATCGATGAACGCTGGCTGCATGCACGAAAAAGGATGACTCATTGTCCCGTTACGCTCTGGCGTTGTCACGTTAAACTATCGTCCGTAAACCGACTTTACAGACAACTATTTTTTTTTAATGTTCTCTTGGTGCAACAAATGATTTGCTGACTAATTTTCTCTCCTCAGGACCCTTTAATAACTGAAGAGACTCACATCTCGGGCGCAGACGGCGACGGTCTCCGGGCCTCGTGGCGGACCCTCCACGTGTATCCAGACGACTACCCCACGCACCGCGGGTATTTGTCGCTGCGGTGTCGCGCGACAATCGACACGCGCCCGCCGCACGTGCGCAGCATGTCCGTGCGACTTTATGTCGCGGCGCGCCCGCACATATCCTCGTATATGCTTAGTAATAATAGTAAGTATCAAAGTATATCTGATAAACGTAAGACTGGAGTGGTACTGAGCCGGGAATGTCTGACATGTCGAATGAACTGTATGACAAAGTTCATAGTTCATAGTTATTTATTCCAAAAAACAAATTACATCGCATGCGGAAATAGTAGGAAAGATAGTGTGTAGTAGTGATTCAAGACAGCACAACCGAAACCAACTAAAAACACAGAAATAACAGTAACCACCGAGTGGAAAACAATCCAATGGAAGAAGCGTCGCGGCACTGACGCGCAGGAAGTCTTGAAAGATTAATTCTGCATAGCGTTTAACCGCGAAAATGGGGGTAAGATAGCTTCTTTCAGGCTTTTGACAAAACAGGTCATGATCTAAGTCGAGGCGCGTTCGTTAATAATCTTTGCTAAGTCTAAGAACAGCAGAAAGATGTATTTGCTGTCTGACAGTTAATTTAAGAAAAAACGATGATCAAGATGTTCGTGATTCGATAATGTCAAAGATTTTTTTATAAGCTAAAGATCTGAAGAAGTTATAAACGAATTCTTCTGACTTTCGGGCAACCAATCGCATTTGTCTACTCCACGTAACGACATCTTGTACGTGTCTATATAAGTTGTAATTGTTCCGTCTAAGTGAGAGCTTAACTTAAAAGTACACATAGTTTCATCTATCATTCAGAAAATATAATTGAAATTACTTATTTAGCTCCATCTCTTTTGCGCGTTAATATTAACGCAATTCTTAAAATTATGAGTGAAAGTTTTGCATTTTTAATACAAAATGATAAATTTAAAACATTTATCTCGCAAAAGCTGAAGTATCTCATAATCTCTTTAGACAAAATTGTGTATTCGAGTATTTCAAAGCATTTCTTTAGGATTTTACACGACGGGATGCGGCAACGTGTTTCAATATCTTAAATAGCTTGCCGTGAGACTGAGCTACAGTTTAAGCTCGCTTCAGCAGAGTATATCACAAAGTGTCGCCTACCTACATTTTGTATTGAAACGTTTTGAAGCGGCAAGATGCCTGCGCCGTGCATTCACCTTACGCTGTTTCTGTATAATTTGTGCCTCTAGCTAGTTTGTCGTTATAAGAAGTTTATGAGTTTTCTTTTTATTCAATTCATTATTATCAAAACTTTTCTAAGCATGTCTTTATTTATATCAAATTTAATCAGACAAACAGATATTGATTTAACTTGAAACTGATAGACTGTTTTCTTTTTTCATTTGAATTAAAAAACCTGAAATAAAAAAAAGAATAATTTTGTGCTGATGCATGCTTACATTGTAGCAACCCTCAAACCCCGGGAATATTATTTTTGTTGAGAAAATGTTTTCTTTCGGTATAATAAGCTAAATAATGGTATCTTTGACGGAGACTCACAGATAATATTAGGATGTATACCGCCCTAGGGAGGTCCGCAGATAACCAGAGGTAGGCTGTAAACAGGCTTAGCTTTATTTATGTTCGCTAAGATATTTTACACAATTCCTCTGAAATTCCTGTAGATGGCGCTGGTGTATATGACGAATTTACATTGATTAATGATCGTTCGCTCGTACGAACAAGTGGCCAAATCAAAATTGATGATAAAAAAACTCCGTCACAGAAACATAAGGTGCTCAATGCAATACAATACCACCGACATTATTGACGACCTCTGTGTTGCAGTGGGTAAAGGCCTGCCTGAGAAGCAGAGGTTGCGGGTTCGATTTTCGCCGCGGGACAAATTTTTGTATGATCTGCAGATATTTTTCAGGGTCTGGGTGTTTTATATCTACAATATGTAAGACTGTATTTACAAAAAAAAATATATAAGTAGTATATCAGTCATCCGGTTACCATAACACAAGCAATAAGTTGCTTAGCTTGGGACTAAATAACGATATGTTATGTCCAAGACTATTTATACTTATTAAAAAAGGCTCGTGTAGTGCCCCCTTCAGTTAATTTTATATTTTCCCTTTTTTTATAGTTCATTAAAAACATAAAAAAACTGCAAAGGTAATAAAGCACTTCTTGAAGCATAAGTAAATAAATAAATAAATATCTTTGGACATTTCACACGGCGTCATCTAGAAAAACATCCAGACCCGGAACAAATATCTGCAGAACATGCAAATATTTGTCCCGCGGCGGGATCCGAACCCGCAACCTCCGTGTCTCAGGCGAACCTTCGCCCACTGCGCCACAGAGGTCGTCATAATATAAGTTTACTCATCCATATACAGTCTGTAATAAACATAAGTTAACCTTATGATACTTATTGATCGAGCTCTCAAATGGATAAAATATTTTATTAGGAAGTTTATTGCGAGTAAGTTGACAACATTGACGGCCGGTCGGGGAATATTATAGTTTATTACCGAAAGTGATATTGAATTTTTAATAGTCCTTTTACTGAGAACCTTGTCTGCTTACAGTATTCAAAATATTTCGTATTAAATTGACGACTGACGAGAAATAAATAGGAATAAAACAATTTTGTACAATATGAGGACATAAAAGCAATTTGATATACGCAGTTCGAATCATCATATTGTTGCAAGCACCTATACCTGAGCAGCTTGCAACAATATGATTCCAACTGCTTATATCAAATTGCTTTTATGTTTTTCAGATCATTTTGACTACTCTAGACGCACATATCAATTTGACGCTGACTGTACTATTATTTTTCCAAAAATCTAAAATTGCCGCTCCCTGGGAATACAGTCGTGATCATATTTCATTTATATATTATATTTATTTATCCTATCTTATTACAAACAAAAACAGCTTTTATAGGTGTTTTTTTTAAGTCTACGAAGGGGAAGTCTAAACCCGTGAGAGTTATCGAAAAGTTACGTAAGGACTTTCGAACTCGATTAAATAAATAAGTTACTATCTAGTCATGACAACTGAATCTAGTCATGTAGAGTATGAAGAATGAATATAAATTTTACGGATACTTTTACACGCTAACGAAGCAAAACGCCAGTAAGAAGGTACACGTCAAATCATTAAACACTTTGCAATGCTAATAGCTTAATTTATTCCCTGTCTTAACTCCTTTAACTGTGTTCATGCCCAACATTTTATTCGAAAATTAGCATTCGCCTGCATCTCCGCTCGTGGGAAATGAATGAGATGTCGCTACAACGTGATAAGTTTTAACGGACATTTCAACACAAATAATGTTGTCATGTTAGGATCGTAGCAAGTGGAAGTCCGTGGTACATACTTATATGGGAAAGAGGTGTGAATGTACCTATGTATGTACACCGCGGGCGGCGGCGCTAGAAATTATTTCCCTGGTGTAGGGAGTCGCGTTAGAACAGGCATTAGAATCACCTAGCATGTAAGAAGAAACCATTTTTCTTTCTTTCTTTCAATTACGTCCTCCCATCTCGCCTAAGGGATATCGCCTTCACAACGCAACACCTAATACTGCCTACACCGTGTCGAGTATTGCCACCCCCCATTCCCCCCCCCCCCCCCCTCTAGCGCGTCACCTGCTAGTTCAAAGCGCGTTTTATTTGCTGACGCAAAAAACGCTCGGCTCTAAACTCTTTTTTTCTTCCAGATGCAGTCCCAGGCAGCAACTCCCGCCGTCTCCTCGCAGACCTGGGCCTGTGGAGCCTCCTTCTCATAAAACTAGTGCCTTTGCTCAAGTAGACGGCATTAACTTAAAAGTTACCCTTCAAACGGTTACCGTGTCTGTCATAATTTCAACCTAAACATGGCGTTTACTTCACAATTGCGCTTATTTTGTTGTACTGGCTTACTAAATTATAATAATTATAATTAAACATATAAAAAAAAATTATATAATTATAAATCTAAAATATTATACTGGCGTTTCTAAAATCATTCTATTTTAGTACCATGCGCTTTCGTATGTGGGTAGAATTAATCAATAATGCAATGTTGTTTCTGAATAAAACTACCCGCAAAACAAGGTATTTCGGATAGTTTTTGACATTTGTAGGGAGTCGCATTGGAACAGGCATTAGAATCACCTAGCATGTAAGACGAAACTGAAGTGATCCATGAGGTCCTACCAAACGATTTGCTTTTTTCATTTAAAAAGCATTATACTGCTTTTTAAATGTCTATTTCAATATCATGCTGTTTAGATCTATAGCGTGAAAGAAATAAGAGCATTGGGATTGTTTGAAATCTATAGTATTCGCCTGCAGTTATCCTCGTGTGGTAACTAACCTAGATAAAAAGTAGCCTTGTGTTAAGGTGATTACTATATATTCCAAGTTTCAGCAAAATTCGTTCAATGGTTGTGTCAAAGAGTTACAAACATCCATCTATACATTCATACCTACTCACTTTCGCGTTTATAATATCAGTTTGATTTTTGCTACCATTGTACAACAGAATAAGCGCCAAAATCGACATCGGACCGAGTAAAATTAAGCGTTTCATTATTTGTATTAAATGTGGTGTCGATTCATAAATATGTTTTCTGTTATTATCAGAATTAATTTGTTGTATTTACATAATTCAATGTTGATTTTAGATTTCAGCTACATGTACTGATATTGCACTATTCCTATAACTTTAAAATGTTTTTGTTGTATTTCAATTAATTCCATTCAAAATTAATTAATTAATTAGAGTAAGTATATATTTGTTGTATTTGAAACACGAATTCTAAATCATCATCTCCCGTTTCTACTATATTACATTTTCATTTATAGGGGTAATTAATTATATTAATAATTGTAAATAAAATAAATACATTATGCACAGATAATTATGAGAAAGTATCATAAGTTTATAATATTAGTATCACAAAGATTTTTAATTTTACCTTTCGATGTGATGCAAGTAAATACATACTACTTACATGTGTTTCGAAAACAATAAATGAGCATCTTGATTTTTTTATATTTCATCTACAATGTTCTAATCTAAATCTTAGGCTCGTATTCAAAGTCTGCGCTCAGGCTAGAGTCTTCGCTCAAGTATCGATTTTTTGGCAGTTTTCTATGGAAACTGGGTAATAAATCACCTTGAGACACGATTGACGCTTGAGTATGGTCTCTGAATAAGTCTTGTCAAGACCAACAAAGAGATTAAGAAAAATTGACTCGTGACTTAACATGTTCTCGTGTAAAAGTATTGATTAGGGAAATATGAAACAAAAGTTATGTACTTAAATTACGCTATTAAATAAGTAAAATTATTATAAGTAATCAAATTAAATTTATTTAAGAATTGTTTAAGGCACATAGATAGATCACAACTGTAAATAATGAATATTAATAATCTTTATTATCATGAAAAAAAAATATAACATAGTTTGTTAATTGTACAGTCAAATCTAGAAATCGATTGTATGACAACGATAAAAATACATATTTTGTTCAGTTTTGAAACTTTTGACTGATTTCCTAAAGATGTCCTTAATTTGGTTACTAACTTTTTTCACTATTTAAAGTTTATTTAATTCTTGATCAAAATAGAGGGCTTAGAAATATACCCCGTTATGTATAATGAATTTTGAGGGTTACAAATTCTAAATTATTTTCTTTTTTCAATAAAATGTGTTTTTTTTTCAAGAAACAAAACACTTGCTAAAGCCAGCTAATTATGAATAATGGGGTCTCTTGTTATTTTATAACCCAATTGAAGATTCAGTGTAAACCTTACTAGATCCAAACTACTTTGTTTAGCTACGATTGATTAGTCGTAGCATCAGCGTAGCGTTGCTACGCCGTAGCGTTACGTAGCGCTACGAAATGAAGCTAGTTTAGGCAACGATCCATGTTGACATGCAGTCAACTGTTTGCAGCCTGATTTGAGTTTGCTCTCATTTAAGGAAATAGACTGTTTTGACTCAAAACAGGCTTGTAACATGTTGCAATGTGAAATTATTGTGTGAAAACACAACTTGTGCTAAGATATTTAACAATATTTAAGAAACTGAAACAAAAATGCATCAATTTTTGCGTCTTTTTATTTGATCAACCTACGAGTAATAATCTGCTCAACTGTACCACAATACGTGTGTCGTTTGGATAAAGGAATGCCAGTTATTTTTATTAATATAATTAAACAACTAATTAAACGTGCGAATCGTTGTCTGTGTGAATGTTACGAAACAAATGTGATATAAACGTATTTCCATATGTAAATATAAATTAAATGTACGTGCCAATGTATTTGTATAGGTTTATTGGAGATAGTTCGCATTATGTCAATTTATTGCATCGGTGTCGGCCATGTTTGAGTTTGAATGGGTACTTCTTGGTAAGCCTTCGTAAAACATTTTGTTTAAAATGAAATGATAAATTAAATATGTAAATGTAATCACGCCTGTATTCTTAAGGTACTGTAAAAATATTTTTTTGTCCTCTGAATGTCTAAGAGTCATTTAATTTATACAGATGAAAAACAATTTCAAATGTGCGTCAAAATACGCCATTTTAATTATTATTTAACTTCAGTGACTTAGGCGAATGTTTATCTAAAAAACAAGAAGTATTAGTTTAATTTTTACAGCTAGACAAATATCTGAAAACATTTGGGTGAAGGCTTGCCAGGAACCAATCAAATCACTCGAGTATTGAGCATATGTTTATATTGTGTGGTGTGTTGTGGTTTGAAATCATTGCAGATTATGCGTATAATTTGTACAGGTTCATGGTTGTGCATACATTTGCCTCACCTAAATGTTTTAGTTTACAAATTTTTGCCATTTTAGACGCTTGTACGTATAGGTCGCGCCACGTAATAAGAGCGCTGGCTGTCAAACTGCGCAGTGGTCGATGATTGGTGGAGAGGTGTTGCGGCGCACTTCATACCATTGATTTAGCGAGTGCTATTGGTTCGTCAACGAGTGAATTAAACTTGACATACAATTTAATAATATTACGATTGAAGAGGTGTCTTCAATAAAATTTCTAGGTTTACATCTTGATAAAAACATTGACTGGAAACTACAAATCGAAAAAGTATGTGTCAAGCTTAGTAGATATGCTTATGTACTTAAGAGGTTGCGCGAGATAGCCTCTATAAAAGTGGCTCTTTATGCCTACCATGGTTACGTTGGTTCTGCTCTGAAGAGCTATTACGCTATTTCCCCATAACAATAGTCCATATTGAAATATGGACTATTGTTATGGGGAAATAGCGTCGACATTGATAAAGCTTTCAGAACACAGAAACGGTGTATTCGCTCACTGTGTGGTGCTCATTTTTTGGAGCCCTGTAGACCACTATTTAAAAAATTTCAAATCTTGCCGCTACCTTGTCTGTACATAAAACAAGCAGCTGAATTCGTAAAACAACAGGCGTCTCTTTACAATACGAATCAAGATTTTCGAGCAAGAGTGTTAAGGTGGCCCTTCCCGGTGCGTCTATCATCGACGCGGGCATAGCTGAAAAGCTTGTTGTTTCATCCAGCGCAATGCTAGAAAAAGAAGCAAAGCGAAAAAAGAGAGATAGCGCCTCAGCGCTCGGCATTCAGTAGGTACTTTCGCCGCTCACTCGCTCACTCGAAAAATAGTGTGCGGAAATTTCATAAAAAGGTGCCCAGGAAATACGTGTTTTTCAGTAAGCCTTACAAGTTTGTAAAATAAATATTAGTCATTTAGAATCTCCATAAGATTTGCAAGGTTTCTATGACAATATTTTCTTTACTTTTACAATTTATGAGTACATTATGAACGGCCAAAGTTCAGGTATAATTTATGCTAAAAGCAGGTTTTTGGAAGCTTATACTGAATTTGTTTCTCAAAATTTTGATTTTTAGTTTCAATAGAAACCTAGATATAGTGCACAAGATACCTATTAGTCCAAAAGTTTAAAAGAAAGATCTGTTACAACGGCATAATCACGTACGAGCGTTTGTATGAAAAGTGAGCCGGGTTGACCGCTCTTAAGAAACGCATCCAATAACAGACTGTACATTCCGAAATATAATTTAAAACTTACACAACGTCAAGCATATTACATGTCCATAACGATTTTTAACAAATTACCAACTGATTTAAGAGAATTAAACGGCCCATTGTTTGGTAAAAAATTGAAAAAATGGCTAATTGACAAATGTTTTTACTCCATTGGTGAATATTTAAATAGTTAGGGACATTCTATTATAATTATTAATCTATGACATTTAAACTTCTTGACTTACTAATTTACCTACTGATAATATAATTAAATAAATTGTAAAATAAGAACCATATTACAGATTTGCATGCCAAAAACTTTGGTAGGACATAGTTTGGACTAAGTAATGTATTTAAGACCACTTTATTGTAACACATGACATGTGTTCGTACAAATAAATGTCATTTATCATTTGAACACAGGCGCAAACATACCCCCGCCACTTCCCCTCAGCGCTCTTTTTAAGTGGCGCGACATATACCAGAGCAATCATTGAATGCAATTTTGACGTTCATGTTCAATAATTGTAAGCAACTGTTGTTTAGACCATGCAAGTTATTTAATTGTATGCAACAGGCAAGTATTATTTCTATTGCGATTATAAATAAATGTAAAGTGTTATTCAAACATATTGTTTGGAAATACTATAAAATAAACGTTTCAAAACAAGTACATACGCTGTAATAACCATTAAAATGCATACCTATTTAATTAATACCTTATAATGAATTGGCTACTAAAATAATTAAATAAATGCACATACGTTTTGATTCGTTGAGTTTGATTTGTTGAAAATGTGCTCAAAAATCAATTGTAAATAACTTCCTCAATTTTGTTGATTTAATTTGTAAGAGTATACCAAATCACAAATAAATCTTCTCTATTATATTGTACAGAATAAATTGAAATATCTGAATGTGGTTTTGGATTTTATTTTATATCCTTTATGAAACTTATTCTTTTATATCTTTACTAAAAAATGAAATAATGAAAATTGAAATATGATCACGACCGTATCCCAGGAGCGGTAGACATTTCATTCAAATCATTAGGCAAGTATAATAGCCGTGTTGGTCAAGTGGATTAGTACCTCGACTTTCGATCCGAAGGTCGTGGGTTCGAATCCGGCCGTGCATCAATGAACTTTTTGCATCGAAAAATGTATATGCGCTTTAACACGAGCTTATAAAGGTGAAGGAAAACATCGTGAGAAAACCAGTTAGCTCTCACTGGGCTCTCAATGGCTCTCAATGGGCTTGCAACCTGTCACATGGAAAGTTAACTTCTGCAAAAAGTGGGCATGTACCAAATATGTATGTATTTGGTCATACCTCTGGCTCTTTACTAGACGTTTTAATATAAAAGATAAGTACATTAATAGTATAGTCAGGGTCGCCGTGGCCGAAACTGATGAGGAGAACTATATAAGTAGACGATTTATACAGAAAGTAACTTGTGCCTTCATTCAACGAGCCTCTGTATTCTATGGAACATTACTGACATAGAGTGATTAGGTATTATAATAGCTAACCAACCCTCCAAATATACAAATGAAGGACATTTCAATACAAAATGTAGAGTTTATTCGCTTCAACTAATAATTATTTTCTCATAATGTTTTTCTTTATTGTTTAGAGCTTTCTAACTATATTCACTGTATTTGAAGAGATAAAACGTACGATAAGTTTTATTTCGTTTCCCTCTTCTCAGGCAGGAAAGTATTTACATTAAAAGAAGGCCTATCTAAGGCATACATCTTAGGTGGCTCAACTGGTTCTAATTGTATTTTGTACAGTTATGTAAATATGTATTAGTTTGTTAGTTAAGTAGGTATTTTTCTTAAGAAAAGGACTCTTTATATTTATACTTTCTTTCCTTGAAGCAATAAACTGTGACGAAGCCGAATAAAGCCATATCTAAACAAGGGGCTCTCGGATTTGCGCCCTTAAAAGAACATACGACTATCATTTCCCCTTAACACAAATCTCAGAAATCCAATTCCGCACAGTTTTCCTCAAAGAAACACATTTACATCATAATATTATCAAGATGAGAGACCAAAATACTTCGGTTTCTTCTGAACTAGAAAATGTTATGTAGCTCGTGATGTACACTATTTTAGGTAACAGTTACTGCTACCTTTTTACACTTTCTTAAACAAATATTCTGTCGAGCTGGATTGAATAGGTTTGTAGGTACGTATAGGTCGCGCCACGTAAAAAGAGCGCTGGCTGTCAAACTGCTCCGTGGTCGATGATTGGTGGAGAGGTGTTGCGGCGCACTTCATACCATTGATGTAGCGAGCGCTATTGGTTAGTCAGCGAGTGAACACAAGCGCAAACATACCCCCGCTACTTCCTCTCAGCGCTCTTTTTACGTGGCGCGACCTATAGCTGCAGGTTGAATCTATCCATTGAATTACAAGTTGTATGAAGGATCGTGACGCGTGTGATGCGTTCTGGAACCGTGTACTTTGTTCATTGCCATTCACTAGATCATCGCTACATCACAAGTGTTATGACATTGTGTAAAATTAAGGCTTCCAGAAAATGTAATGCCAAAAGAAAAATTATGCCTCTGCAAATAATGCCAACAAACAAAATATTTACCTATTTGCTGCTGCTGTCCAAATCCAAAACATCTGCTTCTCAGTCACAAGTTTCAGCACAGAAGTAGAGTTTCAGTAACCACACCTCAAATATATAATAGCAACATTGTAAGTTATCACACATATTTTATTTCCTCAAAATATTAGCAGCACAATAACAATTTCAAGCACACAGGTACACCTGTCACCTAGTTTATTCAGCTGGCTTGGAAATACCTCCTATTGCTTCAGTAAAGTCCGTGAAGGACGAAATCGAAAATGTTTTCATATTGCCACAATTAATGTTGCCATCTATGGATTTTGCACTTGAAGCAAAGACATCTTCATCATCATCAAAATCAGCCTGTTACAATACAATACAATACAATACAATACAATATATTTATTGATAACGCCAAGTTATAAGTCTAGTACTAAAGTACAATATTAGCTGGTTATTTCATAAACAACGATACTAAAAAAATCATAATTATAAGTTCTGCAATAAAATGAAATATATTAAAATCACAAAAATTTCATTAAGTATAAATTTTAAATAATTTTTAACAAATTAGTAGATTGGTAGTTCGTAGAACTCTTTAACTTACTCCCACTGCTGGGTGTAGGCCTACGTCACTCCTCCCGGATATTTACACCATCATCATCTCAGTCATAGGATGACCACTGCAGGGACCATAATAATTACATAGTTTTGGAAATAAAATTCGATACTGTAAATAAGTGTATATCAACAACAGTTTTACCAATAGGCCATCCTCAGTTTTTTTATTTTGACTGTTTGTATGCTAGACTAGCAGAATCTAGATGTTCTCCAAGCTATACCACCATCAGCTTTAATTTACCTAGGTTCACAAACACTGAATAAATGAATTTAAGAATAATACCATTTATTTACAGAAACTAAACTACTACATATTTACATAACTGTACAAAATACAATTAGAACCAGTTGAGCCACCAAAGGATCGTTACAAACGATCTATAGGTAGCTCAACTGATCCAAACCACAGCCAGACGGAAGCGTGCCCAAGACACTGGCAGCATTAGAATGAATTATAAATTATCAGAAAAATGTGACCGAGACCGAGACCAATTTGGATCAGAGACTGAAGGTATTATTATCGTTAAACTGTCCTTCCGTCCTTTAATTACCTACTTACTTTTCGAATTCCAAACCGTCAGTTTCTGCATTACTTGAAAAAACATACTGATTTACAAACCACAGTTGGTTATTTCACTTTCAAAACTATCGTGAGTTGTATTAGACATTATAATAGCACACGGGAAATTACTCACGTAAAATTATCGTCGATTTAGATACCGACACACAGTGTGTGAGACGCGACCGCGAGGAGTGACCACACTCATACCCAGATGAAGATTCTCCGGAAGAATGAAAATGAAAATGAAAATGAAAAAATATTTATTTCAACAAAACAGAGAATCCTTAAACTAACGCTTAAGAAGGTAACAAATACAACACATGCAGGAGGCTCATGTTTTGCAGAGAACTTTTCACATGAAAGCCAAATTGTTGACTTCCTCACTAGGCGAGGCCTGTATCGAGGAAGCCTGTGTTCCCGTTTGACAGTTCTTAGCATTAACGCACAGCGGGCAGTTCAAAGGGTATAAAACTAAATATTTAATAACTTAAAATTAAATATAATAAAAAATAAAATGTATAGGGTACATTCAATCATACAATCATACAATCGAAACATTGTCGGTATCTAAATCGACGATAATTTTACGTGAGTAATTTCCCGTGTGCTATTATAATGTCACAGTTGGTTACTTTATACTAGCAGTCATAGCCAACATTTTTAGTAAATGATAAAAATGTTTAGTGTCATTGCTACCGTAAACATTTTCCCAGTAATTAGCTGCTCAGTGGCAACGCAGCATCAATTATGGTTGTTTGAACAACGTACAACTAGCCTCTAAATGTACATTTGAAACTCGTCGAGTTCTGTGGAAACCGGAGCTATGATTAAGCTGAGCCGATGTCGAGTTCGTATCGCTCTACTCCTGATTTGTAGAACCTTTGGGGATATGCTTATTCGTAATGTAGTTCGATCAACCCTGAACGACTGCAATAGTTAGTTTATTTTTATGTATATATTATTTGCACTTTAACACGAGCTTATAACGGTGAAGGAAAACATCGTGAGGAAACCAGTTACCTCTCTAATAGCGTCGATGGGCTTGCAACCTGTCACGTATGGAAAGTTAACTTCTGCAAAAAGTGGGCATGTACCAAATATGTATGTATTTGGCCATACCTCTGACTACCCCCTTAGAGATCTTCGAAAAGATCTAAAAATTGCCTAATGATCTGAAAGAAATGTCTACCGCTCCCGGGATCAGTCGTGATCATATTTCATTTTTTGTTTTTTCATTTCATTATTTGTATGTATGTTTCTTTATTGCACACAAGTCCCTAGAATCCCTCTTACTCGGGGTTCAATGTAGCGCCCGTTACATAATACACTACTTTAAGCCCTTGTTGCATAATCTACTAATCTTGCCTTTACATACATACATAAAATCACGCCTCTTTCCCATGGGGGTAGGCAGAGACCACGGATCTCCACTTGCTACGATCCTGACACACTTCTTTCGCCTCATTCACTCTCATTACATTCTTCATACACGCTATCCGGTTTACGGTACTTCGGACCTGGCCTTTCTCCAAAATGTCACCAATTTGGTCCAAATATGTTCGCCTAGGTCTTCCCCTTCCAGATGTCCCACTATTACATTATTGCCTTTAGGTAAGTAAATTAGCGTTTGTCCCCAGGTTAAAGAGATGCAGTATGGGCATCCGTCGCGTTCGATCGATGCGATCGCAATGAAATATTCAGTCAGGTGCACTTATTGCTTTGTCCTACTCAGCGCAGCCGACTGTGTTAGTTGCGAACAGTTGAGACAGAGGACATACTCGGGATCAACGAAAACCAAGTTTTGTGACAACTTTCGGGTTGCAATTATGTTGGTGAACTATTACGAATTCAGTATCCACCAACATAACTGACCCCGAAAATTGTCACGAAACTTCGTTTTCGGTGATCCCGAGTAAGGCCTCAGAAGCAGGAAGACATTGACAGCGTCAGTGGCATGGTATGTTAAAAAAATAATAATTGTGGCTAAATGCGTGGCAGAAGCCGGCGAAGCCAAAATAAAGAAGAAATTTAAACTGACGTCAATGGCGAAAAGTATGGTTGAGGGACTATAGCCAAATGGTAAATATATCGTTGAATGGTTTCACGAAGTGCATCAATCTTGTTTTTGTTTGAACGCCGTTACTCGCGGTGAATAGTTCCCATTCACAAGGGAATACCGAATTATGTAAATATGTAGTTAGTTTAGTTTCTGTAAAAAAAAAATTTACTTTTATCCAGGTAGGTACCACGCAAGCTAAGCCATGGGCGTGTAAGCTAGTGTTAATTTAAAACAACCGTCTGACACAAACAATACAAAACAATATTACGCAATATTAAACCAGTCTACCGCACTCGGAGTTGTAGCGACATTTGATCCGGACAATAGACGCGCGTAATTTTTCCTTATTAGTGAATCTTTTCGTTCATTCCGCGGCTTTGTCCCGTGTCGCGGTGGAATTACGGCCTTTTTTTACCCCGAATTTTCTTTTTCCTCACTTAACGGGAGAGACGATCTTAGAAACTTTGGTTTGAAGCACTTGTTCTTGAGATATCCATGAAGTTGAGTGACGCTCTTTGCTATCATCAAAACGGCATGTATAATGATTTCAATAATGCGATTAAGTCCCGATAATAATATTTTTTATAACGATGGGTCGAGGATAATTATCAGCGTCGTGAGCCGGCAGTGGACGAGGCAAGCGCAACCGGGAGAAATACAAAGAACGAAGGGAGGCGTATACTCAGCAGTGGGAGAGATGGGTTGCGGCCGTTGCGGGTGATGATAAATATTTTAATAATGATGAAGTCGCGAAAGTTTAAATTGTTTTAAAAAAATCGTAGTTTTTAAAGATGTAAATCGTCTTTCCTCTAAAACCGGTGATTACGGGTACTTTGTGAGCGTTTTGCGTCGCGTAGGTAGAAGCACTCGGCGATCGGCGACGAAGAACACTTCGGGTAAGCTGTCTGAACACTGTCGACTGAATGAGCTTTTTGTAGCATTTTTTCATATATTAGGCACAGTAGTACCTACCACATTTATAAGTTACTCAGATGTACCTGCGCAGATGTCTAAATTTTGATAGGCGCGAAAAAATCCTGGCCAATCATAACGCTCTGCCTAACGCAAAACGTGTTTGTTTGTGGCTGATGCCTACGCGCCGTTCTTTCTGTATACATACAGAGAAAGGATGTCTGTTTTTATCCAACGCACTAAAATCTATAATTCAACGGCGTTGGCATTCGGGCATTTGGGTTGAACTTGTTCCTTTCTGTGCGGACAAATTACTTTTGTTACCTATATTTACTTTTGCATGCTTTCTGGCGCAGAATACCAGCACTACAGTAGCGTACCCTGCTCCTCTGTTGCACAATATACCTCTTTCGCTGTCGCATTTTTACTTTGTATAATTATGTCTGTATGTCTGTACGTAACATTTTTTGTGACACGAAATAAACGTTTTAATTAATATGACTGTGCTTGTTTCAATAAAACCTTCAAGTTACCTAAGTCAAATTTATTAAGTGTTTAGTTAAAATTTTTGAACAAATGTATATAGACAGTAAAGGTGATATTGATATACTACCTATATAGGCTACTTTGATCCGGGTAAGGGTAAGTACCACGCAAGATTACACAGCCGCATGACTATATAATTATATAGAAGATAGTAGAAATACAAATTTCCCTAAAACCTTTTTAATTTGTTTTGTGGTTCATTACTGGCCATATTTTACAAGGCCGCATGAATTAATATAGATTTAGAACTTCAGCTAAGTTAAGAAATGTTTGAAACTTGTCAAGTATCTACTAATCCTTGGAGCATACTTAGATTTAAGTTATTAATCTCCTTATAAATAATCATTTCGTTTTAATCTTCATTGTATTATGAAATAAATAGTTATTTAAATCTGGGTAATATAAGACTATGACATCAGTTTAATTTATTTACGAATAAAAAAATAAAATATCCTTGAACACAGCGTCATCTAATCCCGAGCTAAGCAATATATAGCTTGTGTTATGGTAAAGATAACTGGTAAACTACATAGATACCTTTTTTGTAAATACATAGGTACATAATATACATAGAAAACACCCAGACAAATATTTGCAGATCATGCAAACATTTGTCTCACAGCGGGGATCGAACCCGCAACCTCCGCGTCTCAGGCCGGCTTTCACCCACTATGCCACAGAGTCAATTATACTTGAAATTGTAAAATAGCAGTTAATGATTATTTGTGATATTCAGTTATGCATCAATTAGCGCTAACTACAGGTAACTGGAAGAAATCTCCTGCTCATTGTCTAAATCTAAACCAAATAGAATCATCAAGCTCTTATCACTATTTATGATCCCAATGATCCTACAGAATGATTGATTAGACGTGACTTTTCATCACATTTTTTTGATGAAAATTTAACAAGCAGAAGATAAAAAAATTAACATACAAACATTGACAAAGTAATTCCAATTACGAACGCTCAAAGGCTTTTTTAATGGATTTAAGTAGTAAACTATTTCATTCTAAACTTCAAAGAAAAAGGGCAATCAAACTCAAACACGGTTTATATGAAAAAAGTCTACGCTTTTTGAATAAAAATCTGGAATTTAAAAAGCCTTGTGAGTAATTAGGTAAAAATCCCGGCGTTTCTTATTTATTTACATGATGCCATTTTCTTGTTCGCACGAGACCAATAATTACGCGCAATAATTGACCTTTAATAATTATTATTGTAAGCAACTGTTTACACGTGGATTTAGACAAAAAAATGGTATTTAATTATTGAATGAAAGTTGACATAAAATAATTGCAAAGAATTGATTGTATAAGTACAAGAGTTGCTTTTGAAATTATGGCATAATGTTTACATCAAGAAAAGTTGTAAGTTCGTATGAGGGCAACTCTGGTGACGGAGTTTTTAAAGTCACCTCCTCCGTCAAGGCTTAACGACTTTAAAAGCCCGGACCGACAATTTAACGTGCCCTCCGAAGCACGGAAGCGCTCTGCTGTTCCAAGTTGTGTATTAGTAGTTAGTAGTTAATTCTCGGTCTTCTCCTTCCTCGCCTTCCTTCTATGATGTTCCTTATAAAGCTGTCATGTCGTATAAGATGACCAATCATTTTTCCTCTTCTGTTTTTGATGGTATTCATTGTAGTATACATGTATAAATACTAAACCCATCGCTACTAGAAAGCTAACTGGTTTTCCTCACGATGTTTTCCTTCACCGTTTAGAGCCCGTGATAAAGCGCATATACATTTTTCGAAACAAAAAATTCATTGATGCACGGCCGGATTCGAACCCACGACCTCTCTCTCTCTCTTCCAAGCTGTTATGTGTCCCACATGGTGGCGGGGTCAGCTTTCCTAACAGATTTTCTCCACTTCGCTCTAAGAATCGAAAGTCAAGGCACTATCCCACTCGGCCATCACGCTCTTTTAGGCATAATAGTAGCAAGTATAAATAAATAAATAAATATTCTTGTACATTCCACACAGCGTCATCTAGTCCCAAGCTAAGCAATTGAATACTTGTGTTATGGTAACCAGATGACTGACTACATAGATAATTTTTTTTTAAATACATACATATTATACATAGAAAACACCCAGACACGAAACAAATATTTGCAGATCATACAAACATTTGTCCCGCGGCGGGGATCGAACCCGTAAAATACTTATTTTAGAGTAATTAATCTAAACTACCTTCTCGTCTCAAAGCAGCTCCACGATTATAACTTGCGTTCAATTTTGTGCAGTGGCCATAAATTGTGTAGTTTGCGGACACCGATAACAGTCGATTTATGTGAGGCAGCGCCGCGCGTGGACACCCTACTCATTATCGAGTTTACAAATACTAATATTGTAATAATAAGTAAGTAAGTTCGTATGAGCGAGTGGCCAACTCTGGTGACAGAGTTTTTAGGCCTTAAGAAGGCCTCCGTCATGGCTTAGCGACTTCAAAAGCCGGGACTGACAATTTAACGTGCCCTCCGAAGCACGGAAGCGCTCAGATATAAATGCCACTTGCGGTCACCCATCCAAGTTGTGACCGCTCAGAACGTTGCTTAACTTCGACGATCTATCAAGAATTGTAATAATGCAACGCGGTTTTATAAGAAACTTGGAAATTGTATTTTCAAGGTGTAGACATTACTCAGATGTTCAGAGTTTTTTTAAAGATTTATTCGTAATCACACTAATATTATAAAGGTGAAAGTTTGTGTGTAAGTGTGAATGTTTGGTACTCCTTCACGCTCAAACTGCTGGACGGATCTAAATAAAATTTGGTACTAGGATAGTTTATATCCTGGATTAACACGTAGGCTTTTGATCCCGGTATTCCTTGGGAATGGAGACTATTCACTGCGGGTAACAGCTAATTAGATATAATAATATTTTAGGGCAAGGCATAGGTTATTTATAATAATATTAATAACTTTTATTTCAATCTATCAACTTAACTCACGAAAAGAGCATAAAATAATTAAATATTTCTAAAATAATAATAATAATAAAATAGTTTATTTTGTGCCACTAACATAATAATACAGGATATACATAACGAAAAATTATAAAATTAAGTTTTAAAAATTAAGTGAGAATATGAAAAGTTCTCGTGACAACAAAAATGGTCGTCACTCAGAAATGTTGTAACAGCATTCACTGCTACAACGCACAACAAAAATCACACTCATATCTAAATATAATAATTATTAATACGTTTAAATACCAGCATAATATTCAGAACATATTAAATTGTTTGGTGTACCGACAAAACACAAATTATAAATGTACGGATTCGCACACGAGTTCAAATTAATTAAAACTCGGTCATCCCGGTTTCATAAAATAAATGAAAGAAAAACAGAGCAATTTGAATGGCGGACATCTTTGTTAGGCGGAGATCACAATGGCTCTAATTTAATAAAATGGACAAAACGAATTACTGGGACTATCCAACTAAGAGATTGCATAGAGGTAAGTTTCTTGGCTATTTCTGTACATCGTTCGTTCGTATGAGCAAGTGGCCAACTCTGGTGACGGAGTTTTTAGGCCGCCTAAAGGCCTCGGCGTAGTCAACATCGCGTCAGTCAAAATTAAATTAAAAATACATTTATTCAGTTCGTCCTCTAATCACATTGAAACGTCCTTTGTGAACATGAAACATCATGAAAACTGAACAAACACAGTAAGCTACATTTGACACACTACATTTGATATTATTTCTGAGATTTTGCAGAACAAATATCTTTAGCCTTGCATAGTATGACCAGTTGTCAAATTGTAATCAAATTGTCATGTAATCGGAATGCATGTACACATTGTTTTAGTGTGCGTACGCTCAGGACCAATCAATCTCGCCCGTCACTGTCAACGCTACCTTCAGTTACGCACACATAGATTTATCCTCATACTGGTACACTTCACTACTACAACCAAGGCCAATCGGTCTTCCTGAGATGCAATAACTATACATTACGTTTGTCGAACGAGCAGTCTCTGCGCGACTTTATGTAGCGCGTCACCAGCACGTTTCACGAACGCAAGGATAATGTGCACGGTCACAGCTTGCCGCCAGCATTTGATTTAAACGCGCAGTCACTGTGGTTTTTTTGCGTTTGTATCGATAGAAGCGCGCAGTGACCACGCGTTCGAAAAACGTCGTGTGCCTAAGCTCTAAGCCACGAGAGCTTCCGAATATGAATAACAGGGTAAGTTTGTACATGAAGGTCTAAAAGCTCGATGGTCCGCGTCTGTAGATTAAAAAGTTTCGTAAAGAGCACTCCCGCTTGCCCGCGGGTTGGCCATTGTCCCTCTTGCTTTGTCCCGATGAAAATTACACTTTGTAGTTCTTTTGATCCCCAAACTAGTTTCCTAAAAACTAACAGAATATCAATGCATAAAGAATCGTGGAATAATGCTAGGATCGAAATTGTGTTGTTGTTCTTTGGAGTTCAGGGAGAAAGGTAGACGAGGTCTCGCGATTTTCATAGAACATAATATGAATTGATAGATATTATTAAAGATAAGAAATCGTGTATAAAACTTCAGCGGATTTCAGGCGTTAGAATTTTCTATAATAAAATTAGTGGAATACTACTAAACTCAAATGACGGATATCCATACTAACTTTCATTAACATTAATTAATCATGAAATATTATCTTATTCTTAAAGATCTTAAATAATATTTATACTAATAACGATGGTCAGCGTTAGGTTGTAAAATTTAATAAGTATCGGTAGTTATTAGACGGACACCGCTTTTTAGAGATTCATAAATTTAAATTAGCTTTGAATAGTCCGTTGAAGCTTCTAAAAATAAATATAGATATATTAAATATGATCACGACTGGTATCCCACGCGGTAGACATTTCTTTTAAGATCTTTATGCAATTTCTAGATCCTTTTGAAGATGTCTAAGGAGGTAGACAGAGTTATGTCCAAATAAATATTGAAGCTTCTTTTCCCATCAAATAGAATAACCAGAATGTTACTACCTTTCCATTCAATCATTTCTCTTTTAAATATCAAGTTGAAAAGACTAAGGTATGTTTTTATTAGACTTACAAAAAGTTTAATAGCCCATCCACACTCACAGAGATGTGACAATATTATGAAAAAAACTACAAAAACGAGAACGAGGAGCGGACCGCTTTGAAGTCGTGAAGAATATGCGAATGCCTATCTAGACTCCTGTTTTGCGGGTTGTTTACGACTTCGCGGGCGTTTTACGGGCGAGTGTGGAGAGGCAATAAAAATATTGAATCTGCTATACAATACACAATACATAGAATGATTTAAAGACCTACAAATAATTTAAACAAACACGTAAAAGACTAATTTTAACAATAACATACATTGTTATTCTTTTCAATTTCTACTTTATTTTTCTTTCAATGAAAACGTTACGTAGTGTACGTATAAATTATTTCAGCCTCAAAACCGTGGTTTATGTAAATACGAGTACAATATGCGTATTATTTTTATTGCTATTCGTAAAAGTTCTGTAATCTAAAATCACGAGGCCGCGAGATTCCATCGGAATTCCTTTAAGAGCGCTTATCAGAAATAACTTGAAGGCTATTTACCGAATAACCGAAATGGCGGGGAACAAATAAAATTAAATGTGTATACAGGGTGGTAAAAAGCCGTTTGGCCAAGTGGAATAGTACCGTAAATGCGTACAACATGAGACTCGAAGGTAAACTGAGACTAAACTTCCATGGCATAGGTATATGATTACAATATTATCACATGTAGTAAGTAAATGTTTTAATTATTATTACATGTTCTAGTAAAATTTCAAACCATAATTATTAAGAATTACCTACACCTTATACCTACTGTGAATTGAAATTTAAACCTGTCTCATGTTGTATGCATTTACCGGTACTTTGACTTTCTATAATAAATAAATAAATATTCTTGGACATTCCACTAGTTGTCCTCTAGTCCCTAAGCAATTTAATTCTTGTGTTATGGTAACCAGATGACTGATCCTATACGAAAGTCGAAGGACCGGCCATGCATCAATGGACTTTTCGTATCGAATAATTTATATGCTAGCTTTTAACGGTGAAGGAAAACATCGTTTGGAAACCCGCGGCTAGTTAGCCTCATGTAATTGTCTTTCCTGTGGATATGGCCGGCTAAGCTGAGAGGATGGTTTAGGTGCTGGGCAAGTCTCCATCTCAACATTGTCCCAGGCACTGCAGTGTCCCGTTAAGTGTAGGCAAACCTTGCATCCTGGCTCGGTATAAATCATCTAGTAAAATGTAAAGGCCTGAGTATACAGGGTGGAAACAAATGAAGTCGCACGAACGTGCTTCGTGTTAACTTTATTGCAACGAGTCGACGTTTTTTAATTGTTTGAGTATTTTTACAGAGGCTGTGTAATAAATAAATAAATATTCTTGGACATCCACACAGCGTCATCTGTTTTATTAATGTCGAAGAATCGGCTAATGATAAATACGTCATTTTACATCTCCTTTTTTCTATCTTATAATTATGGATTGAAAGATAATTTTGTGTCATCATTTGACTGCGGCTTTTTAACTACGTTCAAGTTCATTACGTGCTTAACAACAGAAAGTGACACTTGTCAATGACCACCCTGTATAGCCACCACTTCTGGGGAGTTACATAAGAATTTTCATTTCAGTTTCGCACGCAACAGACAGTTGCGGAAACATTCTAAAATACACACCTTTTTTCTTTTTTAGTTCCTTTTAAAGTCAAAATTAACAGGCATTTTTTAGACCAGATCCGAGAAATTTTTTAAAAAAGGACTTAGGTAATTTTAGTTCGACTCGGTAGTAAACACAATTACGCTTGCTCAAGAGACATACCAAAGGCTCTAAATTCTAAGGTATTTGAGGTTAACGACAGAGAATGGCCACTTAACATACCCTCCGAAGCACAGAAGCTCTGAATTTTGAATACTTAATGAAGTCTATTCATTTGAGGACTGCTTTAATGCAGCTGCCAAGTAAACTAGTACATTTTGAAAATAGATGATAAAGCTTTGACTTCTAGTGGTCAATATTTTTGATTATAGTGTTAAACCACACTTAGGTATTTCATTTTTAAATGAAAAATCTTAATAAAAGTTTTACGATTTCGGCAGGATTCGAACCCGCGAGATACAAGCGATCACCCTTAAGCCGGGCTGCCTTACCACTCGGCCACGAAGTCCTTGACGCCGTAGACGAAACCATCAGTAAGATGATATTTTGGTTAAAGCACCGATGAGCGCCATCTACAGGTATTCTAGAGGAATTAGATTATTTTCTAGTGGTCAGTTTCTATACTCTATGGTAAGATTGTTAATATTTTTAGTATATACCTAAATAATTTCAAATGGTCAAAAGGTCGAAGGGTTATTTAATAAAGAAATCATTATCTTCATGTCCTTCCTGGGATATAATTTATTCTCATTACAAGTTCTATTGTAATCTGTTCTGCATTTTAGGCATGAAAAGGTAACAGACAGAGTTTCAGACTATAACATTTATAATTTTTAATAATAGTAACATTTATAAGTTTGATAAATAAATAATTCCAGTATGGATTTACACAGCGCGCGTCTGATCTATGCCTACTACGAGTATCTTCTATGTAACACTTAACGGAGGCCTTGATGCGGCCTAAATACGTCACCAGAGTTAGGCACTAGCTCTAACAAACCTACTTACTTATTTATGAAACACTGTCCAAAACTTTCATACATATTTTTGTCATTTAATATATTTAAAGAACGTTTATTTTTTGTTACTCTTATGTCAATGAAAAGAGATAACAACAGATTTAATATCCGTTTTAGCTAAAGCGTAAGGGGTTAGTTTATTGGGGTGTTTAATGCAAAACTTTGCGTCATTCCGTAAAAAGAGCAAAATAAAACCTCTGCAGTATTTTGAAACTATTCCAGTAATTACAATGCACAGCCACTCTCCAAATGAAAATAAACTAATAAAGTGTTACTCTCGAATATAAACTGCGCAGTATTCCCGAGCGTCCTTGCGGGTAGTAGATAAAAAGCCTGTATGTATTATTGGTCGTATTCTTGACGACCTCTGTGGCGCAGTGGGTGAAGGCTCGCCTGAGACGCAAAAGGTTGCGCGTTCGCAACCTGTCACGTATGTAAAGTTAACTTATGCAAAATTTGGGCATATAATGTACCAAATACGCGGTATCAGTACGCTGTTGAGTCTCAACGAGAGCACACGCTTGCCTGTTTTATTATTATTATTTTTTCTAAGTTTCGTCATAATGTTTTCGTGCGCGAGCTGTGATGCCAAACATACCGACGGCACGGTCTGCAGTGTCTGCAAGCGTCACTACGACTTCCAGTGCTCTGGAGTTACGGAAACCGGCTATCGCAGACTAGGGGACAGGAAAAGCACCTGGCGCTGCCTACAGTGCAAATCCAGTGCATCGCCGTCTCGTACTGGCACCTCTCCTTCGCCATCGCCTAGCCAGCTGGATAAAATGCAGGAGCAGCTAAACAATATAGTCTTCCAGCTGACTCCCTTGGCTTCATTGGTTGACGATGTTAAATCGATCAAGTCGGAGCTCAGCAATCTGCGGGAATCCCTGGATATGGCGCATGATCTGATCAGTAAATTCTCGGGATCAGTCAAGGCCCTTGACGTGCGAGTATCGAAGATTGAAAAACTCACAATCGATATTCCGTCTCTTCAGTCGCAGTTATCCAGCTTACAGCAGGAGCTTCAAGACCGTGATCAATGGGCCCGGGCGAACAATGTCGAGATAAGAGGTATTCCACTGAAGAAGAATGAGAACCTCTATGAGATTGCGGAGAAGATAAGCAAGATCAGCAACACATCAATTAGGAAGGAGGATATTAATTACATCGCGCGTGTTCCCACTAGAGTACCGAATGCTGAAAAACCAATTATTATTTCCTTTAATAATCGGTACACTAAGGAAGAATTCGTGGTGTCTTCCAGGAAGAGTAAAAACCTTAAATTGGACAATTTGGGATTTTCAACTGAAGGCATATTTTATGTCAACGATCATCTAACGCAACATAATAAAAATCTACTGAGCAAGGCGAGATCATTAGCAAAGGAACATAACTTCCAATATGTCTGGGTGAAACATTGTAAGATCATGGTGAGAAGATCTGACACATCTCCAGTATTTTTTATAAAAAACGAAAACGATCTTGTAAGAATATCATAAGTTGCCACTACTTCTACTTTTTGTCTGCTACTACTCACTTTTTTATAAAAAACGCATGCCATACCCCAGCCTTTTGTTCCTCAGCGAGCTCTTTTGTTCTCGGGTGTTGCTACGCTAAGTGCGCGGACGCCGACCGGTTTGTAGTAAGTAATGTTGCGCGGTTTGCACCTGTTCGGGTGCCTACCACAGTGGTCAAATTCGCTTGCATTTTGCGTATCTTTTGTTTGTTTAACTTCGGTTATAAGTTGAACGATATCTTTTTCAATATTACCCTATTTTTGCTGCTTTGTTTGTCATTTCTATGCCATGTATATTTATTTAAAAATATTTTATTTCTATACATTGCTATATTTTTTTGCTTTTGCTGTGCTTTAAAATTATTGACAAAGGTTTTATTTTTATACATTTCTATATTTTGTTGTTTTTGGTGTACTTTTAAATTATCATTGAACTTTTTATTTTTTCTACAGCTTTTGGAGCTAGGCTTTTGTCATTGTTTGTGGATTTATAATGTTGTCTAAACTTAATATTTATCATCAAAATACTCGAGGGCTGCGCACTAAAACGCATACATTTAAACGTAATATCGGTCTTAGTTCCTTTGATATTATCTCTGTTACGGAAAGTTGGTTGCTTGACGGTATTTTTAACGACGAGCTTATTGACGATAGGTATATAGTTTGGCGGAGGGACAGGAATTATGCCGCTACTAAAGAAATGTTCGGCGGTGGGGTTTTTATGGCAGTCCGGCGAGATTTAAGAGCCGTTGATCGTCCGGAATGGAATTCTTCTGCTGAAGATATCTGGGTCTCTGTTACCCTCAAAAATAAGGATCACTCAGTTAATAAGATTCACCTCTGCACAATTTATCTATGTCCAGAAAAATTCGGTAATTCTTTTAATACCCAACTTTCTAATTTTACAGATAAACTCTATTATATTATAAACTCATGTCCAAACGATACGTTTATTATTTTAGGTGATTTTAATTTAAGTAATGTTGACTGGCTATTAGGCTCTGAATCACTTCAACCGATTGGTGTAGCAGGGGACAGCCAAATTTATTTTTTTGATACATTATCAGCATGTAATCTCAATCAATTTAATATTCATCGTAATATAAATAACACTATTCTGGATTATATATTGTGTAATGATTCAGTCTCAGTCTCAGTTTGTGATACTCCCCTAGTACCTGAAGATACTAATCATAAATCACTTGTGATTTCCTTTGACGCCTATTGTGATCAGCTCCTCAAACAGAACACACGTATGAAATTTATTTATGATTCCGGTGATTATAATAGCATAAATTCTTCCTTACTAGACATCGATTGGAGTTTGTTAACCGTTTCTAAATCTCTCGACGAATCGTTAGACTTTTTCTATTCTATTTTATACAACCTTCGTGATAAATTTATACCTAAAAAAATTGTAAATTCATCTTCGTTTCCGGCATGGTATAATTCACCCCTTAAAAAATTACTCAAAGAGAAATTCAAATTTCTACGTAAATATCAAACTTATGGTCGCACTTCTGATTATGAATCTTTCACCTTATTGAGAAAAAGAGCTAAATCTCTGGAAGAGTCTTGCTATGCTACATTTATAAGGAATACTGAGGATTCCATACTAAAAAATCCGAAGTACTTTTGGACATTTGTGAAGTCCATGAAAAAGGGTAAAAATTCTCTTCCATCTAGCCTATCTCTTGAAGGGCGATCAGCAGACACTGGTGAAGGGATTTGTGATCTTTTTTCAGAATTCTTTCAATCTACATTCTTATCAAGTTCCCCAGTGACCAATCCCACCACTTTAATTCATGACTCTGATATAAACAACCACCATTGTTCAATAGGCGATATAGAGATCGAGCCTTCTTATATTTTTAAATTATTAAAATCGCTTGATGTGTCAAAAGGAGCTGGGCCAGATAATATTGTGCCATTATTTATAGTCAAATGTGCCGAAAGTTTAACAAGGCCTTTAACTATTCTCTTTAGGCGGTCGATTAAAGAAGGAATGGTTCCAAATATTTGGAAATCTGCGTATATAACCCCAATTCATAAAAGTGGTAATAAAAACGAAATTACAAACTATAGACCTATATCCAAATTATGTATTTTTGCTAAAGTTTTTGAAAAAATAGTTTATACCCAAGTTTATTCATCGCTCACTGCGTATTTTATCCCTGAGCAACATGGCTTCCTCAAAAACCGGTCAACGGCATCAAATCTAATAAATTTTACTGAATATGTATCTACGAATATGGATAATGGAGGGCAAGTTGATACCGTCTATAGTGATTTTAGTAAAGCATTTGATCGAATTGATCACTCTATGCTCTTACAGAAGCTTTTAAAAGCCGGAATTCATGGTAATTTGTTTCGTTGGTTCAAATCCTATATAGAGAACCGGTCGCAAAGGGTTGTAATCAATGGTTTTTCCTCTACCATTTGGGCCAGTATACCTTCTGGAGTCCCCCAGGGTTCCTTGCTGGGGCCCTTAATTTTTTTAATATTTCTTAACGATGTTAGTCAGTGCTTCTTACATTCACGGTTTCTTTTATTTGCTGACGATTTAAAAGTTTTTAAGCATATAAATAGTATCGCTGATTGCCAGCTCTTACAGGAAGACCTAAATCGCTTTGAGCTCTACTGTTTACGGAACAAACTTGACTTGAATGTTTCTAAATGCTTTTCTATTACGTTTTCCCGTAAGATAGTACCAACCAAATTCACCTACGTCCTAAAAGGTCATGTTCTTAAAGAGGTTTATGAGATACGTGATCTTGGTGTGCTCCAAGACTCTCTTTTGTCTTATGATAAACATATTGATAACATATGTAAAAGAGCTAACAAAGCACTGGGCTTCGTCATGAGAGTTGGGTCTCAGTTCTCAAGCATCAAAGTTATTAAAATATTGTACTGCGCTTATGTGCGTAGTCTTCTCGAGTATGGTTCTCAGGTTTGGAATCCTCAATATGTTGTTTACATAAATAGAATTGAGTCTATTCAGCGTCGTTTTTTGAAATACATTCAGTATAAATGTAAATGCTATGACTCTAACTATAACGAAAGCTGTAAAAGACAACATCTGTTACCTTTACAAGAGCGGCGAATAATTTCGGACATGGTTTTCCTTTGTAAAGTAGCACAAAATTTAATCGATTCTTCATCTCTATTAGAATGTATTAAATTCAAAATTCCCAATAGATCAATTAGAAATAACATTAATTTAGAAGTTCCCTTTAGTAGTACAAATTATAGACAAAATTCATATTTTAGTAGAGCAGTGATTACTTACAATAAACTGGTCGATCTCCCTGAGTTCGATCTATTTGATGCGAAAGTGCACAAAATTAAGAAAATCTTAACAGATCGCTGGTTTGGCATGTTTTAATGTTTTTAATGTCTTAGGTTTTTATTCTTTTTTATTTAACTTTTTTGTATTTCTTCTATGTTTTATGTTAATCAGGCAAGCTATACTATAGATTCAATATGTGAGAACATATAAATGGTCTGTAGTTATAATTTATGTTAAGTGATTAGTATATTAATGACTGTTTGTTTTCCTAAGAAATAAAAATAAAATAAAATAAAATAAATATGTATTTGGACTACCCTCTTAGATATCTGTCATTTACGAAAGAAGATTCAAAGGATCTAAAATTCCCTAAAATAAAACTTAAAATAAATGTCTACCGCTCTCTGGGAATACAGTCGTGATCATAATTTTTTTTTATATTTCATTTAATTTCTTTCAAAGCTTCGCTAAGTGATGTGGTATACGTATGACAATTTTTTTATGATAGCAATGCTATGAAGTCACACATAGCGACCCAATGGTCGCTATGTGTGACTTCATAGCAGTGTGTGGCGTAGGTACATTAAAAATCTTAAAAAAAAATAGGTACTCTACACTCTGCGATGGTGACAGGTAGTGTAAGGCTAAAATACTACTTAAATACTGTGCCACAACGCCCCGTGACGTGACCTTAAATTAATTTAAAGAGAAAATAAAACAGTGTTAAAATGTCAATCGACATACAAAAACGATAATTAGTGACAAAGGCTTCTATCCCGGACAATACAGCTGCTAATTACAACGTAAATTCCGATCGGAAACTACTTAAACACAGCGGTAACAAGCTCTTTCACTCCTTTGTCGATCCCAACTCCGGCCCAACAAATACCTCGCTTAAGCCGGAGTTTCTTAAAAAAGGCTGTCGTCGTAATGTATGTATTACTTGAGGCTTACTCTAATGTTGGTTTTTGGCTGCCTGAAAGCCTGCTTCAGAGTGGATATTGGGAATTAGTCTCATTTCTGGGAAGGTTCATATCTGACGTAAAATACGCCGAGCGTATCATCATAACTAATATAATATATCATACGTATAATATATAATTATATATAATATATCATCGCACTAACGTATCATCGGTTGAGTGTGAACGGTCAAGTGTTTTTCTATACATTTGTCTGTTCTGGCGTTACGCGACCGATAATACGCGACGCATGTTCCGTCAGATATGAACCTTCCCTAACTCATTTATTAAGATTACTGTCATTTTTGAAATTAAACGTCAATGACTGAATCATCGTCAATGCTTTTTCTTGAAAATAAAACACTAGCTACGCCACAAAGGAGTATATTATTCTTCCATTTTTCTCTATCAGTCGTCAGTGCTCATCAAAATCACAATAGGTAAATTTAAAATGTATTTTAACCACAATCAATACATTATCTTTCAGAAGGACGCCGTTCTTTAAGAGGCAGAGCTTTAGAAACTTCCAAGTTCGAAAGTTCCAGCGCCTAAATACTTAAACACTTTGCAGAATAAACAGAGGTGGGCAAATAATTGGGGAATCGATTTTGCGGTATTCTCTGCTATTTGAGGAGCTCACTTTAACTTTGTATGTTCAACAGTGTGAAATAGAAACAATACGGTCTTGGATGGGAAGAAATAGAAAGAAATATGATTAAAACTGTATTCCCAAGATACGGTAACATTATTTCAAATCACACACACCCACACACACATACACACACACACCCTTACACACACACACATTTCCCTACTTCCATATTCTTTTCTTGCAGTATTCTTACCTAATTATTTACTTTTGTGTTGGAACCATTAATAATGTTTTAGTCTTAATTTTTTTTTATGTGTAACCTTAGCTTAGTTGGAACCCCCATCCTCGCTTAGTTTGGAGGAGAGCGCTGACTATGCTACTCAGTTTTCAACTTTTGCGGTAGTCAACGTTCCTTGTTGTACCCTACTTCACCATGTAATTTTTTTGAAATTTTAGACATTTTTAGCTCCTTTGAAGATGTTGGGGGTAGTCCATAGTTCAAATACATTTGGTGCATTCCCACATTTTGCGAAGGTTAACATTCTATACTGCAGTGTTGCAGGCCTATCGACTAGAAAGCTAACTGGTTTCCTCACAATGTTTGAATTCACCGTTTAGAGCTTGTGATAAAGCGCTTATATTTTTTTCTAAACGAAACATCCATTGATGCACGGCCGGGTTCAACCCACGACCTTCAGAAGACCACAAGAAATTGACCACATGACATTGTTGAGATGGAATAGGCTTGCCCAGCACCTAAACCATCCTCTCAGCTAAGCCGGCCATATCCACAGGAAAGACAATGGTCAATACGTGTGGGGCTGACTAGCCGCGGGTTTCCTCACAATGTTTTCCTTCACCGTTTTTTTTAAACTGGTAAACTCATATAACTTATACTTTTTGTGTTATCCAAACCACATACTTCGGTGTTTCAACCAAATTTACAGTTGAAAATAACATAGGTATTTTCGTTTCGATACAAACATAATGTCTATGTAATCTAATCATCAAACAATAAACTGTTGAGCCTTTAAGCCCGGGGCGTTTGAAAACTACCCTCAAGTAACTGCCATCCGGCCGTTACCCTTATCTGGGGGCTGTAACTACCCCAATGTGATGATTAATCTGTCCTGTAGCTGTCACGTACTTGCGGATTCGAGGGTAGGGTTAGAGGTTGTGTTAGTTTGACTAGTTTAGTAATAGTTTTTGATTTGCTAGTGTTGTGAACAAAACTGTGTGATAAAGGTCAGCATGATACACATTTTAGAAGTGGTTGACTACATTTTTGGGAGTTTTGAAGATCCCAAAAAGGTAATCAACAGTCAGCACAGACAGATCGTCAGTCAGCGTCTCACACACTAACCAGTAGTGTGAGACGCGACCGCGAGGATATATATTTGACATGCCTTAGTTTGTTCGACTGGCTTCCCACTGAAGCTTGACTAAAAACTTGGCCCTTTATTAAAATTATATTAATCTTTGACAAAGCTTTTACATGAAGGCTTTCGTCACGATTTATTGACTAACGCTTTTAAAAAAAAGCTAGGCCCACACCACCAGGTTCTTGCCTGATTCTTTCCCTGGTGTAGGGAGTCGCGTTGGAACAGGCATTAGAATCACCTAGCATGTAAAACGAAACTTAAGTGATCCTTGAGGTCCTACAAGAATAAATGATTTTTCTTTCTTTCTTTCTTTCTATATTTCTCATTGGTGTTCAATGCCACGTGATACCTGGGTAAAATTTCACGTATTTATTTTACGAAAATATTAATGAATGCTCAATATTAAAGTGTTGTTTTAATGATTACTTGAACCTCTCCCAACTGTGCAGTACAAAAACATTATCAAGATTATTCATATTGGCAACTACCCTATTATGCGACATTGCTCTATTCACTATTCTATTTCAAGTAAACCTTCAAGTAACACAAGCCTGGTAACATGGCTCAGGCAGAACAATCGCTCATCGAAACACAAATCTTCCGAACAAGGCCTCTTATCTATAGGCGACGAATCCTAGGTCAATATTGAACTTAGTTGTATCAAGGACTCCTGTATTTCAGCATCCGAAGATAATCAAGCTGTCACAGTAGCATTTTAAGCAGAGAATTTAGTATCCCAAGTAGCATTGGGGGCTGTATAACGGTTCACAAATGGGACACATTTACTCTTCAAGCTGTCAAAGTATGCCTTATACTACCCGTTTGGGCACAAATTATTCAGCCTTCAGACCACAAATGGTTCACAGTAGCAGTATAGTAGCATTTTTTTAGCAGTAAGAGGACACATATGGTCTTAAAGCTGGTTAACGGACCCATATTAGCCACCAAAGCATTAATTATTAATTATCTGTGGTATCTAATCTACTGAATCCCACCTATACCGTCAAACCACAATTAATTCACGAATTAATCCATTTACGGTTAGTTAGGAGTCTTGGGATTGTTTACACGGTGTTATTGATTCACGGGAGCCGCCAAAATTAAATTAAAATAGTCACAGATAAAATTTGTCATCATTATATTTTGTTACTATTCTACTACATAATAAGTTTATTCAAATTAGAATCGTTTTTGACTGTGATTTCTTTGTTGTCCTAATAAATAAGTTGTATATAAGCTGTACAAATCTTGGTGGTGGTAGGTTACTGAGTAACAACTATGCAGTTTATTAGTGTAACTCATAAAACAATACAAGATTCCTTACTGAAACTTTGGAAGCGCTCGTGGCGAAGCTTGCTAAGACGTTCTTGATAGATCGTCGAAGTTAAGCAACGTTCTGAGCGGTCACTACTTGGATGGGTGACCGCAAGTGGCATTCTCATCTGAGCGCTTCCGTGCTTCGGAGGGCACGTTAAATTGTCGGTCCCGGCTTTTAAAGTCGTTAAGCCATGACGGAGGCCTTTAGGCGGCCTAAAAACTCCGTCACCAGAGTTGGCCACTTGCTCATACGACGAACGAACGAACGAACTAAAACTTTTATTTGATTAAATATTCTGACATTATAATAGCACACGGGAAAATTATCGTCGATTTAGATACCGACAATGTTTCGATTCTTCCGGAGAATCTTCATTTGGGTATAAGTGTGGTCACTCCTCGCGGTCGCGTCTCACACTGTGTGTCACATCTCAAGTGTGAGACGCGACCGCAAGGAGTATGCTATTATAATGTCTAATACAACTCACGATAGTTTTCAAAGTGAAATAAATATTCTAAGTTAAAAACGTAAATTTACTACACATCGATATCGTAAGGTAGAGTCCCTACAAATATAAAATATTAATGCTTTAAATAAGTTTTTATTCCAAAGTTTATTCAGATAATAATAGTAAGTCTTTCAAAACCAGCTGCGCCAATGAACGTAAATCATAGCGAGTTTCCGAATGATTCCAAAGTTCCCGTATAACTGGGGAAAAAAAGGGAATTGGTAACGGGAGTAATAGTTCCGGTGTCCACACAGTTTGAAATGCAAACAAAAAGTAAATAGAAAATGCAGTAGGTATTTGTTTTCAATTCCTTTGTTTTGAAATTTAAATTTTAAGATATTTATTTAGGTGGTGATATATATATTTTTATTTGATGCCATTTATACTTATAATGGATTCCTATGGATCAGAGGCTCGCTTATTTAAAGGAAACTATCTGAGGTTTTCAAATAAATAATTATGAGGTCAGAGATACCCTCAAATCTTAAGTCTAATAATAGTATTTCAGAGTTTGACTTACAAAAGTTAATTACAAAGTTATCTTAAATATTATAAGCCAAGGTAATTTTTAATGAACCTAACATCGTCAGTTTTCCGCAATTAATTGTTTTGTTCCGTGTAGGGAAATTTTTCTTTTAAGTGGAACTTCATAAACTATCCGTCCATAAATAAATAAAAATGCTGACATTCTATAACCATTTATCTTTTATCAATACTCAACGATCCTTTATCTGACCATTCAACCGAGAACTGAACCTATCCCGTATTTTATCTTAATGCACTATTAATTAATGCACATTCTCCGGAAGAGTGCAGAACGGAAAATAATTTAACCGCTCGTTTTCACAAGAGCTGAAGCAGCCAGCTGTGATCCAGAATATTTCACGGTAAGTACCTACTTCCGACTAAAAAATAGCTCTTCCATTGCGGTTTGTCTGTACCTGGGACAAAGAATAATTACTAGACGCTACGTACAGAATAGTAAAACAATATTTTAATAGAGACTTTAGAATGAAACATGATTCCGAAGACTAAATTGCGGTTAACATTCTCTTAGGTTTTTAGACATTTTTGACAAAGTATAAATCAAATTATTTTTGTGCTTAGATATTGTGATGAATACGATTAAAATAACATTGCATGTTTTAATACATTATCATCATCATCGTTCAAAAAAACAAAACTGTTTCTTGTCAACTTAATGCGTTCACTGCTCATGTCACAAGTAGGCTGTTTGCGAGCTGTCGGACATGGCTCTCTTCTTTGGAGACGACAGCGGAAGCTGGGCCGGAAGTGGGTTAAATTTTTTGTAAAGAAACTTACGTAATATTTAAAAATATTATCGGGACTTAATCGCGTATTGAAATCAATATTATTTATTTACCTCGTTTACCTACGTAATTCAATCACTTTGCGACTTTACATTATCAATGTGAGCTACAACCGAAGTAGGTAAACCTATTTGAAAACAGCTAAACAAAATATCCGCAACAAATTCAAGTCTCGATTAACTCAATAAAACACGAGTGTCGGTAAACTAAAAGGGTCTGAATAAAATATTAAAACAAGCTACGTACGCTCCGTTGATTTAGGTATCATATCTCCGAAAACACGCCTAATTCTCAGGAGTTTTGCAAATATTTGAGTCCGTCCTGAACCAACAAAAATTGAGGCAGAAATTACTGGTTTCAGCAGTTTCAACCAGTTCGGTGGCTCTCAACAATGGGCCCGCGGGTTCCCTAGCCAAATCTATGGATGAAAAATGGGGTCAATTTCTGTTATCGGCCGCAAAGCGGTTTCTATACCGCATTGTGCAAGAAAGCAAAGCTATCAACTGGATTTCATTGTTGCGATAGCGTTGTCTGGTGAACATCGCTTGCCTATCTGTGCATATGGACGGTTAGACAAATGATAAGGATGCTCGTCAAACTCCAAACCATGAATTTAATAAAATATAAACAAATACTCGTTCGTTCGTTCGTATTGAGCAAGTGGCCAACCCTGATGACGAAGTAAAAGTTTAACAAGTGCTTAAAAAATAATTAATAATTAATTTTAATTTCAGTATTAGATTATTGTAGCGTAACGAGGGTTTAGTGGGTGAAGCGTAACTCAAGGGCGACGACTTGGAAACTTGAGGGTAATTTTTTTTTATACATTTTTTTTTTCTTAAAAATATGGTAGTAGCTAACTATGAAACTAACTATCTTAAGGCAACCTGAAGATTTTTGTAACGGCTTAACGACTTAAAAACCAACGACCGATAATTTTAAGTAAGTACCCTTAGCAGCACTGCTTTGATCAAACCACTTGCGCCCAAAGTCACTTGTCATTCATCGAAATTATGATACTAACTTCAACTATAGGTAAGCAAGCTACACCACTGGCGATGGTAAAGATCCAGGGCGCGTAGATAAGTGACAAATGTGTCGTAGGTATCTATTCTCTTTCTATCATCGCTACACCTTTGATTTGACATTTCTGATCGCTCGAGTTTTCGTCATCGAATGTCAATTCCTATACATTTTTTTTAGTTTCTTATCGAAAGCGATTGTCGAAATGTACGAGTAACATGGCTAGGGCAGCTGGGTCAGCTCTGAACTATATCCATACAACGTTGAATAGGTGGCCTCCTAGCGCTTAGCAACGTCTAGCAAAGAGGTCCTGAGGAAGTTTTCAAACGAAATTTGCTAAATAGCAGTAGTCGTGAGAAAAAGACCGCAACGAATAGAAAATGTTTCTACAAACTTGCAGCGCCCTCAAACGCTGAGATAGATAGATAGATAGATCTTTTTATTGTAAACTGTTGACATTTTTACAAAGGTGGTAGGTTTGTGTTTAAATATAAGTGCAAACAGTTTGCCATTTTCGGACGTACAACATATAAAAACGTAATAACTAGGTACTTGAGGGAATGTATATACGAATTTCTAAAAACACCTCAGTTAAATTAGAAGTAACTATAAAATTATACATTGCAAGTTCCAAAATTGAGTTGATCAATCCAAATCCAAATTATTAAAACTCAATATTACCAAAGACTATTAATATCTAGAAGACAGACAAAGGCCATACACAAAATCGTAACCCGTACCAGATAGCCTGGAAACTTTAAAACATCAATTTTATCCAAGAAATTTCAATTACTTTCTAGTTAAAATTACCTACAATTTTTTTTATATTGAATATTGTTGCTACCTACTACTAAGTATTGAAATTTCTTGGATAAAATTGATGTTTTAAAGTTTCCAGGCTATCTGGTACTGCGGGACAGGGTTACGATTTTGTGTATGGCCTTTGTCTGTCTTCTAGATATTAATCGTCTTTGATACTACTCAACTCACATATTTTTTTGTAATAAATGTCGTGGCCAGGAAATGTTTCTTCCACTTTCTGTCATTTTAACAGTAAACAAGTAAGCGTCTTAAAATTAAAAACCTATATCCATTTCAAACTTTCTTCCGTAATTGTGAAGTCGCTTTCGACTTTATATTTTAGTGGTAATATCATAGAACGGTTTATTTTGCATTTCTATGAACTCATATTTTTATTTACAGAAACTAAACTAAGTACTACATATTTACATAACTGTACAAAATACAATTAGAACCAGTTTAGCCACCTAAGGATGGTTACAAACGATCTATAGGTAGCTCAACTGATCCAAACCACTGCCAGACGGAAGCGTGCCCAAGACACTGGCAGCATTGCCGCGCTGGATGGCAATGCTGATCTTTTGAGCCAAATAAGTGCCAGCCCTCGGATCACGCGTCGCTTCGACCAGACGCCTCGATAGAATTTTATTTTAATTAATTTAATTTTTTATTTGAATTTTACTCATTATTTATTTTTGAACAAAGAAACACACAGAAACAAAAAATATCTACACTTCTTAACCTAAACAACTAAATAACTTCTTAGAACTAAACGTATCAAGTTTGATTCACGATTTATTTATTCAACGTTTACTCGCCACAATGATTCCCGCGTAGCTCTTAAATAAACAAAACCCAAACAATAATAATCTACACATTCGATTTAAGAGCTTGATAACCGTGATTTTTCCAGCAAAGGATCATTCTTAAGATTGGATTCGTAAAATAAATCTCGTCTGTTTCTTTTTGTCATTCTGTGAGAAATTGCGCGTATTTGTATGGAAGGTTCTTTGAGATGTTGCCAATTTCTTCGGTCAGATTGGCAATACACTGTCAGCTGTAGAAGTATGTGGAAACGATAGTTGCGACTTTTTGACGGGAATTTGAGAAGACCATGTTGTCATTTTGTTTTATCTTCCGAAACTTGTGTTTTAGCGAATTTTAATGTGTAATAATGGTGGATTATTAACCGTTGAGAGTTCGTGTACGTACATAAGTGTAGGCAAATGAAACAAAACTGGATGTCATTGCTTTTCGAGTTCTCTCAAAAAGTACACGGACTTTTTGAGAGAACTCGAAAAGCAATGACACATGCTTCAGTAAAGACCCACATCTTTACTGACTCTGACTTGACCTTGACTAATTTACTGACTATTACAATGACATGGGAGTGGCTAAATGCGTGGCACAAGCCGTGCGCAAGCCAAAATATAAGAAGTGAAGTGAAGTGAACGATAGTTGCAAACTTTGACTAACATCGCGTGTTTTCTTGTGACCACGGTGACTGACACGTTATACAAAACCTCGAGGTATATAGAAGGATTTCAATACGCGATTAAGTATTGAAAAATCATATCTATTGTTCGTTCGTTCGTTCGTATGAGCAAGTGGCCAACTCTGGTGACGGAGTTTTTAGGCTGCCTAAAGGCCTCCGTCTATAGTTTATATATTCTATATTATTCGTGTGATGAAAATCACTCACTCTTAACTACAGAAATGACATTTAATTCACATGTATAATACGAAAATAAGGTTGTAACTACACGAGTACTAAAACATAAGTGCTGTCCGTATCGTGCAAGCTAACCTGCTCGTTAAACCTCATTACTGGCACCAGGTGGCGCTGACATCGATACCAGCTTCCAAATTACAGAGAAAAGTAAACTTTATAAAGTCCTACATAAGATTTAAAATAGCTTGGAGAAAAAATAAATAACTTTTGAAAATCTTTTTAAAAAGCTTTCGTGACATTCGACTTAAGGTAAACACTTAAACACTTGTTTTTATTTAATTTTCTTGTTTTATATAAATTAACATTTATCTAGCTATTTCAGCCCGTATTCCGATTACGAGGACTTTCTCAGAATCATGTATATTCGTAAGAGCTTGTTGTTTACCTTTTAAACCTGTTTTTGGGCTGCGTCATTGCCTTACAACAACAATTGGCTTAAAAACAGACACCGATGATAATTAAAAGTGTCCCTTTAAGCATACAATCAGCCGTTAATTCCACTAGTGGCCACCCATCGTTGCTTAACAACGAATAAGAACGCCTAAGCAAACTCCACCACGAGCATTTCATTTTTCATTTGACATAAAACAAAAAATAGTGAGAAATTTCTAACAAATTTCTCAAAGAATTCGCAAAACCGGATTAGGAAAGGCAGTAGAATCAGCTTTTCTAAATGAATTGTTTTATTTGAAACTCGGGTTGTTCACTTCCGCAGATAAAAGAGATAAATTCTGAGAAATCAGCAAATTTTCGACGTTTTACTCTGAATTTCCCGAATAAATATTGGAAATTTAGTGTGAGGCTATATTTTGTTTACGAATAGAGTTACTGTTATCTTTGTAGCTAAATTGTTTGTCAAAAAAATCAGATGAGTTTTGACGATAAAATGTAGTTATGTTAATTTGACTACTAAACAAACGTACGTCCAGTTTAGAACCAGGCTTAAAACAGGCGATAGTATATCTTGTTCCAAGTGTAAACTTCTTAAAAGGAACTTTAAAGGTAAATTCTCAATATTTCTCATGAAAAGAATTTCATAGAAAGCACGAAAAATGTGCTAAAAATGTCTACGAGAGTGCTACGAACGCCTACGACAGTGCTACGGATGTCTCAACAGTGCTACGAACGCCTACGACAGTGCTACGGATGTCTACGATGGTGCTACGGATGTCTACGACAGTGTTACTAAGGTATGAAATGTGTTCACTACATTAGTATATTATTATGTTCATATTTTATATACATCGTGAGGAAATTTATTTGGTTTAGATTAGCGGAGTAGTACTAGATATTTTGAAATTTAATATCTGAAGTTTTTTAGAATTAAAGTTATAAATTGAATTGGGCTGATCGCAGCCTAATAATTTAACTCAAAACAGGGTTCTTTTGTAATCGTCCAAGAATACGGTTCAGAAACCCCAACACAGCCTCTTTGTGAGCATAAGCTTGTATTTTACCATTTCAGAGCGGGCATTTAAAATACATTGTCATCACAATACAATATAGAGACCCGCAAACTAAGCTTATTGTGTCCAAATGCTTCGCCGAAGGAGACAGGCATATCTTTTATAGTCTGTAAGGTAAGGAAATCACATAGACATACTTATACATTGACATAGTTTGGCTCTGTGGCGCAGTGTGTAAAGGCCCGCATGAGATGTCAATGTCATCTATTTAATTAACCCTTGTTTCGCAAAATAAATGATTTGATTTGATTTGATTTGATTTGAGATGCTGGAGGTTGCCGGTTCGATTTTCGATTTCGTTCGATTTTCAAATGTTTATAATATTATTCCATTATGTATCTTGGGTGGTGTTTTCTTTGTCTATTACAGTAAAAAGAAAATTATATTTTTTATACATTGATGTTTCACCAAAGAAAACAGCGACCCGTAATAAAGGGACAAAAAAACATAATATATATTGTGAAAAAAAGTGAGCAAGTATAATGATACTTGCTCACTTTTTTTCACATTTATTTTATACCTACTTTATAATAGAAGGTTGGTAGTTCTTTGTGATTTCATAATTGTTAAATAATCAGAAAGTAAGGTAAGGCTTAGTTTTTGATATCAAATGTTGTTATTTTAAGTGATCGTAAAGGAACGTGCCCGAACGTGTCTATAGTTATGTTGCTCTGTTTACATCATGTCTTTTATAGTCTGTGGAATAGGTAAGGAAATCATGTGTCCGTTTTACAACAAGATATAAGTATTTTAAAGCTTTGTTGAAAATGTCCACCTCGGTCTGACAAGTGAAGCCACTTCGCAGAACAAAGGACAATGCAAAATAAACTATATGTCGTGGATGTAAGGTTGAAAGTTGATATTTATAAATAAAGTAAAGCTTTAAATGAATAGAAATTGTGGCTGGATTTGATACGTTTTGAAGAACATTTTGATGCGAAAAAGCTGAATCTGGTTTAATTTGTTAATCTTTTACTGAAATTTGTAGTTGAATTTCTATTACGATTAAATACGTCAGTATCTCATTGAAATTCAATATTAAGTAATTATTCATACTAAAATTTACTAAGATAAAATGAATAAGCTGCATCGTAACAATCTAATAATTAAGTCTAGCGGCAGCGACCTTTATTAAAATTATATTAATCTTAGACAAAGCTTTTACATGAAAGCTTTCGTCACGATTTATTGACTAACAAACCGATTTTTTTAAAATTTTAAATTCATTTATTCATATAGATATCATAAAAATCGAATACATGTACTCTGAAATGAGAAAGTATTATTTTTCTAATTAGCCTTAAGCCTAATCAGCGCGCCAGCTGAAACAAAAGAGATCTCCCTTGATTTCCAAGACTTGAGCCTCTGCTTGGCTTGGCCATGATGGTTCTCAGTAACCTAGATTGTCACGCATTGATTTCCAGGGTCTGCAGCACCATCTTTGGCTATCCTCAGGCAAACATGCACAAGCATTAAGTTATTTAGCTTGGGACTGGATGATGCTGTGTTAAATGTCCAAGGATATTTCTATTGGTTAAAAAAAATTCCATTTCCAATAATAAAGATTGTTTTAAAGTCATCTGGTTACCATAACACAAGTATTTAGTTGCTTAGCTTGGGACTAGATGACGCCGTGTGGAATGTCCAAGGATATTTATTTATTTATTTTAAAAATATGGCAACACAATCCCAAATTGTTTGGGAAGGCTGAATGTAGGTATGCGGGATCGCGAACTCGCGCTTTCATTTTACGAGCGAGATAAAAGATTAACATAAATTTCCATAGTTTTATTGTAATTGCCTGAGATAGTTTTACAGTGCCCTTTCGACCGCAGATGCATTGTATGTAGAAAGCGGGTCACAACGTTCATCATCAGAATCCTAAGAATTACAATAAAACTATGGATTTATATCGCTTTCTACATACAATGTATCACTTATAAATAATAATATTAATTTATGATACACTTGTAAATAAATACCCTTGGACATTCCAACACAGCGTCATTTAGTCCCAAGCTATGCAAAGTGTTATGGTAACCAGTTGATTGATATACTACTTAGACACATTTTGTTGTAAATACATACATATTATACATAGAAAACACCCAGAAAGAAAGAAAGAGAGAAAGAAAAATCCTCAAGGATCACTTAAGTTTCGTTTTACATGCTAGGTGATTCTTCAAGACACGAGACAAATCCGTACATTTCGTACAAGTTAGCTTATAGTGACAAATTGCAAAAATAATATTATCATTTAGCCGTTTAATTCTTTTTTAGGTGTAACATTTACAAAGTTTATTATCTGACGTTAAATTCATATTTTAATCACCTTTAATTCGGAACTACGTAATGAAACCATTACTTCTGTAATAGGCACTAAAGGCTTTACAGTAAAGCCTTTACATTAGGAGTGTAAGAAGGGCCGTGACGTCATTATAGAGTTGCTTTATGGCCTGTGAACAGATAACTGAGCCTTGGGGTTTGTCTCTAAAAAGCTTAATAGACTAAACACAACTCAGTTGTAGTATAATAATGCCTAATAGTTACGTACATCCTGTAAAGTTCTGTAAGGGTTTATCGTAAATCATTTGCCCTACTTATTTAACTACTTGTACATTAATCTGTGTTTACCATAAATAAAAAAATGTATCAATATAATTATTGTATTATTAAAGTTATCTTTGGAAATACTAAGGTTTCCTGTGTTGTAATGTTCTCAGACACTGAATAAATAAAATTGTCTTGCAACAAGAATCGAACTTGCACCTCACTTTTGATCGTGGGGAGCCCGTCAAGTGATTGAGTCACACTCACTTGACGGGCTCCTCACTCGAGCTTGACTTTTTAGAAATCTAAAAGCGGTTCATCCAAAAAAAAAGCTAGGCTACCTTGTTTTTTGGTGTGTCTCATCTAGATTTTAAGACGTATCAATGTGATCTTAGAGGTCCTTTTGAATAAATGATTTTTAAGCTATTGCATAGCTTCTATCGCGGGCCTTGAGCGTGGAGACCGAATCCAGAAATTCCGTAACGAAAATAACCTAACACCCCCCATGCAATAGCTTTACCGCGGCAGTCTCCAAGTGCCACACGTCTTTTTTAATTTGAATTTGATTAAGACAAATGTGAATTCCGTAAATGAAGGTAGACCTATTAGTAGGGATATTATTATCAGTTAAATCATGTAAATATGTACCTAGTAGTTTAGGATCTGTAAATAAACATTTCATTGGTTAATGTTTATAAATAGTATGTATTTAGAAAAAGAACCCAAAAACACGACTGTTTTTTCAATGTTTACTCAAGACGCCTAAATATTTATAAGATGGTGAGTCGGTCTTGTAGGTCAGTCGGCTCTTTCTAAATATTAAAAAGCGTCTGAGTCTGTAAGCTGGATGTTTCTTGAGACAAAATAACAAAATTACAAGTCCGATAGCTACTTTCTTGTGTATTTTGTTTTCAATGTAAAGGTTTTCATGGATTTTAAGTAAATCACGTTCTATATACATTATACATTTTGTGTTTGTCTATGTAACAAAGTTTTAAAAGACAAATTTGATTTTGATTTAAACCATTCACATTACTCACCAATTATCAAACTAACAAACTCAGGTTTAAAATAAAAAGTATCAAAGTAAATACCTTACCTTATTAAACATAGCACAACCAAAATAGATGTGAAAAAAAAAGGATTATAATGCTAGGTGATTCTACTGCCTGTTCCAACGCGACTCCACATCTAGACCATCTATTCATTGGTCACCTGGATGCATGCGTGTAGAAACTTTGGCAACACTCCGTTTTACAACCACTAAAGAGGCTCTAGTGCGGATGAGTTTAGTATGTGATCCTGATGCCCCATTAGTCACGACTTGGTTACGGCTGACAATGGGTGTCGCAATCACATTAATAAAGCTGAAAGTTTGTATGTGTGTATGTAAGTGCGAAAGTGTGTATGTGTGTTTGTTACTCTTTCACGCTCAAACGGCTGAACGGATTTGAATGAAATTTGGTACCTGGTTTGCTTGTACCCTGGATTAAAAACAGGCTACATTTGATCCCGGTATTCCCACGGGAACGGAACTATTCACCGCAGGTAACACGCAGCGCAGCTAGTCTGCAGTAGAGTAATTATAACAGATTTATTTTAGTCTTTTAAGTTATTTTAGATTCATTTAAGATGTCTAAGGGGTAGTCAGAGCGAAGAAATAATAAATATCCTTGGACATTAATGTATAAATAATACATTTGTGTGAGAACATCTAGTCCCAAGCTAAGTAGCTTAGTGCTTGTGTCGTGGTAGCCAGAATAACTGATATACTACATTATGTGTATTTTTTTGTCAATACATACATAATTATGTTAGCAGGTAATACAAACATATTTTGTCCCGCAGCGAAGATCAAACCCGCAACCTCTGCATCTCAGGCAGGTTTAACCCACTGCGCTACAGTGTGTCAAACAATATATCTAAACCGACTTTAGCTAATAAATAAACAAGAACAATTCTATAACAAATTAAAATCGTCATATTTTGTCAGCAATTTGGTTTCTGAGTTAAAACTTTGATTGCTTTTGCCTTTCAAATAAATTTTGTTATTAATCATAGTTAATTATGTTTCTTGAGTATTATTCTAAAATATCATAAACTTAACACCTAAACCAACCATACTTTGACCTCTATTACAAAAATGCTTGTCCAGAAATCGAACTCGAACCTGAAGATTCTAAATCTGGTATTATTATCAGTAGTACCTAAATAAATTAAAGTGATACAAGGATATTTAATAGAATTCTACACTTTTCCATAAAATATTCAATTTTCATGGTAACATTAAAATTCATACCACTTTGGGTGCTATTTAGGATGCATTTACATTTATTTTTATTTTATAGTGTTAAACCACACTTAGGTTCAGGGGTTCCGTGGCTGAGTTGATAAGGCAGTCCGGATAAAGGACAATCGCTTGTATCATCGCGAGTTCAAACCCCAAAGAATGGAAAATTTTGGTAAGATTTTGCATTTATATTACTTTTAAACCCATAAATTCAAATAACAAAATTCAATCAAGTGATCACTTCACTTTGACAGTGAAGCGCTCGTGGCGAAGCTTTAAGACGTTCTTGATAGATCGTCGAAGTAAAGCAACGTGCAAGTGGTATTAATATCTGAGCGCTTCCGTGCTTCAGAGGGCACGTTAAATTGTCGGTCCCGGCTTTTAAAGTCGTTAAGCCATGACGGAGGCAGGCGGCCTAAAAACTCCGTCACCAGAGTTGGCCACTTGCTTATACGAACTTACTTACTTTGACATTTTTTCGTACCAAAAGTGCAAGTCACAATGAGTCAACCACTGTTGATGCTAACTGTGGCTTTTTGACGGGAATTCAAGATGGCATGTTGTCTTTTTTGTTTTATTTTCCGAAATTTGTGTTTTGACGAATGTTAATATGTAATAATGGTGGATTATTAACTGTTAAGTGTTCGTGAACGTACATAAGTGTAGGCAAATGAAACAAAACTGTATATCATTGCATTTCGAGTTCTCTCAAAAAGTCCATGTAAAAAGCTGCAGTAAAGAACCCACATCTTTACTGACGCTGACTATGACTTTGACTCGACCTTGACTAAACCGACGAAACGAAAATATATACACATGGTAGTGGCTAAATGCGTGGCAAAAGCCGGCGAAGCTAAAATAAAGAAGAAGAAGAAGAAGATGCTAACTGTACAATTGTTTGTATAAGCTCAGCCTGTCTATTCAGGCATTGTGTAAGAAAATCCTTTCATACAATACATCACAAGAATAAATTACAAAGGCAATTCCAAGACGACTCGCCAACAAGCGCACATTTACACAATTAGTCGCCTTGTAAATTACTTAATAAGCCTCGGGAAGATGCTCTAGAATAACTTAAGAAACAGACAGATTCTACTCTTATTTGTATAATGGTAGGGTTGGGAGTTCCTTGTTTGTTTTGATATCATTAGGCAGGAGGTCAAGTATTGTTATATTCTGTGCTCAGGCGTCTGCTGCAGGCTCTAAGATGCTCATTGCTGGAATCAAGTCTCGCTAATTGTATAAGAGATATAAATAACATCGTGAAGAGTTCACGAGACAGGCTGAAAATAAAGAGTTTTATTTTGTAGCTCTTTGGAAAGAAGTCAGATGCAAAATAAAATTAGCATTGTTTATGTTTTTGTTTGTTAGTCGCACAAAATGAATCACTAAAATAAGTCTTCTATAAAATAAATAAATATTCTTGGACTTTCCACACAGCGTCGTCTAGTCCCAAGCTAAGCAACTTAATGCTTGTGTTATGGTAACCAGATGACTGATATATTATTTTTTTTTAAACATACATTATTATAGATAGAAAAACATCCAGACCTGGAAAAAATATCTGTAGAACATAGAAACATTTGTCCCGCGGCGGGGATCGAACCCGCAACCTCCGTATCTCAGTCGGACCTTCACCCAACTGCGCCACAGAGGTCGTCGTCTATAGTGATTATCATTCAATTATTTATTTTTGAACGTATAATCACACAATATAGAAGGTAAGTAGAGAATTGAAACTAAAATCCATCTTCGAACCGAACAAAATAATTTAAGCTTATTGGATTTAAGGTAAAGTAGGTCGACTCAACGCAGTACATTCCCCGATATATGAGTATCTAGCGGCAAGCCAAGGGGTGATTTAGACACTTAAATTGTACACCACAGTTTCATTGTTGTTTGTTTATTGCTAAGGAATCATCGTAAAAAAGCCACACCATTGTGTTCTTGCCTGATTATTTTCTTGGTGTGTCGCGTTGGAACAAGCAGTAGAATCACATAGTTGGTGGTTCTAAGCGATCCTTGAGGTGGTGTTCAAGAAAACAAACTTGTACTTTACACTATTAAACTATATTTGAGTTTCTAGGTTCATTTGGTATTATTTAAACTGACGTGCGTCTGCCGTTGGCGTCGGTCGTTGCGGAGTGAAGCTATGGCGGACGCAGCGGGCGCGGGCGCAGGGGGGTCCTTGCTGTGACACCCCGCGCCTCAGTCCCTGCCCCTCGTCGTTCGGATACTGCGCGTGAACAGGTGGATCCTACTAAAAATTGTAGGTATTCTATTTTTAAATATGACTTACCTTAACCAGCTACACTTACATTTTTGTCATAGTGTAATCTCTATATCGACTCGATTAAACTATCGATAGATTTTATCTTTGAAAGCTCTATCAAACTCAGTGACCATCCTAATGCAATATAAACACGACCTTTAGATAATAATTTTACTAGTGTGGGCTAGAACCGTGCTATATCAATAGCAGTCTTACTCCTTTGATATATAATTCAGAATCGCTCACCGCGGGACGAAACGGTACCTCATGCATCCGTTCAATAATACAACGCCTATCAAAAGGTCAGGATGCCATTGAATAGATTTTATATAGAATCGAAATTCAATTTAATACGAGTAGGGTAGGTAGTTCAACAGTGAACCAGGCAGCCACAATTAACCATCGTTATTTCTCAGAAATCTGACGTTGCCCATTTGTGCTTCTACCTGTAAATGATAGGCACATGTGTCCCCCCTCCGCACACCTGTTTGTGCAAGTCGCCCACTAATAACGGCTGTGTGAGAAGCGTTTGTTTGAAAATTGAACCAAAAAGTATGTTTTTTCTGCTGGCATCTTTGATTTTTTGTGTGAATTGTATAAAAGATATCACTTTTTTTATTACAAATATTATATAAACATTTAGTTAGCTTTCTCATGTACCGCACGTAAGCTTAAAATAATAAGACTAAACCGTTGAAATTTTCAGATTAGTTCAAAGTATGTGCTGTGTCTCTCATAGAACCACATCGAGGTAGTTCACAATGAACCTGGTTTTTATGCTACTTGCTAAGTGTAATTTTCTAAAAAAAATAGAAACCTTGCTGATTTTGATTAAGGTTAATAATAAATAATAATTTTGATCTCTTTATCGTGATTTGAGTGTTTTTCCATTAGTTATTCAAATGTTGTACAGGTTAAATGTAAATTTTTGACCGATTAAATGTAGGAAAATGATAAAAAAATAGAGAAAAGTGTTTTATGCTACCAAACCATAAATATCGCAATTAAAAGCATAAAAGTACTATGTATTTTCATATATTGCCCTTTATTAATGTTTTATAATATAATTACGCTACCCAAAATAAGGTGGTTCATTGTGGAAAATACCCCGGTTCACTGTGTACACCTAAGAGTACACATTGAACCAAATCTCATTTTTTTTTAAAAACCATGTATCTTCTAAACTAATAAAATTTGTAAAGAAGTTTAAATGCAAATTGAAAGACAGATAAATTCACTAACGAACAGTGAAAAAACCGAACACAAAAACCCAAGAAACTCGAAGCTAAAGGCTTCCAAACTTTACCTGGTTCATTGTACGACAATGTACCATATGCAGTCATATACATAAAAAAACATAGGCCTTGACATCTTTACTAGATGATTAATTATATTTTCTATACAAATATTCAAGTGACCGCACACACAGCTATAATCATACCATACTCTTAAACTTTCACGTCTATACCTATACAATTATATGAAGCGGAACAGTTTGTTTGTTAGAACGCGCTTATCTGTGGGACTACCAGTCGTATTTCCTGATAAATGTTATAGACGATTTATTTTAAATGAAATGTCTGGTCAAACCGCCGGGCACAGCTATTTATAATAAAAGTTGTGGTTGTATTGAGTTGCGTTTCTATGTAGACTCGCACTGTGCTAAAGGTCAGCCGGAGGCTTGCATTTTTTAGTAGTTTTCACTTGTTTTGACAGCGGGCTCCTAAAATATCGAGAATGGGAAAAGTTTTTATGAGTAAGTCAACAATAGTGGCAATTCTGAGTGTCGCAAAAGCTAAACTAAGCTAACTAAAATTGTTGCCGTCTCTTTCATAGCGATGGAAATAAAAAGGATGGCAATAATTTTAATTAGTTTAGTTTAGCTTTTGCGACACTCTGAATTGACCCCATTATTTATCTAACACTAGCTTTTACTCCAGGTTTTGATCGTATAGCTCAGAAAACATTAACTTGTTTGCCGTATATCGGCTTCAATACTTGAAAATACAAAATTCTCAATTTTTGCCCACCAAGTGCAACTTCGTTACTCTTCCTAAACTATACAAAATAAAACTATTACAGAGGTATTAAAAAAACAACAATCCATTATTTTCTTTTTTTTAAAAAAAACGTAATAATAGGACCAAAATGGCGGCGCTAGTTTGACGGTACAACCACGTCGAATTGTTAAGTGAAACGTATTAATAGGAGGTGCGATTGGCTTAAAACTCGGTTTGGACGACTGTACTATAAATACAAAATAGTTGGTCACGTGTTTCAGGAATTAAAAAAAAACGCCAAAATTTGGGTCAAAAGTAAAATTTTTTCAGCCTTCTTTAGGTTACGAAGAAATTCACGCGAACGAAGTCGCAGGCTAGTATAATATAATATCTTATTTTTCCTATGAATTCCTTGTAAGTTCTACATAAATGGTTGCAAGCCTGTCATTGCCCAAGAAATATATCATCTTCATATTCTGATATAACATGTGTGTGAGACAGTGACACAGCTGTCCTTGTCTAACATTGGCTAGATGAGACGGGGCATGAGTATCTGGGCTTTAATGAAAAGCTTGTAAACACTCAATCCTAAATTCTACTCGTATAAATATTCGACGGTCAATATGGCCATAAAACCGTTAACCTTTTAGCCGAGTTTTAACGGAAAGCAGGTTTAAACCCTTGTTGACACAGTGGGTCCCTTCGTAGGTCATGGGTTCAAATCTCAGTTTCACAAATAATAATTATACCTAACACTCATAATTAATACCTAACACTAGGGTATCTGTGTATGATGAGTCGTCAATCATCAATGGTAGGTACCTACTGTAAGCAAGTAAGTTCGACAATTATTATTGTCAATATTTAATTAAAAATAACTTTCTTTTTATTGATTTTTATTCATATTTCTTAATAATTTGGGATTTTTAATTCCTTTAATAATTTTGATGAATTGTGCAACTCGGTGATAAACCAACCTAATTCAGTTTTATGAGTAACAGTTTTTATCAAACATGGCGTTTGGCTGAAATTAACAATTGCCTACTATCTCATACAATTATCCAAAGGCTTACAAACATATTGTATACATATTGCGTATTTCTTTGTAAAATGTTTTATAACCAGAGAATGGTTGTGCCTATCTCGCCCGCTACATTTTACTGACGATGACTGTACATTGTGGCCCTAAATTATCTCCAAAATATATTCCCATTTCTCGGAATGCCGGCATTTTTGTGAAAGAGATGAAAGATACTGATATGACGATGGGGTCCGCTCCGGGCGAAACTCAAAATACCTTCTACATTTATGAAACTTATCAACAAGGCCTAAAGAAAATATTAGCACGAGTTACTGGTAGCATCGTATTGTAACTGAACAATATAATAACAAGTATAGACAATATATAATACCATAAGATATCGTAGATTAAGACCCCAACTGACAGAATGTTTCGGTTTAAAGGGGATTAAGAGACAAAACATCCCAAAACCTCCTTTAATGGCGATTTTTGAAGGGGATTTTGACACTACCCAGAAGTACAACTCACAAATTATAAAAAGGCTCTGACGGAAGACCAGCGCTGGTTAACCTGGTTATCCAGTATTATGCTGAGATAAAGGCCCTTTTTTTGTAACAACTGTATTGTAAGTTCTTGTTTATTTATAATTTTTTAATGTTGTATTGTTGTTGTTGCAAAAATAAAAATATTCTTATTCTTATTCTAAATGTTTTGAACGTGAAACTGAACCGTAACTCCCAACATGACTTGTTGATAACTCACAGCTTAGCGTATACAAAAGAATGGCGCCATTTTATTTTACTAACCAAAGTGGTCAATCTCAAACGAGAGTATTCCCAACCGCTCTGCCAATGAAAGCGCTGAAAATGATCCAACTGGAATTTCCATTCTCGAGTTAAATTTGGATCGGAAACGTTCCAAATTTAAATTCCATGTGTGGTCGCGGCTTGAAGAACGCTTTGCGCGTTTCGTTTCGCTTCAATAAAATAGTAAAACCTTAACAGGTCTACATGCCCATTTATCCAAAAATTCGCAATAACTACAGATTACTAACTACAGACTACAGGCGCATTTGCAGCATAACTGATCCCTGATAGACAGTGAGAGAGTATCTTGAATATTTAAAGAGGTGTCTTCACAAATCAAATTACATATCGATGCATTGTAACAGTCTTTCAGGCCGTCTGGCCGGATCGGCCCGTGATCCGATGTCTGGCACCTAATTGGCAACGGATCATCAGTGTCATTCAGCGCGGCAATGCTGCCAGTGTTTTGAGCACGTTTCTGGCAGTGGCTTAGATCACTTGAGCTATCTATAGATCGTTCGATACGATCCTTAGATGGCTCGGCAGGTTTTAACTGTATTTTGTAAAGTTATGTAAATATTTTTTTTTTTAATAACCTATAATGTGTCCCACTGCTGGGCAAAGGTCTCCCCCATCTCTTTCCACTTCTTTCGATCACTTTTTTCATTCTTTTTTCTTTCATTTGTAAATATTATAGTAGTTAAATTTCTGTAAATAAATACTTTTAGAATCTAAAATAACTTGTGAAAGTAGTGCCAGCGGTGTGTCCAAAAGGTACCTACACATTTCCACAATCAGGAGACAGAAGACAGGAGCGCTGTAATTGTTTCGTTAGAACGAGACGCGTTAATTTTCCACCGCGGACGCCCCACATACCTGTTTCTCTGAGAGTCTACTTTCATTTTAAAACGAGCGCTATTGCAGACAGTTAGAGTTCATTTGCGAATTCAAATAAAATAATCAGTATCAGATCATGTAGATTACTTTGGCACATCTTATGAGCTAGGTTATTCTACTCTTGTATTTTATCAGTAACTGGATATACTTCATATTTTCGACCAATGTGGCTTTTTCAATGGTAGAAAAATACCTCAACTTATGTCAATTCAGTACTTGTAAACTTTAATATTAAAAACCTTAAAACGTCAAAGAACTAGAATCAAAATGTACATTCCATTATTTTCCCGTATATTTTGATTTTTTCTTCAAAGGGGATTTTGGGAATTTGAGTGTAAAAATCCCAGGGTTATCCAACATTGCCAAAATCCCACAATTTGCCTAATTATTTCTCCCATCGATTTTGGAATGAAGTTGGGGTTAAGGATTTGAGACGGTAGGGCTAACATATTTATCCTGTAACCTTTACAAGGCCTGTGATGTAAAAAAACATCATTCGGTTACTCACAACTGTGTTGACTAAAAATGTATTGTGATGGTTAATCTTAAAAGTTGACATGGCTGCCCACGGAATTCAATTATGGGTTTCTTGCAGGTGTCAATCAATTTTCAGGACAAATGCTAACATTGCCCTGAAAATTGATTGAAACCTTATGGGGAGATGCCTTGATGAGATGCCTCACATCAGTAGGACGTCATTATCAAGGCATCTCCCCATAAGGCGACCTTCCAGGCAGAGTAAAGTTATAGTTAGCAATGAGTGTTGGTGGTTCTGTGGCGCGGCGACGCAGATAGTGTTCAGAGGCGAGATAACGGAGACAAAGTGCGCGGTGCCGCCGGCCTGGACACAGTGTGTGCTAACTAAATATTCATTAGTTTAAGGTTCATCTTTTAATGGAAAGGCAGTGAATGAGACTGTTTGAGGAGCCTCACTTTGTTTGACTGGCTCGCACCACTGGAGCTTGACTATTTGTGAATAGATAACCTAAAAATATGATAGGCTTACATCATTGTGTTGTTGCCTTATTCTTTTCTTGGCGTGCCGTATTGACACAGGAGAGAGAGAGAGAGTGAGAGAGTCAGAGAGAGAGAGAGATTTAGAGAGGGAGAGACTTTTCAAAATACCTAAAAAAACATAGGTTACTAGACAATGGTTTCAATTCAGATGTCGCCAAAACTAAACTAAAATAATTTGAGAGCACTAAAAATGTTACCGTCCCGTTCATAAGATCAAAATAAAAAGGATATCAATTTAAGTGCTGTCAAATTAGTTTAGTTTAGTTTTTGCGACATCTGAGTTGACACAATTATTTACTTAGAAGGCCTTTAGGTGAAAAAAATACCACCAGAGTTGGCCACTTATCTTATTTTGTGAAACAAATCTTTACCAGGAGTACAACAGAAAGTCTTGGATCATTAAAACCTAAGCACCACACTACATATTTATTCAATCAGTAACAGAGTTAGCACCCACATTCCCTGCACTGTGTACCTGCACACAGTAGTAAACAAGAGTAAATAATGGTCGTCTCTGTGTTCTTACTGACTGCTGTTGCGCTGTGGCTAATGCCCTGCACTGCTAGGTAACTGTTGTTACCTGTAATGACTTCTCAAGCCTCCTACGAATACAAGCTTCTATATTTACTTTAAATACGGCTGGACAGCCGTATTTAAAGTAAATTAAAAGTAAATTTAATATAAAAGTAGATTTGAATGAAATTTGGTACCAGAGGGCCTAGCCAACCGGCATTCGCTATGTAGCGATTCGATTTCTATCATCGCTACACCTTTGATTTGACATTTCTGATCGCTCGAGTTTTCGTCATCGAATGTCAATTCCTATACATTTTTTTTAGTTTCTAATCGAAAGCGATTGTCGATATGTAACATAGCTAGGCCCTCAGGATTGCTTATACCCTGGATTCAAAAATAGTCCACTTTTGATCCATGTATTACTACGGGAACGGGAACTATTCACCGCGGGTAACACCGCGGTGCGCAGCTAGTAACGTATAATCGGTAAATAATGAGAATGCTACTTGAATTTTTATTAATTTGACTGTATTGTTTCCTTTTTTATTTTTTATATGATAATGATTATTAAATTAATAATATCGAACGTATGAAAACGCCGGACAATTTTTATTTACAGAAACTAAACTACTACATATTTACATAACTGTACAAAATACAATTGAACCAGTTGAGCCACCTAAGGATCGTTACAAACGATCTATAGGTAGCTCAACTGATCCAAACCACTGCCAGACGGAAGCGTGCCCAAGACACTGGCAGCATTGCCGCGCTGGATTGCAATGCTGATCTTTTGAGCCAAATAAGTGCCAGCCCTCGGATCACGCGTCGCTTCGACCAGACGCCCCGATAGAATTTTGAAAACGCGATGGGCCCCGGTACCCCACGGACCCAGGGTCTCAACCCCAAAAGGTTCAAATATGTAAACCCTATCTAGATTTACATACTTGCGCCTCTTAAGATTCTCAGTTATCCTGCCGCCGCGCCAGGATAACTGATGTCCCCGGAAGATGTGAATGCGCAAGGGTGTCGACGCAAGTTGCATCCCACACCAAAGGCCTTCCCCTCTCCCAAGGGACGAGAGTCATACCGTCGGGGCGCTTGCCGTCGTCACGCATCAGACCGCTCGGTTCCAGAACGGCTGGTACATTGGCGCCGACAAGCGCTCGACGGATGATATCGTTAAGACTGGCATGACGGCAGATCCGACCGGCGGCCCTGGTGCACGACAATCCGTGGTGACCAAGCTGTTCGACCGCCGTACCGCACTGACAGAGGTGAGGGGCGCAGCACGGCGCACCCAACCGTAGGCACACTGCAACACGGAAGCTAGCGGGATCCATCAAAGTGTCTAAATTTTTGGAGGGAAGTGCTTGCAACCACAAACCTGACTCCCAATTTGAGACGGCTAAGAGACGGGCACGATCTGCGGAGCTAGAACACGTCTGTAGGAGACAATTCCGTGTCAACTCACACAGAGGCCCGTCCCATTGCCGTTGAGACGAAAGGGATGAGGGGGGAGCGGTACCGGGGCAAGCACTGTGCCAAGCGTTCAGAGCGTCGTCTTGGAAAGAAATTTGAAGACTACTTCCAGGAAGAGCCGAAATAGATTGAGATAAAATTTGGTTGATTAAATTTGAATTACTATAAATTGACGACAAAAACGCTGGTAATGATACACTGGAAATTTTTCTTATACCTAAGCCTCCCAATCTGACAGGTAGGGAGGCCTGCGACCATGCCCTGTCATCCAAATAAATATTTTCAGGCGGCGTCGGGGTCGGCCAAGAAAACGTTGGTGGGACGATAAGGGTGATGGGACGCAGCTATAGATCGAGATGGTTGGAAGAGTTTGGGGGAGACCTTTGCCCAGCAGTGGGGCAAAATAGGTTAAAAAATATATATTTGGTGTTTGTGCCGTGTTAATTAAAGTAAATATTAAATTAAATTTTACTCGGTTAAGAAACTGGCTACTCTATCGGATCATGTCATCTGCGTTCACCGTATCGAGGTTAGTATTTCCCACCGATATGTCAGAACCAGGAGCTGTCAGCGAAACCACTTTCAAACCAAACTAAAGCTCATAACGGAACCAAACATCAAAACTTTCTCCACGAGAGGATAAAACAGGGTTCTAAGAGGCTAAGATACTCCGCAAGCACTTATTACGACGTATGGCCGTAATTTCCGCTCGCAGGCATTATACCCTCTTTCCGGAAAATAGAAAATGTCACGTTCCACTAATTTGAGCCTCTGCCCTCCCAGCCTACGCGTTACGCGCGCATGATATTGTAAGTACACTATAACTTGTTATGTACACTGAGCGGATGTCGGTAAATGTCCGCTGTCGGTTGGTTTATCTTTTACACGCATGTAGTGTTTCTGAGCGGATAGGGTTAAACGACCGCTGTAGATCGGTTTCTCATCGCTACACTCTTTTGACACTTCAAGTCAAGACGATTCATAGATCATGTCTCAAAATCATGAAAAGATGAAGACAATAGAGCGAAAAAGAAGAAGGCTTAGACACTTTACTTAATCTAAATAATTGTCTTTTTTAAACTATCGCGATCAGAACACATTATAAAACATTATGCAAACGAGTATTTATCACGAATTTTACCTTTAATATTCACCCGACGTTTTGACCGGATTGCACCAGCCGTGGTCGCGGGAAGACTAAAATTCGTAATAAATACCCGTTTGATGTTTTATAATCTAAATCAGTCTATGACTATCCTAAATAGATATCTATTAGAGATATAAATACCCAAATATTTAATTCAAAGATGTTGTTACCTTAACTTACGCCCTCGTCCGCTCAATGAGCAAAGGCAATGCCTCAATATAACAAAGTTCATGTCCGCTGTATATGCACATTGAGCGCACAAAAGCTTGCTAAGAAAGCGCCCCCTGGCGGCTCGCAAGCGCGTCACGGCACTGGATAATTCCATATATCTGGGACGTGCAGAGAATCATACGCCCGGTGCCCCCCGCGTTGTATTGTGTAGCACTGTTTCAGGTGACGGCTTGTGCTGTAAATACAGTTGAGCTAGAAGGCGTAAGTTAGCTGACGAGTGTTTGGCAGTCTATCAAATATATTGGGTTTCCTGGAAGCTTTAAACTTTAGGCCGGGTTTCAAAACACAAGGCGTAAAAAAAATGCATAAAACCCAGGTATAACTATTTGGATATTGGATAAATATAGTTAAAAAAATCCTTACTTAAAAGTATAAAAACTCTGTGTTTGTGCCAAATGATGCAAGACCAAAAAGAACTTTCTTAAATCTTAATTTTTTTCTTTTAAAATTTAGTCATTTGAATTTTATCATTTTAATTCTCTTGTTATTTATAGTTATCTGTACACCCTCTCTTTCCATCAATAGGTTGTCTGGAAGAAATAGGTTCTAAAAACCGCTCATTGTACAAATGTCTTAGGTTTATACAGCCTTACTTATTTTATGTAGTATACAATAAAGACTCTCATTCATTCTTCATTCATTCATTCATCTATTCCTTTATGTTTCATTTTTCATTTATACCAAAACTAACTTGTATGCATTATTTAGAAGCCACTTCAAGCAATGCCTTGTCGGGTTATTCCCTGAGCACCCCGATCCCGCTGACACCCGTCCCGGAGATCCCCGATGTCCTATGACCGCCGATGTCTAACATCGAAGTGGTTTACGGATGTAGCGTGTACGAAGACAGACAAATATCTGGCTTAATAATCTGAGAGATGCATTCCTCTGAGATTGCTTGAGAGCCACTTGGTATTCATACCTACAGTTCTAATTTAAAATTTCTTACTTACAGAGAACACTTTGCTATGCACTTTACCTACCTACTTATAAAGAAAATAGTGTAACAGTATTTAAAACCACCGCGGGAGTAATTTCTTTTAAACAAAAAAAAACTTTCGTGTGGAAACATCAAGGTCGATTTCCACTTGCATTATGAAGTGACAATTGCTCTCTTACTTGGCCGACTGTACAATATTTTGTATACTCAAAAAAATATGTTCCTAAGGATCAATCATCTGGTAACCATACCAAGCGATAAATTGCTTAGCTTGGGACTAGACGACCGTGACGTGGAATTAATTTTATTAAATTTATATTTTGCATTTTATAAATCATAACAAACATTATGAAATAATATTTCAAGTAACAAAGGCTTTTGTATAACAATAGCACGCTGGCCGAGATTGCGAGCTAGCCACACTTATACAGCAAATTCAATTTTCTTTTCATCGTTGTCAACTGCGGGACATTTCTACTATATTAGAAACAAGCCGCGTTGGTGTTGTGACTTTGAACTTAGTAGAGAGGTCGTGGGTTTAGTAGCTCTGTTGGTTATAAAACATAATGCGAACGTGATTTTAAATTGAAATTTACAGGATTTTATCGCGTAATTACCTATATCACTTCTTTTTGTTCACCAATTGTTGTTATACGTCCACTTACATTATTAGGTCTTGTACCAACGGAAGACCAGCGCAGGTATTAATTACTTGCACACGCTGAATTGGAACCTTTATGCAACTAAAATTTTGATAAAGGTACATTGTAGGTCTGTTTTGTTTTTAATAATGTTTAGGTTAGTCTTGCGTTAATGTTAATCTTGGTTTTAATTTTAGTTGCAAATAAATGTCTTTTGATTTGATTTGATTTTAATTAACTTTTATTATTTCCCGACGTTTCGGATGTGTTGCAACAACCGTGGTCGCGGGCGAACTGGAACATGTGGGTATATGCGAACGGGTATTTATCACGAATTTTACCTTTAATATTGTTCTGATCGGGAAAGTTTAAAAAGACAAATTTTGGTTGGTTTGTCACATGTGGACCATGGTAAAAAACCAGCGTAGTGTCGTGTATCATTTGATTATATAGATATGTTCTAGTATGGAACGGTCTAGGTCTAACAAATAAACTAGACTTTTACAACTTTTCTAAATAAATGAATATCTTTGGGCATTCCACACAGCGTCATTTAGTCCCAAGCTAAGCTTGTGTTATGGTAACTGGATGACTGATAAACTACTTTTTAACATTTTTTTTCTTAAATTATTTACTATTTTATTTTGTTCCGGGTCTGGGAACAAACATCTGCAGAACATACCAGCATTTGTCCCTAAATCAAACCCGTAACCTCTGCGTCTCAAGCGGGCCTTCACCCACTGTTGCAGAGAAGTCGTTATAAGTCAAGGCTATTCTACTCTATATTGAACAAGTCTTTATAATGTATAAGGTTGTCTACTCGGGCTTCAAGCCTACTAACAACATCACGTAAAAGCGCCTAGATTGCCTCCTAGCGCTGAATAAATAATCGAAGATAGATGTAAAGGCCTAAGTTTTTCTAGACGCAAATGGTTGCGTTTGAGTTAGCGGGGCCTTTGGTCAAGAATACTAAATATTCTGATAGTATATATACGAGTCTGTAGTATATGTATTTTTTATATTTAAAAGGGCATCTCAAACCCACGGAATGTAAAATTTTAGATTAAGATAATGAAATAAACATTTGTATATTCTGTAGACTGCTTACTTTAAATATGTTTAACGCAAAGACATTATAATTTAAACATGTTTAACGTTAACCGATCAGACAATCGCTACCCAGTATGATCTGTTTTTTGTAAAAAAATTCATGAATCTATATCTTTTTTTCTAATGAATATAGGCTATATTTTATCAAGGTAGGTACCACGCGAGCGAAGCCGCGGGCAAGTAAGCTAGTATATTAATATTAATTTTATTTATATTAATTTATATAATGAAATACCTAAGTGTGGGTTACCACTAAATTAAAATATATAAACTATAGATTTTCTACAAATTTTCGTTTGAGTTCCCAAACGTTGAGAGAATGCTCATCAGGATAAGTCTACACAATATACCTTCATCAATTCAACATGCCTCGTGACGATTAGGTAACTAATACACACATATCAAGGCACGCACCAGCAGTGGCTTCTTTAACTTATTTATGAAGTGATCTTATAGAGGCGGGATTTTATGATGATGAAAAAAAGGTTAAAATGATACAGAAATTATAATCATACATAATGTAATTGAAAAAAACACAAATATTACTACAAATAATTATAATTGAACAATCTAGATTATATATCTTAAAATATTGGTTTAGTAAACCTACTTTAGCTAAAACGGATATTAAATCTGTTGCTATCTCTTTTCATTGTCATAAGAGTAACAAGAAAAAAACATTCTTTAAATCTATATTTAATTGACAAATCTTTATGAATATAAGACATTTTTGCTTCGTGGGAATACAAGCGTGATTATATTTAATTTATTTTTTCATTTTTGAGTGTGATAAAAGTTAGTGTAACCCTGGATCTTCCAGCTCCAGTCTGCCACTTCCGCAGCGGCCATCAGGGCCTCCGGATATTGGCGCCAACACGTGACCGTCTCCTGAGACTCCAACCGTACTCCTTACCGCCTCCACTTAAAGCTCACATTCGCACCGAATATCAACAGTGACCACATAGTTTGACTCCCGAATCTGAGTTCTTTGTGTTTCGGAATAAGGTTGGTTTTCGACGCCAATATTTTTATAACCCGTTTGAAATTGAAATCTATTTGTATTGGAACAAGGTTGATTTTGGAAAGTGGGTGTGTGATGCCGGGAAACTGTTATAGAGATTGAGATTTGTGAAGGAAAATGAATTTTAGAGAAACGAGATTAGGTTGAGGTTTGGTCACGAGGCGTGTGTGTATGGATTATTGAGTTTGAACTGAGCGTACGTAAGATTTATGCGATGTTACTTGCTTATAAAGTTTGAAGCGCTGGATTTAAGATAGTTTAGGATTTATGCTGTCGTAGTGTTAGGTAGCCTAGAAGTCCTATGAAGTCCCGGCCGCTAGCCTAGTTACTATTGCAATCTACATCTACAATTGCTTTAGAATAGACAAGAACAAAAATATATAGAAATTAAATAATAAATAATATTATTAAAATATTTGCAGACCATACAAACATTTGTTCCGCAGCGGGGATCGAACCCGCAACCTCTGCGTCTCAGGCGGGCTTTCACCCACTGCGCCACAAAGGTCATCGGTTATAGTTAGTTAAATGCTGGGCAAAGAACACCAGCGATTGTGGCCATAATTTCAGTCTAATTGAGATATGAAATAGGTTTTTAGGGAATTTAAAACATTACTGGTTCTACATAATGCAATAACTAAAATGTATTCGAAGGAAATTCAATAGGCGACGATCGATTGGGCGACATGTTTACGTACGCTAAATTGCGTTTGCTAGTTCATTGAAACCGTATAAAAGCATGAAAGTTATTTTAAAGTTATATTCCATGTTGTTTTCTACCGTATTCTTTGACGTTATGCACTAAAAGAACAAAAGACTAAAATATTTGCCTGAAATATGATGAATATTCATGAATCATTCATCAATTTCACTCAGGGGGTCCTCGGTACCGAGTCAAGTATCACAAATGTATGAAAATCCAGTGCAGCGCCTCCCCCGGTAACTTGCATGAACTAAAAATTCCATACATTTAGAATACTTGACACGTGAGCGAGGACACATTACTATACTACACAAAAAAATTTTTTAAACATAAAAACATACCACGTATCTCAACTTAATCTATTAACTGAAGGAAAACACGAGTGATCCGAGTAAGTTTACAAAGATTGCAACCTCAGCGCAAGTTCGAGTTTTAGTTCCCTAATTACTTGAGTTCGGACTCGGATCGAGTTCAGCAGGATATGAGCTCGGGAACTTTCTGTTGCTTCAATGTTTAAACATCTTTCTGCGTATTTACTTTATGATGGTAAAAAAAGAATAATAATTAAATAGATCGGACTAACTTACCAAGTGACGTCCGATCCTCAATTATGAACGTCTAGATTCCATATCAGCAATGGAATTTTCTTTAGAACTGATATAAGATGCATAAACCCATAAATGTCTTTCTTCACACCATTGCCACAATTTTCTTGCTAGATTATTTAAATGAGGAAAACGAGTACCACCCATTTTATTAATATAAGCTATGGCAGTTGTGTTATCTATTCTTAGTAGAATTTCACATTTCCTCAAATTGGATGCATAGATTTTTAAACCTATAAAAGCTGCTTGTAACTCTAGATAATTTATATGAAACATTTTATCTCTATCTGTCCAATAACCATGATTTCTTATATCATTACAGACTAACCCCCAACCAGTTAGTGAAGCATCTGAGAATATTTCTAAATGAAAGTTAAATTGTTTTATCTTATTGCTGCTATTTTGAACATTAAAAATCCACCAGTCTAAATCCATGTGAATTTCTCTTGGAATGGAGAGATGAGCGTTATAATCATCACTTTTATTCAATAATGCTTTTGTTTTATGATGTTCCATGACTTTGGTATAAAGCCAGCCATATTCAACAGCTGGGCAGGCAGCAACCAGAGAACCCAATATTTGAGCAAATTCTACTATTTTACATCTCTTTTTCTTTCTAATACTTTTTAGAACTGCAGTTAAACTATCTACTTTTGACTGAGGTAGTGAAATTGATAATTTCACAGAATCTAGGATAAAACCTAAGTATTGACAGTCTTGTCTAGGTTCCAAATGACTTTTAGCTCCATTTATAATAAACCCTAAACTCTCTAGAAACTTCTTAGTGGTTGACACATTTTCTAAGCATTGTTCATAAGAATCAGCTAGGAGTAAGAAATCATCCAAGTATACTACAGAGAGAAAACCCAAAGATCTCAGATAATGAATAACAGGTTTCATTATTTTGGTGAAGACATATGGGGCTGTAGAAAGGCCAAAACATAGGCATGTAAACTGATACAGATTTCTTTTAAATATAAATCTTAAGTATTTTCTGTCTGACTCGGCTATTGGCAAAAGATAATAAGCATTTTTTAAATCAATTGTGGCCATGTAACATCCTGGGGTCATAAGTTTAGTTGCTGTTCTAAGATCTTCTAATTTAAAATGTGTAGTACAAATAAACTTATTAAGATTTTTGAGATTCAGAATAAATCTCCAAGTGCCATCCGACTTAGGGTGTAGAAATATTCCAGATAAGAACTGTCCATCAACATCTGAACATAGCTCTATAGCACCTATCTGTAATAATTTTTCAATTTCTGTAGATAGTAGCATACTTTCCTTCTCAGTAAAACTGTTATTGTGTGGAACAACTGATTGAACAGGATGGTCACAGAAAGGTATAGTATAGCCTCTTATCCAATTTAGTATGGTTTGGTTTGTTGTAATATTATCCCAATTTTTTGAGAAATATTTTAATCTACTAGTCTGTACCTGATCTAGCGACGATCCTGGCGGCGGTAGTGGTGCCGGCTCTGCGGAGAACGTTTCGACCGTTGTGCTGTCTTGTATGCCGGTCTCCTCATTTTTGGCTTCTGCCCACTCGGACGTGGCATCTGAGGTCGTTGTGGGCCCCTGAAGTTTAAATGCTTCTGCGTAGGTTTCACAGGAGGCTTGGCTATTGCAGGAGTATTTTTTAGCTCTAAGCCAGATTTCTTCACCGCTTTTATTGCATTAACTTTATCTTGTAATTTATCTCCAAAAAGATGCTCCGATATCTGAGTCTGTTCCATTAACTCTTTCATGTCTTTGTTTAGACCTGGGAGAATTAATGATCTCCTAGTTATGCAATTGTCATGGTATACATCACAAAGCAGTCTGGTTGAGTCACTCAAAGTTTCAACAAGATGAGCATTTTCTATCTCTTGAGATTTAATCAGATTGTTCAGAACTTTACCAATGCTAGTTATAGCTGCTCCCAGTGTAACTTGTTGATCTACAATCCGTTTGTCTCTTTTTAGACCAACCTCATTCATTGCGGCAGCTACTTCTTCATTCAACTTCGGAGGCACTAAGAGAGTACAATTGTTTGGAGGATCATACTTTTTAATAATTTTTGATCTGGTGTCTTGATTTAGGCCAGTTTTAATGATCGCTGTCCAGCGTGTAGCTAAACTATCATGTAAATCAAACGAGTTACAAGCCGGGGGGGCACCTTCCTCGCCCAGTAATTCTTCAAAAGTATTTGACGGCTCCGCTTGTAGCAACTCCTCTTGTGGTAACTCCTCTTGTGGTAACTCTTCTTGTGGTAACTCGACTTTATCGGCCCCCCCCACTTTTTCTAGCTCATGGTTAGTGTCGTCATCGGATCTAAAGTCAGATGAGAGGATGCGGTGCCGGCGGCAAGGAGATCGACTTCGGTAACTATGTCGGCGACTTCGCTTTGAAGAACGAGAACGACTTGATTGACCGTCGTCACCATCTACGACAAACGATTCTCGTAAGAACTTAGATTGAATTGGTATCCAGAGCTAACCTCTCGTGAAAGCTTTGAGGATATGTCGTAGGTAGGTGGTACTCCACAGGCTAACCTCTCGTGAAAGCTCATTTTGTGGGTAGGTATGTGTCGCAGATATGTAAGTACATTCGTTCTCATGGTTAACCTCTCGTGAAAACTCTAGAGACTTGTAACATACATAGTAATCTATCCAAAATAGGTACGATCGAAATTCAAAAACTAAAATCAACGAACCAGAGAAAAACTTACCCGAGTATAGCCGCTTTTCTATTCTAAGTAGACGAGTGCATAACTCATCCAGCACTTCCCTGCTCTTCTTTTTGTGTTTTCCCATTATAACAGCTTCCACTTTATCAAATTTTAAAACTTTCTAAAACTTTTGGAAAAAATTCGCAGTGACAGCGCGCGCACAAAAAAGTACAATGGAAAGTTACAGGTGGCGCGACGGTAGCCTAACAAGATAGGCTGCGTTCAGATATTTTTGTTTTAGAAGCGTTCATCTTTAAACGATTGTGACAGCAAGTATGCAAATGGTGCAAACTACATAGTATTCAATGAGGACGAGATTATTTCCAATAATTACAACTGAATAGTGGTAGCAAAATAACTAGGAGTAGGTTCATATTTATAAAAACATGGACACGGGGTTTTATCGTGTTATGTTGACTAAGTCGACCATGGCTATTGCAGCATAGCCGAAACGTCGGGACGTAAAGAAATATTGTAAATAACGCGATAAAACCCCGTGTACATATATTTATAAATATGAATTGTGATCGCGAAAGTTTAGGAGTAGGTTATACCCTACATGTTTTATAATGTGTTTTGATTACAAAAGTTTAAAATAGACAAATTAAGTGATATTGGTGAAACTTTCAATATGTCATGTCGCTTTCAATTAAAAATAGTAGAAGTTTGTCCTCGTATTTCCGTCGTGCGAGTTCCAACCTACGCCTCTGCAAGCGCCCCAAATAGATTGTTGTCAATAACGCTTTCAATACGGTATCGAAGCTACAATACCTACGCGAATTTAATATCTCCAAAGGATTTGTCGAACGTGCCGCGCGTAGAGATTGCTTCAAATGTTATTGTTCCCTTGGCCACAAAAAATGAAACTTGTGTTGGATTAAATAATAATAATAAATATTGTCGGGTATTTCACTACAAGTAACCTACCGCTTCTGTATTTTCGGAGTGAGGTAAATGTCGGACCTATTCTTTGACCCATGACGGAGGCTTTTAGGCAGCCTACAAACTCTGCCACAAAAGATGTGGGATATAGTGGAATAAAAATAGATTTATACGAGTATTCAAGTTAATAACACAAGTAAAACGAAACTTAAGTGATCCTTGAGGTCCTACAAGAATAAATGATTTTTCTTTCTTTCTTTCTTTCAAATAAATAAGCGTGCCTTGGCATCTAGCTTCTAGACCGAGTTCTCAAAACGCCGAAGACTATCCAAAGTCAAGGATGACACTATACGGTTAATCGACCACATTATAGTGATGACAGGATGCCGAGGACTGGCAAGCGAAGCGTCGGACGTACAAAGGTCGACGATACTGTCACCGTCGTGGGCCGGTAGTGGGTCAGACAGGCGCCAGAACCGGCCTTTAAACGGGATTTTGTAAACTGTAACCCTTCAGCCAAAATTGAAAAGAAAAAAAGAAAAAAAAAGAAAAATCATTTATTCTTGTAGGACCTCAAGGATCACTTAAGTATCGTTTTACATGCTAGGTGATTCTAATGCCTGTTGTTTGCGCTAAGGGCGATTATGAGACTAAAATTCTCAATCCGGAGAAATGGCAAGAAAACCCAAAGGCCTAACCTAACCTATACCCATCAGTGGGAGAAATCAATTCTCAATACCCCAACGCCTTACTTTTTTAATCCTTTCATTATTTTCCTTCAAATTCTCGCTCGTAAAAACCCTTTGGAATATTACCATCCTGGATAATTCAGTAGGGTAAACACCGCGTTCAAACATTGTCCGTCCGCGGGCATTCGATACATAAATCAGCGTGCATTTTGTAAACGTCAATACAAAGGCTTGTACCGAAATAAATCTCTGAGATTAGGCTCGCTCTCCACGAGCTGGCTGGAGCACATACTGGGGTGACCACGCCCATGTTTATCAAAAGCCTTAACTATGTTTGTATGAGCAAGTGACTAACAATGGCAACAGAGGTTTTAGACAATCTAAAGGCCTTAGTTATGGCCTCATAACTAATGGTAGAGACCGACGAATCAAAGCCTTGATTAAAGCCTGTCAGAGTACGGAAGAGCTTGGTGTTGATAAGTAAGTAAGTAAGTTCGTATGAGCAAGTGGCCAACTCTGGTGACGGAGTTTTTAGGCCGCCTTAAGGCCTCCGTCATGGCTTAACGACTTTAAAAGCCGGGACCGACAATTTTACGCTGTTGATGTCAATTGCACACATTCAAATTGTGACCGCTCATAAATTGAACAGTAATTGAATACTGATAGTGATATTCTTCAAAAAATCATGAATGCTCTGTATGAGAACGTCTACTACGCCCTGGAGAGTCGTGATCAAGTAGACGTTTTGTTTTGTTATATATGAATGTGTATAAATAAATAAATATCTTTGGACATTTCACGGCGTCATCTAGTCCCAAGCTAAGCAACTTAATGCTTGTGTTATGGTAACCAGATGATTTTTTTTATTTTGTAAATACCTACATACATTATTATAGATAGTAAAACATCCAGACCCGGAACAAATATCTGCAGAACTTGCAAACATTTGTCCCGCGGCGGGATTCGAACCCGCAACCTCCGCGTGTCAGGCGAGCCTTCGCCCACTGCGCCACAGAGGTCGTCAAGTATGGATGGGTTTCTTCTTCGCCGGATTCCAAATTCGTCAGGCCCCCTTATTCCTTACTTTTCAACCAAAGAGATGAATGATTGTCAAATGTGAAATAGGTAGTGTGGTCACAAACCGAGTGCCTATTGGTATCGGTAAAGGCTCCGATAGCTGGCTTTTTCCGCCGATTCTGCCCAATATTACCCACGATAAAACCTTTATTGTGTTCACGCATCAAATTTGGTAATATGGTGATTTTACCCCACTCATATTTTTACGAGAAATAAAACTAAACTACGAATGAAAAGGTCAAGACAGAACTTTTTGTAAGCATATAAATTTTAGGTAATTTGACTGTGGAGCAGTAAAATAAAATGGTGCGCCTTTTGACGTGACTTCTTTACAATGTTAATTTGCCAAAACTAATTATACTTGCTGCTAAAACGTAATTAATAATATTAAAATATTCTGCTTACGTCGCCTTTGATGAAGCTGTAAGAAGACAGTTCGAAGCGTTACGGACTGTAACTCCTGATATTTTTTTTTTTTATAAAATAAGAAAGATTTGTATAATTTAATATTACATAACTTTTGACATTAACTCAGCGTCATCTAGACCCAAGCTAAAGTAACTTATTGCTTGTGATATTTTGAAGGAAAGAAAGAAAGAAAAATCATTTATTTTGGTAGGACCTCAAGGATCACTTCAATTTTGTCTTACATGCTAGGTGATTCTACTGCCTGTTCCAACGCGACTCCCTACACCGCCAATTACATTATAAATGAAAAATCTTACTAAATGTTTACGGCTTCGACGGGATTCGAACCCGCGAGATACAAGCGATCACCCTTTAGCCGGGCTGCCATAACCTCGGCCACGAAACTTGGTAACGCTGAAGACGAAACTATCAGTAAGATGATACATGACACAGTATGAGTATCAAGTACGTAAGGCCTAAGTTATAAGCTAGAGGTCGCGCCACATAAAAAGAGCGCTGGCTGTCAAACTGAAAGAAAGAAAGAAAGAAAGAAAGAAAGAAAAATCTTTATTTTGTCAAACATTACAATTATTATAGAGAACACATAATATAAAAAGAGAAAGATAAATCAAGAAGAATGACAAAAATGGCAGCATGATCAATCAGCATGATGCTTAGGCAGGAACCAAGGAACCTGTCAAAGCGCTGGTCTTCCGTAGCGCCGTAAACTGCGCAGTGGTCGATGATTGGTAGAGAGGTTACGTGGCGCACTTCGTACCATTGATTTAGCGAGCGCTATTGGTTCGTCAGCGAGTGAACACAGGCGCAAACGTACCCCCACTACTTCCCCGACCGCGCTCTTTTTACGTGGCGCGAACTATACTAAAAAATGCCGCATCGCACCGTGTGGTCTAAGTAAGAAGTTCCCCGTAACATTAGCCGCGAGCTCCCGCCGAGTGTGTCATTAGAGTGAGAGCTATTCTGTTTTATATCTCACCTACATCAAGTTCATTACTGAACTTTAGTTGAGAAGCATTAAAATTATGACTCTGTGAGAGTTTAACTTGACGGACGGCATGGGACCTATTTCTCTTTCTTGTACAAGTTGACGCTAAATAGTGTTTTGATACATTTTAAACAAATATTATTTCTTGTGATATACTAAGTAATATATTTCGTTATAAGTGAAAAATCTCACTAAAAGTTTATGACTTTGGCGGAATTCGAACCCGCTTGATACATGCGATCACCCTTTAGCCCGGTTGCCATTGACCACTCGACCACGAAGCCTATGACGCCGAAGACTAAACTATCAGTAAGATGATATTTCGGTTAAAGCACCGATTAGCTGATGATTAGAAATATTCCTCCACAGCTGATTAGCAGTCGCTAGCTCAACTTAGTTACTTAACAAACTTAGAAATTTATTTTGATGAGTGTACCTTTCAAGCAAACAGAATACTTACGTGAATATTTTAGAGACTCTATTTCCATAAAAAAATACGCATCCATAAAAACTCGAAAGCAGGGACCCACTCTAGTTGTTTACGTTAAGTTGCTTGCAAACTTTGTTTAAAATCATGAATAGATGTAAGTAAAGCCACATACACGATTACCTTTAAGGTGCCTGTATGGGTGAAACTAGCGCCCTCGCCTATTTTATTTTATTATTACGTTTTTCATTTCATATAAAAACAGCTTGTTAGACTTTACCAGGCTTCAATAATCAAAGTGAAGTCAAGTCTCTGAAAAGAAAAAGCTTCACAAACAAACTGCCAGCGGCTTATATAATTCCCTTTACGAGCATAAGTAAAACAAAGTAGGAAATAAACGAAACCGTGGCATCTCAAGTTCATTTACAAAGATAATACGACTCATTCTCATATTTCGTGTAAACGCCACATGATCTGTCCACTTTACTTGTTTTCTTGGTATTATGAAATGAAAATAAGACAAAATTATGTCGACTTTATCCCGATTTTCTTCCGACCATATTCTTTGTCCACGCCAACAAACCAACAACCAAGATTCCTCATACATTGCTGCTTCAGTTCTATATTTAGATTTTATGTTGCATTATTTTTGTTTGTTAAGCAGCAATGGTTATCTGACAAAGCGTGAAACTCGATCTGGAAAAGGCGTCATGGTACGATTTGTGGTCAAGATAAGGGCTCAATGAGTTGTGACAAAATTGGCTGCCAGTTTTATTGCACTAGTTTCGAGATATAAAGCGGCTACTGCGCGCCATTGGAGGCTGTATCGCTGCAAATGTGCTGTGTTTTAAAAAGTTCTTTATTCCACTGGATTAAGACTCAATTTAGCAATAAATAAGCTATTATTAAATCATCAAATACGCATGAACCACAAAGCAATTTGCAAATAGAGGCGAGTCGTCACTCTTAAATGAAATAGCTTCGGTACTTAATAAAATAATTTACTTTGTGCACGAACTTGGTTTAATATTCTTGGAACAAATATCTGCAGAACATACAAACATTCACCCAATGTCGGGGATCAAACCCGTTAACCGCGTCTCAGGCCCACTGCGCCACAAAGGTCCACAATATTGTTCTACCAAAAACCGTTTATTTTGGTAGGACGTCAAGGATCACTTGAGTTTCGTCTTACATGCTAGGTAATACTAATGCATGTTATTAAAATAGCCAATAGCATAGTCCTCCTATATCGCAGCAGTCGGGCAAATTACTAAATTGGCTAGTATTAAATGCATGAACTCAAGCACCTAATATGATGGATTGGTGTAGTTCAATTTGACGTAATGGATGTTATGGATGGCCCTCAAGATGCGCGCGCTGATTGGCTCTGACTAATATATAAGCTTGCACACGCCAGATGTAACAACCTAGACCAACGGTCGGCAACAGGCGGACCGCGGTCCGTTTGCGGACCGCGAAAGGTCGAACCTCGGACCGCCAAATATTGTAATGTGTTGTACAGTTCTTGCAATTCACGAGCCAAGGGCGGAAGTGGCAGAGGGGTCAGGACAGACAGTTTAGGCGACAGGAATAGGCGAGACCGTGAGCAAAATCAAGCAAACTCAAAATATGTTTTGGAATTACTGAATTATTACTGAATAGTAATAAGATCGTAATAAGACCACTTTGAAACGTCATGTCATGTCCTTAAAACTAGGGGATTCTTTTGCCAAAACTACGATGCTTTTTCTTAAAAAAATTTTGCTCATTACGCTCGCATCGTTTTTAATAGAATAAAAGCGACCCAAACAAAGTGCCACGTTGCTTTTATCTTCAAAAAAAGTTTCTTTAAAAATTAATTGTAAGTCTTGTATGCACTTTAGCCAAACACACAGAAAAGTGTCTCTTCCGCGTACCTTTCATACAAGATATTTATAGGCGTCGCGACGCAAAACTTATTTTATTATGTAACTCCTCCTCGCAGAATGAAAACCGACCGTAAGAAAAATGGTACTTACGTTGCTTTTATCTTAAAAAAAAATTTGCTCGCTTCGCTCGCGTCGTTTCGCACGGAATAAGAGCCGACCGTAAGCAAAATCAAGTGTTACGTTGCTTTAATCTTAAAAAAAATTTTGCTCGCTTCGCTCGCGTTGTTTCTCGGAAAATAAAGATCGACCCTAAGCGAATCGAAATGGCATGTCGCTTTTTTTTTCAAAATACTTTCATTTTGAAAGAAAAAAAAATTTGTCATTTTTTTCATTTCAAAAATTTGCTCGCTTCGCTCGCGTCTTTTCACACGATAAGAGCCGACCGTAAGCAAAATCAAGTGTTACGTTGCTTTAAGCTTAAAAAAAATTTTGCTCGCTAAAAGATCGACCCTTATTATTATCTGTTTTCTTTCTGGACCTCGTTAATATTTTCCCACATTATCCGGACCCCACCTAAAAATACTTGCCGACCCCTGACCTAGACAATCTTTGTAAACTAACTTCAAGTCGTATGTGCTCCGGGTGGCCGCCAAGTACAAGGACGTGATCCTGGCTCCCGATTTTGGACAGCCGGGATCGTTTACCGTCGCTACAGGGAGGCCAAATCGATAAAAAATCCTAACCTAACCTAACCTAACCTAACCTAACACTTTTTAATATGACTTGTCAAAATTTTATTGTTTATGTTTTTCCTATGCAGATCAGTGAAGTAGGGCACTGGTGACCCGTAACACAGGTTATTATATATACCTATTTCAGGCACCAGTCTCTCACAACATTTCTTTGTAATAAGTTAGAACCGACACTTATTTTTGTATAATTTTTAACTGTATTTGTTTATTTATTTTTTAAATTCATTTTATTTTCCTGTATTTATATTTATTTAAGTAACTGTATTGTTTGTGAGAGAAATAAATAAATGATTGATTGATTGAATAATTTTGTTAAATCACAACGAAGCTCAGTATCATTTTTACGGCGTAGATGCCTTCTGCACTCGCCAAAGCCACGGGACCACTTAACATAAAAATCCGTCCGAAAAAAAAAAAAAAAAAAAGGTCAGTATAAAGCTTTAACTTGTTGAGAGGTACCAAATACTTTTGGATATAGCTAGTTTTTTTTGGATAGAAACAGAAAAGTCTAAAAAAGAGAGAATTTTGCTCTATATCAGGCAATATGGTCTGAAATCATTCCTACTAATAAAAAAGATTAAAGTTTGTGTTAAGTGTGTTTGTTACGTTTTCACGCTGAAACGGCTGGACGGATTTGAATGAAATTTAGTACCAGAATTGCTTATACCCTGAATTAAAAATAGGCTACTTTTGATCCCGGTATTCAAACGGAAACGGGACCTGTTCACCGCGGGTAACACTGCGGGGCGCAGCTAGTAATTAAATACTACTCTGATTTGTAACCAACTTTTTTACAAACCACGGAAAAAAGACTGAAAAATGTTTTCATTTGCGCCTTAGAGCTATTAAATTAAAACAGTAGCTGTTAAAATACTGTTTTTGTTGCTTTGAGCTTTTATGTTTTAGATAAAGCTGTTGCCAAGCACATAAACCATTCTCTTATCTACCCATCCTTATCTACAGTAGAGACACAAGAAGTTGTGTTACCAACTTTTGAGAGTTTTTTTTTAATGAAATATTCATTGCTTTTAATACTGTCAATGATAAATTAAAAGCGAAGATGATATGAATGTAAGAGGAATGAGTTCATAGTTGACGAGCGATAGAGGAGAGTGGAAGAGAAAAACATGTTGTGCCGACCCCACTTAGCGTGGGATAAGGGCAGAAATAAAAAAAAAACGATTGACTACTGACAGTCAATAGTGGCATTCTGAGCTGAGCGCTTCCGTGCTTCGAAGTACACGTTAAATTGTCTGTACCTACCGGCTTTTAAAGTCGTTGACGGACGCCATGACGGAGGCAAAAACTCCGTCACCAGAGTTGGCCACTTGCTCATACGAACTTGTATAATACTTTGAAAAGAGAGTCGATACTCTCTTTACCTTAATAATAGTGGCAATTCGGAGTGTCGCAAAAGCTAAACTAAACTAACTAAAATTAATGCCATCCTTTTTATACCCATCGCTATGAAAGGGACGGCAACATTTTCAGTTAGTTAAGTTTAGCTTTTGCGATACTCCGAATTGCCACTAATGTAAACAAAGAGTGAACAGTTTTAATTTTTGCGTAAACTTAAAGTTGAATATACGGAACCAATGCACTACCCATTTTAAAAATGTTCTTCTATAAAATTTAACATTATGGAGAATTACTTAAACTCTCAGTTTAAATCCAGATTAAGGCAAGCTACAGCTACGATTACCTCAATAGCCATAATTCTCAGTCCTCAAATTGTTGAGCAAAGCAAAATTTCTCAGAAATCTGAGTCTTCAAGGAATTTGAGGTTCATAGTTCGGAGTTCCTCGATTTCTGAAGTAATCTGAACGTGTGAATCAGAAACTATGCGCTTTGAAAATACTTTGAGCTTAAACTTGGCCTCGTGGCTCAGGCTTCTCGTGCGTTCGAGATATGCGCTGAGCACCGATTCGAATATCAATAAGTGTTTTTCGCAGTCTTCTTCTTCTTCTTCTTTTTAATCGCAGTGAATAGTTACCGTTTCTGTGTGAATACCAGGATCTAGTCTATGTATTAATTCAGGATATAAGCTACACTGGTGCCAAATTTAATTCAAATCCGTTCAGCCGTTTGAGCGTGAAGTAGTAACAAACATTCACACTTACACACTAACAAACGCACAATACACAACAGTTATAAACGGCTATATAATATTATAATAATAAACCATGCACAATATTTTGTAAAAAAACATGTTCTCCTTCTTCGGCATTGTTTAAGAATCTATCTTTTAAGAACAAGTGATCGATACTTTCTATAACGACAATATGTACACTATTGATAGGCCTAGTATCGATAGCGTATATCAAAGACGATTAATATCTAGAAGACAGACAAAGGCCATACACAAAATCGTAACCCTGATCCAGCAGTACCAGATAACCTGAAAACTTTAAAACATCAATTTTATCCAAGAAATTTCAATACTTAGTACTTAGTAGGTAAAAACAATATTCAATATAAAACAAATTTTAGGTAATTTTAACTAGAAATTAATTGAAATTTCTTGGATAAAATTGATGTTTTAAAGTTTCCAGGCTATCTGATCAGGGTTACGATTTTGTGTATGGCCTTTGTCTGTCTTCTAGATATTAATCGTCTTTGGCGTATATGTACCTAGAATGAAAACTATAATATCGATAGCATGACTATCGATAGCTCGGCAACACTATCGGATCCGAGTCGGGCCCGGCGCTGAGTCTCGTTGGCAGCCGGCCGCGCCGCGAGTCACCAATTCACACAATAGCGGTTTTTAGCTGCTTTTAAACTGTGATTTAGCATCGACCTATGTATATGACCTAAATGAATGCCAGTTTTTCGGGTTATTTATATAGTTTAATTATGATACTGTTTCGTTCTTTTTTGTGCAAGTATTTTTAAACGAGTTATTTTATTGTCCAATTGCTGCGGAACTGTAAATATTGCATGGCGAGCATGAAACAAATCATCATCATGACTTTACGCCCTGCTGGACATTTGACGAAATTATAATATAGAATGTACCTACTATTAAGTGCTTCTAAGATATTTATAAGTATCAATTTATTTGAAACGCAAAAAAAAATTGCAAGAAGGCGACGGAAGGTGGACAAAGGTGAAACTCGGATCAGAGCGAATAACGTCTTAAGGGGGGGGTCAATACCCAACAGTCAGTGGAACTGGGCTGGATGCTTGATGATCTGGTATTAAATCAGTTGCAAAAATTGTCCCAAACATACACAGCTAAAGTTTAATAAAATCTATTAGCAAAGCACAAAAACCCGCGAAGGCGCTCGATCCTCGATCAGATTTCTTTGATGACAAAAACGCTTGGGACTAAACGTGCTCCGACTCAGTTTATATTTACTTAGTATTAAGATTGGACCGCTGAAAAAAAAGCTAGGCCCACACCACCAGGTTCTTGCCTGATTCTTTCCCTGGTGTAGGGAGTCGCGTTGGAACAGGCAGTAGAATCACCTAGTTTTAAGAACGTGACATGTCAAAGTGGTCTATAAACGATCGTACTGAATAAATACATTTTGATTTGATTTGATTTGACCTATTCCATTATTTCCGGCAGAATTGACGCCATTTCAAAACCAGTTTAAATGTGACCAAAACTAGCATTAGCATCGCGGATTAAGCCACAATGTCCATTCTCCACAACCTATAATAGAATGGTAAGTAATAAAAGCAAGGTGTTGGGACATTCGTGCTATCGGTCCATTGGACCCTGGTACCTATATTAGCGGATTATCAACCGGCCGCTGCGGGCGGACAATCTGACCGGCGGCGGAAAGGGGCACGAAGGGACAGGAAACCTTAGGGTTGACACTGAATTTTCAAAACGTAATAGTTTAAATTTACTAAAATTTGCCATTCAGCGCGGCAATGCTGCCAGTGTCTTGGGCACGCTTCCGTCTGGCAGTGGTTTGGATCAGTTGAGCTGTTTAGGTGGCTCAACTGATTCTAATTGTACTTTTTACACTTACAGTTATGTAAAAATGTAGTGAAGAAGAAGAAGAATAAGAAGAAGAAGAGTTTAGTTTCACTATACCTAACTATTATTTTTAAAGGCAGATACTCCAAAGTTTACTTTTGTAATACATCAACTTTGGAAACACCAATTTTGATTGAAAGCAGACTTTATTTAAGAAAATTATGGTTCCTGTAACGAATGACAATAATAGGCTGCTGTTTTGTTTTTTATCTTTCTGCGATCTAACGTTATAAAATATACTTAACATACAAAATGTCTAAATGCTAAAAATCCACTGTTAAATTGCCACATTTGTACACGGAAATTATGGATATTCAGAAAAAACTATGATGTTTGACTGTTGACAACCCTAACAATCATTCTCACTAAATAGCAGAACTTATATTTTAATGAAGGTAAGGTTAGGTACCTACTACACTATACATTTAAATGTAGGTACAATATTCCTGTGACTTCTAAGAAGGACATCAAAAACTGTAATTTTGTTGTTTTTTTGACATTTAAACAGGCAGGTCATAACACTTTCATTTTGTCCATTTACCTATGTAACTATTTTCTATCTTCACTGATTCGTAACTATAAATAAAAAAAGATATCCATAGACATTTTAAACGGCGGCATCTAGTCCCAAGCTAATTGTGTAATCACTAATCAGATACCAATTTAGATAACCAGATGACTGTTGAACTGCTAAGATACATTTTTTACTTTTGATAGCAAACACCCGGGGATCGAACCCGCATCCTCCGCGTACCAGGCGAGCCTTCACCTACTGCGCCACAGAGGTGGTCAAAATATATATCTATGTAGTATATCAGACATCTGGTTACCATAACACAAGCATTAAATTGCTTAGCTTGGGATTTTATGACGCTGTGTGAAATGTCCAAGAATATTTATTTATTTTATTTTATTAAGTCTACTTACCAAAGACATGGAATCTAAATTGAAATCATTATCAAAGATAATACAGAATTATCTCATCATTCGCAAATGAATATTTAAACTACTCCAGATCTCTATATAAATAATAATGCATTCATTTTAAAAAGCACTTTCAAATTAACTTTTCCAAACAACGATTATTTCGACGGCTCACAAATGCCCTTTAAAATCGCGTACTGGATAAAAATGGCATCACGGTCTCTAGAGTTCAAAGTTATGATTTATGTTCTTTCTACGTTATAAAGTTATATTACTCTGTACATCTCTATTCTACTCGACTAGCTATTTATTCTTGAATAGTCGCAGTCCACTATTTGTGGACTGTTTTGTGTTTTTTTCCACGAATGTGGGCTTGTATCAAATATCTTAAAAATATATTTTAACCTGTGTATTATTCCAGGTCATAAACTATGTATATTCTAAGTTTCAGCTAAATCAGTTCAGTAGTTTCCGCGTGAAACCAACACGTCCATAAAAACTTATTCGTTAATATTAATGAGATTTGGACATGTCTCTAACTAGACATCTTTCTAAGACCAGCTACGGATCCAGAAGTGACCATTTCACCCATTACAGGTTGCTAGCCTTCGCCTATATGCGAACCAGTCTCAGCTAGTATCTCATTATACTACCCCGCAGTGGGTGGAAATGGGCTGAAATGATGATGACTGTTGTTAATATTGAGTTTATTTCACAAAGGCAATATCACATGCTAAGCAGTATCGGAGCGTACAGCGTAAAACTTGTCTCCGCGCTTCGCCAGCACTTCCCCCGAAATGGGACACTCCCCTCACATCGCCTGGGGCATAATAAATTTCAGATATTATAATTTAGGTCCGCAAGTTGTTCGCGATTTAATCGAATTATGTGGGAAACTTTGTATTTTGGCTATTTCGCCAGTTTATTATCATAACTGACTTCTGAGGTCACAGAGGGCGTTATGCCAGGCCGATATGGGCGTGAGGTCGGGCGTTATTGTTGGGCAAAGGCGCTTAACTTGTTTTAGGCGACCATCGTTTTGAATAATGTTAAGTACATATGCGAACGCATGTTATAGTGCCTTACCCAACGATAATTTCTCTATTTAAAACTTGCATCCGGATATTTACAACAAATAAAGATTTTGAATGAGAAGTATTAATTATTTTTACTTATATATTTTGAGACAGTTTATTCCTTAAATTCTTATTATTAAAGTTAACCGATTTCTGCCGGTTTCAATATAAACTTACGATTGATCGCCATAGCAACTTTGTTTAGACAACATTAAATCTAGGACACTTTGTGACAGATAACAATATTACTATGGCGACAGATCCACGGTTATTAGTAAGTTGAATATTACAACCCGGCAGTTCTTCAACTTCGTACCGATTGTCGCAAACCATGTGTGTCCATAAATAAAATCAATGCAAAAATTATGAGATAAATTAAGGTACTTACTGTTTTTCTCGCAGGAACTTCTTTGAACTTTTCAGTGAATACTAACATTTTTAGCGAATACTAAATTGAAATAAAAGACTGTTGTTCCTTATCTTTATCATAATTCTTCTGTCGAGAATCTGAAACCACGAAATCTTTTACAACCTCAAAATTCTTAAGTCCTCCGGCTCAAGGCTCTGTGTAATATTCTTTACACTTATGTAATCCACGCGGTTTTGTTTGCGTGAAGAGAACTTCTTTCTTTTAAATTCAAAATCCATTTTTTTAAGTATGATCTTAGATGTAACATTGGGACGTCTGAAAATAGCACCAGGAAACTTGACCAACACCAGGAAAGAATTATGCTTTTAAAACTGCATCATGACCCACTACATTATTAGTTTCTTAATTTTAATTGTAACTTGTAAGAAAAAACAGTACCTATTGTGTTATTAGTTTTAGTTATTTTTAGTACTGCATTCATCGAGTTACTATACTAAAGAGTCACAATCTAGGTAATTGCGGACTACACTCAAAAAATTTTCGCGCAAATTCAATGGCGCACTTCGTAGCGTGCGCCGAGTTTTATTTGTCATATTTGTCATTTTATTTGTCTGATTGTGGCTCTATAGATTGTACCTCAATGTCTGCATTCCTTCGTGGTCGGCAATAGAATCACCTAGTATGTAAGAAGTTTTCTATGTAATAGGTCCTACTGAAATATTTTTTTTTTCCTTATTTCTTCTTTTACATCAACATTGTGTTGTCTCGTTGCTGTAAAAAGCTACCTTTAGATCTTTATGTACCAACTTAAAACAATGAATGTAAAACAGAATCTACTAAGAAAATCTTACAGATCTAACAGGATCGTAAACATACTCATTGTTATCCCCAAAGACGATAAACAATTCCCGACATTCAATATTCTAAATTGACAGTCAGTCAGAGAGACAGCAGTTTCACTGGTTGGATTATTCCACGACGTAGCAGTCATACATTATCACACATCCAAGATTACGTGCTCCCTTCAAGTCGAGGAAAAATGATGCGCTAAGCGAGATACATGAACCATGAATTATTTAACACGCGTAAAACGTTAACTGGTGTTTTTACTCTGAGAAACATTCTGTGGTTACTACACATTGCGCTTTTGATACGACTTTTATAGAAAAAGTTAGAGTAAAGACAGCAATGATTGCTGCGAAACAATACTTTACGAAATGCTTGGTATTTTAAGCATCTGTTACGCGTTTGTCTTGAAAATGTTCGTATATAGCCAAAGAAAGACAGCAAGGAGTCTCGTACAGATCAAAATTGTTAAATGTGAAAAGAAAGTGAGGTATCGTAGTAGTATTTAGTACTCTTCAGTGAGGTGAAGAAAATACATCAAAAACTTTTACGAAGTTCGTTCAAAATTCGTGAAGTATTTAATACAGTCAAGCGGAAACGAGTGACGTACTTTATGGAGATTCTGTGGAATTTTATGATGTTTTATACTGAATATGAGATAAATCAACCTTTGCTTGACTTTCAAGACTAAAAATATATTTTTTTCGATAAATTTTCTACACGTTTTCTTGCAATATATTTCCTTAATCGTAATATACTCGTAATATTGACACGTCACAAACACACATCGATACAATGTTATTTCAGCTTAACGCTTACATGAATAGTCTGTTTGACTGTCATCTGCCATCTATAATGCAAAGATACTTCCGTATGGACTGCTTCAAAAGCGATTGCTAATTCTCAAACTATCTTCACACAAAGCAGTTTCATCAAAATATGATAATGATCAGTCTAAAAACAGCGGCGAATGTTTAATTAAATCCTGCAGTTACGAGAATTTCCCGCGTGTGCCGCCGCCGGCTAACTGGGGACTCCCCACTTTACAACTAATAGCTACAGTCATCATCATCATCATCCGCAGCCTGATTTCACCCACTGCCGGGTATAGTCCTCCATTTTTTATACCACTCTTCATGGTCTTGTGCTAGCCTCATCCAATTTCGCCCCACAATGCTCGTAATATCGTCCGCCCAAATAAAAGGTACATTATGTAATTAAAAATCTTACTCAAAGTTAGCGACTCCGGCAGCTCGGCATAAGAGCGATCGCTTGTATCTACGCATGTTCGAAGCCTGCCAGAGCCGTTACCTTTTAGCACTTTTAGTCAGATTTTTCATTTAATAATGAAATACCTAAGTGTGCAGTAACACTCAAAAATTATAAACCATACACCACCTACAAAAATTATAAACAAAGCTTTTCAAAATTGAACAATGCATCTTTAAAATTTCACTTGGATTTGAGCCCGCTACATCAAACTGTGGACAAGTACATGCTATGACATGTCATGGCACATGTGCCAAGTCAATCTATACGCTTTACCGTGTATTTATGTGACAGGATAGATGAAGTACTAAAAAGTAGTAGATACATTATTTCAAAGTTTTCAACTAAGTACACGCAAGTTCTCGCGTAGTCATGGCAATGATTCAGAATGCTAACTGATTTTACTCACGGTTTATTCTTTCACCGATAAACTGGTGCGAATGTACAAATTTAATAATAAAGTCCTTTAAACATCACATTGATGTGTCATGAAGCCTGCCGCAAACCGACTTATTTTAACGCTTTGCAATAATTCGGCGCGAAACACCACACACTCTCTAATTTGTAACATATTTGTCGATGTAACTGATTTAATATAAATACCAGGGGGGCATGTACAGCCATTAATATTCCTCTTATGAATTTCTGAGAAAAGATAGATGGATTCTATCTGGATATAGGTTTGAAAACAGTTTTTTTATTTTATTCGACCTAGTTTGTAAATCGTTTTGCCCTTCTTTTTAATTATATGCCTTTTGTATTTTTGTATTTATTTATTTATGTATCAAACAAAATCCACAGCTATTATCAGTATTCACAAAACAAACTTATTTATATTTCATACAGCCAATGACGGATTTACATTTTTTGAGTAGGTACTAGGTACTTAAGTACTTATATTACGATAGTCACTAAGTATATTATAAAATAATTTAGCAAATGTGTGTGTGTGAGGGTGTGTGTGTGTGTGTATGTGTATGTGTATGTGTATGTGTGTGTGAAAAAACATTTTTGCAAATACCTGTATAACGCTTATCAAAAGCAAAAAATAAAAATAGTTAGTGCTGAGAAGACGAGTGACAAAATGGAGAAAGAAAACATTATTGTTCCGGCCTCAATTAGCGGGATCAGCTCAGGAAGATAATGACGACGATGAAATAAAGTCGCGGACGGGCAAGTACATACTATTTAGTTGTTTCGGGTCAAAGTCACAAAACATAGAGCTCATTGTGCCGGTAAGTGTCGGCAGTTACAAACTGATACCCACGTCCTCCCTAGGAAGGGATAATAGCCCGGCTATTCACTCAAGCTCTAGCTTTCTTGTATTACAGTCACCGTTATAATAACGGCATTAATTAGTTATTCTATATCACTACTATGACTTGCCAAACTACGTCAACGTAAGCGTGTAGTTAAAAGAGAAGCCAAGTGATTTACTTGAAATGTATGACAAATTTTCAATACCTATCAAAAGACTTATCTACAATGTTTATAATTATTGTTGATGAGGTCTAAAACAACGACATATTACGGCTACTGAAAGGTCGACGATTACCCCAGACCTTCAGATACCCATCTTAATCAATATGAAGTGAGTAATCTGACCCTTAAGTGGATCTCTTTAATTAGTTTAATTGGAGTTGAAGTTTTAAGGAACTCGCCTGGCTTAGGAACTAGCTCCGCTGAGAATTGTTTGATCTCTTTTACAAAGTTTAACATATTTGAGGTGGGTTTGAAGAAGAACATTATTTAAACGGTGTATGACTATAATAATGTGATTATGCAGATTTATATTATAAGTGTATTTATTAGGTAGTAAAATCTATTTAAACCAAAGTGCAATTTCTTTCCACTTTGTTATTTAGATAAAAATATAATGAAAATTCATTACAAAATAAATCAATAAGTTTAACAAAAGCTGACCTGAGTAATCGAGATATAAAAATATTGTATCAAATCACTTTTGTTGCAAACTGTACTGTCCCGATACTCAAAAACAAAATTGCTTACGCTAATGAAATCTATACCCAAGTAGCGAGATGCAAATTGGTAAAGAAGAAGAGAATAGTTGGAATCGTATATTTCTCTCAGTTCGGAGACTTACAAATCCTATTTGGAGCAAGGGAAGGATAAATGGAAATTGTAATCGAGCTTGCACACGATGCAGTGACGTCTGATGTTGCATTCACAGAAATTGCTGGGTCCACTCTGGACGATCCACCGCGCTGCGATAGCGGTCCACAGGAACGTCTGGTGTGGACGTGCCTCGCGCGATCCACACTACAAATTATTATTTTATATACCTATTATTGATGACACTAATAAGGTATAAAATAGGTTCGTGTGTTTCATCATTCACCATCATCATTTCAGTTCGTGTCAGCCCACTGCTGGGTGAAAGCCTCCTTCATTCTTTGCCAGACTCTTGCGTTGGGCCAGTTCGTGTATTTAGTAATTCAAATATAAAAAATATTAATAAAATAAATTGTGCTTGTCAAATTGCATATCTGTTGCAAAATTATGGCATTAGTTAAAAGCTCTTAAACGGTGCGGCATAACGCGCTATGTTCATCGTGTCATCGTGTGCCAGTGCTGCCCGCGGTGAAATTGTGATAACTTGATAAGACAGAATTCACGAATGTCCAAATAACGTACACAATCCCATTGTCAATCTCAGGACAATTATTTAAACAATACTTGCTCAATAGACTGGATAATATTGAATATCTAAACAAGAAAGTAGCATCTTAGCAAATTCTCTTTCACAACACTGTTTTTTTCATGGGGCTCTGATCGGTTGAGCTACCTATAGATCGTTTGTAACGATCCTTAGGTGGCTCCTCTGGTTCTAATTGTAATAAATACATTTAAAATAAACCAAAAGTAATTGTTGGTTGTAGGTTAACTTACTTACTTCAATCATAAACACCTTTTATTTTTGGGGTAAAAAATAAATCTGAACAGTTGAACACTAGTAACAAATAGCTGACTGGCACAAGACCGTGAGGAGTGGCATGAACAAATGGAGGCCTATACCCAGCAGTGGGTGAAATCGGGCTGCGGATGATGATGATGATGATGAACAAATAGCTAAAAGGTGTTATTTTAAAGCAAACTATCAAACTACATTCAAATCCTGACCTTTACATATTAAGCTCCGCATAGAATTCTTAGCACGAGTTAACTTATCCAGAATTTAGACTATTTATTTTCAAAATGAGAGTAAACTTATACTACAGGTTTTATGTTTAATCGGCTTATTTGCATATTTCGATGCACATCATCAACATCAGTCTATACTACTGCTAGTCATATATCAAGCATCCACAGTTTGGTAATTGAGAATTGACCGACGACGTCTGTGGTGCAGTGGGTGATAGCCTATCTGAGACGCAGAGGTTGCGGGTTCGATCCCCGATACAGGACAAATGTTTGTATGTTCTGTAAATATTTGTCTCAAGTCTGGGTGTGTTCTATGTATTACAAAACGATCACGATTGTATCCCAGGGAGCGGTAGACATTTCGTTCAGATCTTTTAGACAATTTCATAAATTCATAAAGGATCTAAAAATTGTCGTCGCGTTCCTTAGCTTACTGGAACGCGAACAAAATTTTCAAATATTTAAGCGAATGTGCGAATGCGAGCGCGGAAATAGTATTGACGAGTTCGCTGACGTTTAGAACAATATGATTAAACATACATTTACGGGTATTAATCGCTATTTACCTCTATTGACATTTATGAAGATCAAGTGGGGGTAGAAAAATAAATGCCTTCGCTTTGCTGTTGTGGTGTACCTCCAACACTTTAGTCTGCTCGCGACCACGGCTGGTGCAATCCAGTCGAAACGTCGGGATAAAATTAAATAAAGGTAAATAGCGTCATTGTGTGTTCATTGTGTCATTGTGTTCTGATCGCGAAAGTTTAAAAAAGACTATGTTTAGAACAATGCCAGAAACTAGTGCTCTTGCCAGATCGACGCCGACCGAGCGACTACATACATTTTAATGTTAAGAGAGGATAGCTTCAGGATTTAGGACTTATTTCGATTGTTGAAGAAAAATAACAGCAGTAGAGCAAATACAAAAAAAAACTATTAACTATAATTTTGTAAAAAATCGGAATCGGAACAGGAAGTTTTCAAAAACTCGAGTTAATATAACGATAACTTAATTTAATATTTTTAGTGAACGTTAGTTAACTATAGAAACTCTTCGACGTATTCTTGCAAGTTTAAGTCATTTATTTATTAACGGCAACACCAACAGTAGGTACATATAACATATTACTAATCGATTTAAGGAGATGAGTCCTCTCAAACATTTGAGAGCACGAATGGGCACAGTGTGCAAATTTCAGGGGACCAGTTTATCAGACCCTTTTCTCACATTATATTCCACACATATTTTTTCCATTCATAAAAAGTAAGTAAAAATTTATTTCCGGATTCGTATCCACGAAATTCGCATCAAAAGTCGAGGCACTAATATTGAAAGAAATAAAGAAAAATCGTTTATTTGGGTAGGACCATAAGGATCACTTCAACTTCGTCTTACATGCTAGGTGATTCTAATGCCTGTTCCAACGCGACTCCCCAACACCAGGGACACAGATATTTTTTTTATTTTATATTATTTTCCTATTTGTACTATTCTGTGTTTAGTTAAGTTCTTCTACTTTGTAAACCTTTCCATCTGTGCTGTAATGTGTGTGTCAATAAAGTCTTTATCTATCTATCTATCTATATTAAATAATAATAATAAATATCCCTGGACATTCCACACAGCGTCATCTAGTCCCAAGCTAAGCAACTTAATGCTTGTGTTATGGTAACCAGATGACTGATATACTACATAGATACATTTCTTTTTGTAAATACATAAATATTATACATAGAAAACAAACGTTCGTTCAACAATATTGAACGAATGATCCACTTCTACTAGTTTGTTTAAGCTACGCCTCGTCTAGTAGGCGGGTTTAATAGTAATGTAGACACGTGTATACTTGTTCAGAATTCAAATTGTATTCCGCTGAACGTATCGCTGTGAGCGGCCATTTATAATGCAACGAGCGAACACTTTGTTCTTATAATAACGGGAATCCATTTAAATATTGTGAAAACAGCTTTTGATAGAATTGTATGACTTTGTTGTGGTAATTCTGGTATCATTCTGTTAATTGTATTTAGAGTTTTAGAGTTCTATAAAATCATGCCAATGGGGTCTTATTATTAAAGCGTTTTCTGTGGGCCAAAATGTCACTAGACTTTTCGTACATAATGAGTTCTTAAGAACTCATTATGTACGAAAAGTCTAGTGACCCACATGTATGGCACGGGCATCTCGTTCTAACTCCAAATGACCCACATGTGGGTCATGGACTGTGAACGTGTCCACCGCTGTCTGATAGTTCGTCTGTCATAGGGCTAGTGTGTCCTGTAGCCGCTACAAGAACACAATAAAATAAGTTTAGTCAACTACTAAACTATCAAAATTTCAATATTCAGCATAAAAAAATAAGACCTGAGAAAAGCGGTATCTCTCATCTTTAATTAACAATTAGTTCAGTCTGCAATTCTCTAAAATCGTGAAACAATCACTAAACCAAAGAAACAAGTACCATTTTACCTTATTAAACCTTTCCTTTTCATCTTTATGATTGAAGCAGTCGGAATGCAACCATAGTACAAAACATTCAGTACTTCACTGGCGACAGCGCTGTCTCGTTTGATCCTGAGACCTATTTATTCTTATAACCAGGATCTTATTACGTATGACGGATCTTCCCCAAGTGTACGCTGTGCGTCAGGCTAGCGGTAGCAGGTTTGGAAGTACGCAATTCACGCTAAACTTATTAAATACTTTCCTTTTTTATAATGCTGTAATATGTCATTACAGTACTTTAGTTCATGCACGTTCAATTTTGGTCGCACCTTTAAATTAATATTATACTTATTTCCATATTGATTCAAAATAGAGAAACGTATTTAAAATTGTTTTGAATATTTCTATGTATTATCAAAATTAAGTATAATTTTTTTGTAGCAAAAAAAAAACTTTATAAACCGATTTAATTGAACGGCAGGAAAACACGGCAAGAAAATGTTGTATTTAAATCCTGAAACAGGCCCGCGGTTCTGACGCAAACAGTAACGAAAGAATAACCTTTAAATAATACCCACTCGATCAGAGGAGATCGCGCGGCGCAGGCGACACCTGACTAATCGAGCCGCGCTGATGCCGGGAGGGCCTAGCTGAGGGAGGAACGCTCACTCACTCTAATTAAAAAAGAGCCTCATTCTGAGCCTCTTTTTGGAGCAATAACACGTTCTTTCTGAAGAGATTATGCTGTCCAGGTGCATTCCCGTGGATGGCCCTGCTGGGTTACAGAGACCTGTCGATAGCCCAGGGTATGAGTTGGAACTTTCTGAGCCAAAGAGGAGTTCTGAAACAATGCGGATTAACCAAAATGCTCTAGGTAGTTACAAATCCTACAAAAAACAGATTTATTATGTATCGTAAAAAGATTTACACTCGCCCGCAAAATTAAAGGGTCACCTAGTTAACTCCAAATAACTTTAAAACCACATAAGCTATAGCTCTTTAAATTAAAAAGTTACTGAAAGGAAATTTAATAATGCATAAATTAAACTACAGTTTGATTCAAAACAACCATTTATTCATTTGAAAATGAAAAGAAAACGTAAATTGATCAACATCGTCAAAGGTATGATTTTGCATTAATTACTCGAATTGAATAACGATAATTTCAAGCCCCATATTTATACAAAATTAAAAAACAAAATCAAGAAGTCGAAATTGAAATTGAATCACAATGATTTGCAATGTACCAGCCGGGCTCGTAACGCTGTGGCGACGTATAATCCTGATGCATGTCCGTCATATGTCGCGGCGACGACGTCACGCTGACGCCTCTAATGTAGCTTTATGGACCGGGACGTTGTGTTGTTTCTTTACACAACGCGGCTAAGCCTTGAAATACTTTATCTGTGTTATTCTTAATGGTGTACGGAGGTACTCGTATAAGCTGAGCAGTACTGGGAATTATTCTATAAATAAACTTAGAAATTGTTATGAATTGCATTTTCATGCCAGTTAAAAAAATACATGGTTTAAAAAAAATACTAAGTAGGTAATTGGTAGGTAATTGCATTATTGTTATTGTATAGTATCTAGGTACTACGTACTACTATCGAACGGGGATCCAACCCGCAACCTCCGCGTCTCAGGCAGGCTTTCGCCCACTGCGCCACAGAGGTGTTTGTACAAGTCACCACGATCTTGTATTTCTACCTTTTAAATTCACCCATGCTCGCTATGTCATCCTAAGCTTTCACACAAAACCAATACATACACGTATTCTTCACAAAACAATCCAAAGTCAATGTGATTTAGAGAAAACAACTGAAAAATCTAAAATAATAGTGAAATATTTTAAGCACATTCAAGCACGTGTGTGCGGTGAGTGGTGACGCGGCTGTCCCCGCAACACATCTCATGGTCTCAGTGCACATGACATTTGGTATTCAGCCAGCGTTTAGCCTATACATTACTCAATTTAGTCAATTTTAGAGAAGGTTTTTTCAAGTAGCTCTGATGGCAATAAAAAAACATCATAAATATCAATCATTTATTTATTTTCTCTCACAAACAATACATACAGTTAAATAAGTATAAATACAGGAAAATAAAATGAATTAAAAATAAATAAATAAAAGCAGTTAAAAATAATCCAAAAATAAGGTGTCGGTTCTAACTTAAAAGAAACGTTGTGAGAGACTGGTGCCTGAAATAGGTATAGAAAATAACCTGTGTTACGGGTCACCAGTGCCCTACTTCACTGATTTGCATAGGTGATGAACCTAAACAATAAAATTTTGAGCAAGAGATATAAAGTAAAGAACTAAATATTAAAAATTGAAAATGTTAGGGATTTTAAATATTAATAAACAGATTTAACCGTAGTTCGAGACAGAAAATTACTAGAATAAAAATATAATTATAATTTCAGACTATCTGATTCAATACCTTCCAATCAGCACAAGGGATGCTACTTACATTATGCCGGGTTGCTTAGAGTCTAGGGTTTAACATAATTAAGTCAACTACACCGTGTAGGCACGTTAATTAAATTAGGTACCCACGCCGCGCCCTTTGGAGCTTATATACTGCTTGGGCGATCCACTTATCTAAGCCAATCTTAGTTTAACTATATTCTACTTTAGGAATATAAAAAGTAAAAAAACTTTAATAGCTAGTGCGTGTGTTTTTGAACACTTAAAGTGCCCATAAGACACTAACGCCCGATTACTAAAACGCTACGTAGTGGTGCTTTTTTGAAATTATTAGATGTTTGTCTCATACAAATCTGACCATTTTAAAATACGCTCTCAAATACTGAAATAACGTTGTTTCGGGAGTAAGTTGCAAAAAAGTTGCATTAAGTAGTTATAGTTAAATGCATCTCAACTGAAATAAGATCGATTTGACAAATATCTTCAAATCATTTTACACACATAAGTGAGAGTATAAGGAAATACTTGACAATCGTATTTTATAGGCTAATTATGTTTATACTCGAGATCGTAATGAATGTTCAAAATGTCTATCAAAAGCTACCTGTAATCGTTCGTAAGCGGAAGTTTTATATTATTGCTTTCGTTTAAAGTTAAAGTTCTCAGCTTGTAGGTTCATTAATGACGGCCGTCATATCACAGCAATTTAGAATCAAACACACACGTTACCATGCCTCTTTCCATGGGGGTAGGTAGAGACTAATTGGTTCAAATGTTTCTCAATTTAAAATCAAAAAATACAATTAGAATTGTGTGTACAGCTTTCAGATCACCGAGCTAGAGTACCCAAAAGGCTGGCAGTCTTACCTCTTTGGCTTGCTACACGTAACATTTACATGATGTCATTTTCTTGTTACCAGAGAAATAATTACGCACACCTAATTGACGTTCAATAATAATTGTAAGCAACTGTTGTTTAGACCATGCAAGTCGTGATGACAGTTAATTTAATTGTATTCAGCGGGCAAGAATCTTGCATCGCGTGACACTTTATCCTCTGTCCGAGGTAAGCACTAGCTGCCCTTTGGTCTATGATAGTTTCACGTTCCATCATATCAAAGCTATATTACGGCTATCACATTCTAGAAGCCAAGTATTAGGTAAAGAGTTCTTTCGACAGTAAATATAAAGCGTCGACGCCGCGCGGTGTGAAACGTGCGCGTAAAAGTTAAGCGTTTAACACGATGTGAGGTACCAGGGCCGGCTGGAGGGAGGTGACAGGGCCTGAAGCCAATTGAGAAATGCTTCGTATCTATTTTATTTTTATCATCGATATTCCTTTGATTTAACACTTCTACACGCTAGAGTTTTCGTCATCGAATTTAAATTCCTATACATTTATTTTCTAAATTCTGAAGCGATTTTATAAATGCAACTTTGTAGAGGAGCTGGGTTCTTAGCAATATCAGTATGGAGATGAAAGACATGTTGACCTTAAGACATTGATAGCCAAGTGGGATTGTGCCTCAGCTTTCGACCAGTTGCTACTCTATCTCGCAAAGATAGAGTACTGAACGGTTTTGGCTGAAAATTTGAATAATATTCACAGTTAGTATTTCATAAAACTGGCAAATAATTCTTCAGAAAACAACAGATGGTAGAGTGAGGGGAAGCTCCCAGCTCTACCATCTGTTTTTTTTTATTTTTTTCTTGATTTTTTTCTTTATTTAGAACTACATGCGCCCTTCAAAACATACCCTTAACATTTTAAAACGGCCCTGTTCAAACAAAAGACGATGTTGTATAAAATAATTATCAATATGCTCCAAAACGTGCTAAAGAATCAAGTATCCATGGAATTATGGAAATATGAAGGATATCGCCTGTAGTTATTGTCGTGAGCGTAGCATGGTTTGTATGACAATGCAATGCTCTGATGACTTTCTTGAACAGTCGACGGAAAAATAGGAATACAGGCTTTCCTGTTAAAAGAAGAAATATACCTAGCATTAAGACTTCTTTCCACTCAATGGACTGCGGTCATCGCTCACGAGCAAAATGTGTTAAAACATTTACGAATCTTGAAACACGAGTTAAGAAAACAAGTGAAAAGTACTCACGTCTTCAGGCCTTTTACATCTTTACTAGGTGATTTTGACAGAGTCAGGAGGCAAGCTTTTGCCTACACTTAACGAGACACTGTAGTGCCTGGGACTTTGTTAAGGTGGAATAGGAGTCATATACTTACACGTAAGTATATATTTTATGAGGTTGTGCGTTTGATTTTCTTCTATTTGAATAAATAATTTGAACAGACCAATTCACTCTCGCATCGTCTACAACTACGAGTTGTGTATTTCATATAATAAATTTTATTAAACATTGAAAAACTTAGAAATTTTTGTTCATTTTTTGTCTGAAAATTCCTGCTTTTGTATTATACGTATTCACTTTTACAGGAATGAGTGAAGTGCTCTCTAACTTTACTAACGGTACATGAACTATAATTTGTACTTTAACATCTAATAGGTGTTCGCAAACTTGTGAAGAGCTTATTCAATAAAAGCGCTTTCAGCAACACGCTCGAAGCCAATAGCACAGCTTAGCCGAAACAGCTGGAACATCTCTATCAAGCTATATTGAAAGGCCATATTAGTGTGTAAGCTGTGTTGTGAAGCTGTTGGATGGCCATCGATAGTTGTATTGGATGAAAGGACGGTGCTGGGAAAGTAAACTTCATTGCAACATTACTACAAATTTCCGTTTTTAATTAACTTCAAAAAAGGAAAAGGTTTTATGTGAGCTTTTTTATGAACACTGATTTTTCCGTCAACTAAGGCCGGCCTTACACTTGTGAGTTACTTTCGTAATATTTATGTAACTTACTTACGGTTGCATTTACACTTAAAATAAACTTATAGTAAATAATGCTTTCGTAATTTTTGTGAGTTCAAACTTACATAAATTATTACACGCCCATTTACATTCAAATCAGTAATAAAAATGTCTTCTCGTAGACGCCACGTTCAAGCGGCTGCTGCGTAGGTATGTAATTTTAACCAATAAAAGGCGACAGAAAAACAATACTGAAAGAAAATGCTGGGTAAAACCTTGGTTAGAAAATAGAATGGCACAAGGAAAAAAAAAAATGAAATATGATCACGACTGTATCCCGGGAGCGGTAGACATTTCTTTCAGATGATTAGGCAATTATTTTAGATCTTTTTGAAGATGTCTAAGGGGGTAGTCAGAGGTATGTCCAAATACATACATATTTGGTACATGCCCACTTTTTGCAGAAGTTAACTTTCCATACGTAATAGGTTGCAAGCCCATCGACGCTAGAGAGCTAACTGGTTTCCTCACGATGTTTTCCTTCACCGTTATAAGCTCGTGTTAAAGGCGCATATAAATTTTTCGATGCGAAAAGTTCATTGATGCACGGCCGGATTTGAACCTACGACCTTCGGATCGAAAGTCGAGGTACTAATCCACTTGACTCTTCGATTTCTGGCTACAGGTAGAGTAGGCTGTAAGTTCTCAACTTATCAATTGAGTTCAATAAGCTGCAAGTCGCTTCCGTAAGCAAACTCGAACACTTTTAGACTTGTAATTTTCCAATTTACGAAAGTAGTAAAAAATTTCAGTAAGTCACTTACAATGAGTGTTTACACTTGAAAATTTATCGTAAGTAGCTGACGTAAGTGACTTACGTAAGTAAAACTCACAGGTGTAAGGCCGGCCTAAGAACTGATTTTTTTTAACGAATAAGTTTTACTCCCCGCTAACCAAACAATGTAAACAGCATAAAAGGCGTGCTAAAATAAATAAGCTACTTTTATAAAAGCCACAAAATACCTACTGCAATTTAGTATATTTTATCGTTTTAGAGCAGTTTTAAGTTTTTTAACTGTTGTTTCTTGATCAAGCCAAAACGAACGGAGTAACAATTCATGATAAAAAGTGCAATTAACTCCGCTGCGGATGCATTCGATTGTATTCGGAAACAACGCGGGTGAAATTAGAAAAAGACGTGAGGGAGCTCTCAAAAATAATAATAATAATAATAATATAATCTTTATTTCAGGCAACTAAAGATAAGTAACAAGATGTTAAATACTTAATCTAAGGCCCATATAATAAATACCTTACAGACTAACATACATATATAATATTTTATTAACTAAGCACACGTTTGTCCGGCGACGTGAGACGCAATTGCAGAGTCAGCACGACGGTTCTGGGTCAGGCGACCGACAAATCGTCGAAATTTGACTCCGGCAGGCCAATATTCTTCACTCATATAGGTCGAGAGATAATGTGTCGGAACTCTCACCATAAAGGAACCAAAGCTCACATTATGGCGAGACGTTAGTTTCTCGACCCTGAGCGTAAAACCAGACTTCTTCTTGATGTAGTCTACTACATCTTCAGCTTTCACAGCGTAGTGGACTCGTGAGACATACATCTGGGTGGTAGACACCTCAGCTCGGAACCCAGAGCCAGGAACTTGCTCTGGGTTCCTAGCCGCGGTACCACAACGGTTCCGACTAGATGGTTTCCGGCGCTTCCGTACCACCTCAGTAAAACCCTCCGCATCACACTGCTCTTTCGAAAGAGCTGATGCAGGGGCAGCCCTGGTATGCTGCTTCTTTTCTCCCCTTTTGATGGATGCCGCAGGCTGCCGGCGGGGCGCGATTGCGGGTGCGGGGCAGCTTGCAGCGTCACGGGCGGCAACGGTGGCGTAGGCGCGCGCAGGAGAAGGCGCATGCACATGTGTCAGTCCCACTCGCGGAGCGGCGGGAGGCGGGAGGGGGGAGCGCGGTGCAATAGTGCCTACTGCAGCCGGTGACGATGCGTCCAAAATCGCTGACTCGAACGACGATATGGACACATTGTGCGCTCCTCGTTTCATGTTGACGTTCGCAGAAATTTGAGGTGACACACATACCGATGCGGCGACACGTAGTGAAGCTACCTCAGTACGAAGTTCACCAATTGTGGCCTGCGATTCCTCGAACTTGGTCTTCAGTTCACCCAGATTGACTTTCAAAGACGTTATATCCTTCAGCAATCTGGTGACGTCAACGTGATCGAACGTCACAGGGGGCAGCTTGTGTAGCTCCTTTGCAACGAAGTCGGGAACATCATCAGGATCGGTTTCCTTCAGCAGGGTGATTATATCCTGCACACTTTTTTCGCCTCCATCTCTCAAAAAGTGGTTGCATAATTAACCTAATGGGACAAGTTTCTGCGTTAAAGCCATTAACAGTGTTTTAAGTTTATTTAAGCATCATATTTTTTTAATATCGTTATTGCTTTTATCTGTACCCACAATACATATTACACACACACAAACTTTCACCTTTATAATATATGTGTATGTATGTGTATTAGTGTGCTGTGATGTGATAACAACTCAAGCTATGGAAAACTTTCATGATAATTGAACTCTGGTTACGCCCGCCGTCTGTTCACGGTAAATAAAAGGATGGAATGAAAGGAGAACGGTGACGTGTAAAAATGTTAAGCTGAATGCAGCGTGATTGGTGAATGGAGACGCAATTTGCTAATTAGTACGAGAGGATTGATGTGGGGAGCTCGTGGTGGATCGATTCGGCGTACAAGCACCATTTCCTTGCACTGTCGAGGTTCTGACGATGGCGTGTTATATATCTATATAACACATTGCCAGAACGGATTCGACATTGACAAAAAGGGATTTCTGGACAAAACAACTATGTAATTACAGTTTTTATTTTTTAAAGAATGAAAAAAAGAAAAGGTTTTTTTAGGTATTCTTCGAACTTATAACATTCAAATCCAAGCTCCAAAATGTTTTGCAACTTTCTGTTAATATGTGGACGAGTGCTAAGGGCGCTGATTGGATCGTGAAAAATGTGGGGTGTCCGTAATTCCGGCGCGAGCGAATCTACTCGTCTGGCACCCGCGTGCGTGCGCCCTTACAGCGGCGTCCGTCGATATGTAGTGATTCATGTGTTCTGGTCATTGAGATGTATTATAGAGTCACAATCAGACAAATAAAATGTAAACGCCAAAACTCTGCGCACACTATGTAGTGCGCAGAGTTTTTCTTTTTTGCGTACAAGTGACATTGAACATTAAAACAAACGAAATAACGTCTACATTCAAATGTCAAATGTCATTGTAGAACATTGGATTTGTACGCACATTTTTTGAGTGTTGTCAGCTATTAGATTGTGACTCTTTAATACATCTCAATGGTTCTGGTGCAATAACTACTTTAATATAGGTTAGGTACCTTAGTGCATGAAGGTTAAAGCACCACTTTTCATGCACTCTACACTAGAAAAATTAGGGGAAACGTTTTTTTTTAATTATTGCAAAATCTTACGATTTGATTTGGTTAGTTACTTTGGAAAAAGTTTGTCTGGAGGGAAATAGATTTGATTGAGATTTTTTTGACAAATGAAAGTTTTTGGCAAACCGTAGGTAAAGTCCGCGCCACGTAAAAAGAGCGCTGGAAAAAAGTGGAGGGGGTATGTTTGCGCATGGCTACACTCGCGCACGAAAGTACTAATCCTATTGTATTATTGTAGCCGGGCGGCTCGGCTCGCGCAAGCTAGTATACACCGTTTTAACACCCAGTTAGAGACTACTTTTGTCAGTTCAACTGTTGACAATAAATATTATGTGTGCGTAATGAATATTTTACTCATTTCAACATTTATGTCACTGTCTTTCATGAATAAAATTAATGACTTGACTTCACTAACTTGAATTATAATGACATGGTAGTGCGTGGTAGGCTAAGCAAAAGCCGTCGAAACCAAAATAAAGAAGAAGAAGAAATTACTTAGATGAATATCATTCTTGGAATTATTATTAAAAACATGTTTTAGTCAGTGTTCATTGTTAAATTGAATTAAAGTAAGTACCTACCTACAAAATTCAGGTATTGTTGATACATTGTTTTATTATCATCAACAGGATTTTTAGCAGCCTCTCTCTTCATAAAACTATGTACCTACCTACGTCATAAATCATTTTTCTGATATTTCTATATAAAAGCATTTCGTAAGCGAAAACTTTTGTACGCGATGATATTTTGCAAACGAATTTGACGTAGTGACAGCGCGGGAAGCTAAGGACTGCTGACGAACCAATAGCATGCGCCGAATCAATGACAGCGTTACCCCTTCACCCCGCGCCGCAGTCCACACCACCAATCGGACCTAAAAATCGACTCTGCGCAGCTTGTCAGCCAGCGCTCTTTTTACGTGGCGCGACCTATACTTTTCTTAAAAATCTAAAAATGACAATATTTTTTTCTTTAAAATCTCAGGTTCTTAATAACAAAACCTATTAACTACAAAAGAAAAGGAAGCTAATACTTAGGGGACCAAAAAATTGCTTTACCCTGTATATGTACCTACTACTTACTAATATTTACATAATATTTGTTTTTTGTACGTAAATATAGAACATAATTATACTTACAGAGAAAACACCCAGACTCGAGACATATTTGCAGATCATACAAACATAAATTTTGTCCCGAAACAGCCACCATTCGAAATTATTCAACATTGAAACGCGGAAATCTCTAGGTATGTGCTTTGATGACACAGGGACATTATGATTGTGTGTTTTTGGTTGGACTCGCACCGGGATGCGTTTGCAGAACCATCCACACCGCATACATTACGCATTATTGATACACTCTGTGTGGACTGCAGCGAAATGACACAAATGTTTAAATTTATCAGCATTATAGACACAAAAAGAAGTGCTTAGCACAAACAGTTACTGCTTAGATTGTCTGAAATAGACACAAAGATCTATGATGAACAATTGAAAACTCAAAGAAGTTCATTTTGTACAGAACATTTTGGTAAACAAAAAACATAGTGAGGAAACCAATTATAATTGGTTGATGGGCTAGCAATCTGACTCCTATGGTAACTTCTGCTAAATGTGGGCATCCAAAAAGCCATTTGGACATTCCTCTGACTATCCCGTTAGACATCTTAAAAGACTTGAAAATCTTACCAACAGAATTTAAAATACTTCATTTATTTAATGTTTGAATTGAAAACAATGTATTAAATTAATTACGAGTACAGAACTCGAAGCACGGTTAAGTTGGCTCCGACCTAGACATCTCAAAGTATCGCTTAAGTACACAAAAGTACCACAAAACGAGAAAAGCGAATCGTCGACATTTAAAAGCTTTCTTGCTTTTTGCACCGCGGGAGCTTGAACCTCCTAGCATGAGTGAGTAGACACTTCATTAGTCTAAGAAATGTATATTTTTTACTGAATATACGAACATAATTTTGAGAGGAAAGAATAACAATATTTCATGGATTATAAAACACCAATTTGATAAATAAATATCCTTGGACATTCCACACAGTGTCATCTAGTCCCAAGCTAAGCAATTTAATGCTTGTGTTAAGGTAACCAGATGACAGATATACTACTTATATTCGGGCGTTATAAAGTTTTTTTCATGAACGCTCATATAAGCTTCTAAGGTTTTCTGGGAGAAATGTCTCATAGCGATAAGACCGCCTATTGTACTTCGCTCTAAATTTGTGTGTGTGCAGTAATTTTGTTTTAATAGCCATGTACAATAAGTGTTATTCTATGTAAGTATATATGTCATGCTAAAGCGACAAAGTCGTAAACAGAGATCGTGAGTTACTCAGAATCGTTCCTATTGTATAGATAGAGTAGGTATGTAGATCATTTATCTTCCGTTCAGAACTGAGAAGAATAGAAGTTTCTAGAATTGAAGTATTATAAATGAGAAATCATGAATAATAAAAATATAGTTAACGTTATATACCAACTAATATTCACTAACAAACAAGTTTAATATGCACTGACTATAATATTGAAATTATTTTAGTTATGTAAATACGTAGTTGATTTATTTCTGTATAAAATAACAACTCTTTGTGCGGATGTTTGGATGGATATTTGTTTATCTTTCACGGGGAAACTACTGATTGGATTTGGCTGAAATATAGACTATACGTAGTTCATGACCTGGAATAACACATAGGCTACTTTTTATCAAGGTAGGTATACTTATGCTTTGGAATATATTGTTTTTTCAGTATATTACTTAAAACGAATTACAATACAAATATGTATGTGTTTTTATACATAGGTGTAACTTCCGTCTATCGCAAAGGAAATAGTTGGTATCGTATATCGTTCGTCGCGCTATGATACTTAAAATTAAAAGTAACGGATACTCCACAAAACAGTTTCTTTAGCAGCATTACTTTCCTCTTCTGACGTGTGAGCTCACTCTTCCACGGTGACTGTTTCCGCGCGGCCTTAAACATAGCATCTAACTAATATAACCAATAGCATCAATACTTTCTTTCAATTCAACATCGAACGTTGGAGAGTGATGTGAGCAATAGGTAGGTACGAGTACCTAGGTACTCACTAAAGGTTTGAAAGCGCTCTGACTCGTGCTAAGAGCGAGCCGTCTAGAAATATGGCCCAAGTTTCAGCTAAGTATTAAATAAGTTTAATTTAAGTTTCCGTTTATTATTCAACTAGGTTTCGTTATTCGCTTTGCAGGCCTGTTGTATAATTATTTTCTCAAATTAACTGTCTTAATAAACAATAGTTATATTTCTCTTCTTGCTTGTTTTTGTTTTTTGACATTGTTTGATGCTAACTCTTCGTTTTTTATATGATTTGACTTGATGACGACCTCTGTGGCGCAGTGGGCGAAATCCCGCCTAAGACGCGGAGTTTGTTGCGGGTTCGATCCCCGAAACGGAACAAATGTTTGTATGTTCTGCAGATAATTTGTTCCGAGCGTATGATATCAGAAGTACGACGTATGCGTATTTGAAGCTATGTTAAAAGGAACCATAATCGTCATCATCATCATTTCCTGCCCTTGTCAACCCACTGCTGGGCGTAGATCTCCATTATTTGCCACTCCTTTCGGTGTTGGGCCATTTGTGTCCGGATCGAGCCCACGAACTCCGCGTCTCGGGCGGGCCTTCACCCACCGCGCCACAGAGGTCGTCACAATGTTTACAAAACTTAAACGATTTCTTTCATAAGAATCGAACCTGAAACTTTCTTATCTCAGTCATCCATCTGAACATCTAACTTCGTTCGTGAAATTTGAAGAAATCCTCGAGACGGGGCTAATCCGAGCACAGCCATTCAGCCATTTATCACGGTTTTTACAGCGGCTTCACAACGTGTCGTACAAATAGCCAACCCTTACATATAAAAAAATTACATAGAAAAATGTGATCACCACACTTCATTTCCGGCTTGTTTAACGTTAGGAGGAGTAATTCAGTAATTCATTTATTTAACCATATAGTTACATTTCATAACATAGGCATGTCAAATTGTAGATACATAATTTTCACTTAGTTAATAAAATAAATTAGTTAAAAAAACCATCATAAATATAAATTTGTATAGTACCTAGCTTATGTTATTGTCCTTTGTTTCTAAAGGATACTTAATTATTGACTTTGACTTAGAATAGTAGGCTAGAAAGTCACATATCAGATACCAAAATAATGTTTGATATTGCATATTGAATACTCGCAATGCAATTCAATGATACATAACTTTTGAACATCCGTACAGACCTCTGAAACCCACTCTTATTACACTTAGGGCCTCGTTCACCATCCTCAAGTAAAGTGTTGATTAGTTACTTAACGAGTAACGTCATTCGTTCTATGCGCCAAATGTCAATTACGTCAATTACTCGACACTTTACTTGGTGACTAGCCTACTCGGAACTTACTTGAAGATCGTGAAAGAGGCACTTGGAATAGTAGGCTAGAAAGTAACATAACAAATACCAAAATAATGTTTGATATTTCCCATTGAATACTCGCAATGCAATTCAATGACACAACTTTTGAACATAAGCACAGACCTCTGAAACCCACGTTAATGTCACGAAAATTAGACAAGATTCTTTAGCACATTTTTGTCAGAAAACGCAAAATTGTAAGTACTGATTAAACGTTTTAATTTTACTCTTATTTTACTTAATAGTAATATATTCATCAACTTTTAACGCAGTACAAGAATAGTTTACGATGTAAATTAATGTTTGAACCAGACAAGTCTAGCTCAGAAAAATGTAAAATGAAAAAGTACTCGGTTTATCTCAGCGCGTAATGATCCTGAACTGGCACTAAATTGTTCATTATCTGAAGCCCGCGATCATTTAGACGCATAATTAAAAAGTCTTAATAACAATAAAGAGTTTGACGACGAGTTCGTCTGTAAGGCTGTATTTACCTAATGCTGTATTATTGACCAACGGTGAGCGCTGAACGGCTGTCGCTGAATCAATGAAATTGTATTAACTACAATGCAGCGCTGATGTATTACTAAGCCGCGGACTACGACCCGTCAGCGCTGACCATCGCTCGCGCGGATAGCTACGCCTTAATCAAAACGTTTCCAAGTAATCATGCTAGCGCCGAAGTAAACGTGACTCTAAAACCAGCCTAATTGCTACGACGTACTCTTAGCTCGTAAGGTACGCGCTGACCGTCGGTTGATTAAGGACTAAAAACAGCCTTAGGGTCAACTCACGCTAATAACTCCACAATGTAATGCACAAAAATGTCGAATCGCGTCAATCATGAAAATATTAAAAAATTTAAATCAAGTTAAAAATAATCTCATGAGTCTGTGTTATCGTGAATTGACCCTAAGTCGTTCAGTAACAATGTTTACGACGCGGCTCGAGACTGAACGATGCTTTGTTGAGTGTAAACATAATGGCGATAATCATTTGAATGAACTTCAACAGCGAGCTGGGTTTATGACGATTGAAAAATGGTGTCTTGGGTAAATGTTAATAATGCTATTAAAAGTTTTATTATGAGATGCAAAATTTAACATTTAGGCCTGCTTAACTTTTTCTCTCTGTCCATTTTCTTACAAGGTGTTTTTCTTTCGTATAGAAGATTGGAACGCGTTGAAACTTGAAACGGGCAGTAGAATCACCTAGCTTTGAAGTCGTTTTGTGACTCTACTAAATAAAATAAATGATTTTTGACTTTGACTTAGTACGATTACATAAATTAAAAGATATATTTAAAGAATATACACTTATTACCATGTATTTTAAAGGTAGGTATTATCGTATTATTAAATACAAGTAAAAGCAGTAAGTAAAGCCGTGTGCATACCGCAGTGAACCAGTGAACGCTTAATCCTGCTCTGGTTATTACGGCGCGGGCAGATATTAAATGAAGACCAGTATGCAATCGGCTTTATAATAACTATGCGATAACTAGGGATCTATCTCGGGATTAGAGCCATCGTATTACCGTAGGAATCTATCCACCGCTGAATTGAACATTATGCCTTAACTATATACTTACATGAAATTTTGTGTGACCAAAAGTGGCAAGTTTTGATGTAACACAATTGTTTCACACACAGTGGAAACTAGAACCTCCTCCTTTTTTGAAGTCGGTTAAAAATGGAGTTTGTTTTGGACTGAGGGAACTCTCATTGCAACTTATCAATTCCTTTTACGACTTGTCATTATGACAGCTGTAATATAATTTCAAGAATGTTAATCTGATTCATAAAAGGAATTGCTTAGCGGCCATTTTAACCCTAGCAAGAGAGTCGGAATGCATTTTTAGGAATCCGTGCCCAAATGCTGTCAATATAACCCTATTACTTCGTCTTTGCTGTCTGTCTAGCAAAGAACTGTATCTTTTGCGCCGTCATTTAGTAGAAACTTGACCATTTTTCACCGTGTGTCTCCAGAACTACTAGTCAGATTTTGATGCAGTTTTCAGTTATGGGTTCGGGTTTGGTGCTTGTTCTTAGATAAGCCACCAGGGGGCGCTGCAGCAAACATTGTTTGTGCAAATCCATGTTGGCATTTTTTTATGACATGGTGTGTAGAGTCCAAAATCGAAAATGGGAATGAATAATCGAATGTTTACCTACTGTATTTGGGGTTACTTAAAATGTTTAATTTTATAATTTTGTTTTATTATACATTATAGAATGAAATATCAATTATTACTGGCGCTGATACGGAACCTTTCCGTCGAGTCCGATTCACTGTTGCCCGTTTTTTCTAATGTGCGTTATCGTTGTGTATTTTTCGCGACATTACCCGGCGGGACATTACCGCGTCGCATGCGAACTGCATTAAGCAGCGCAACATTTTGAACGTTATAATGACGCAGTTTGCGCTCCTCCGGTTTAAATTAGATAATTATTCATATCTGAATGTTCCTCTTCTGAGTCTATGCTCATTACACATTACACAAAAATATATATTCACAGCAAGTAATTCTGACTTATGCTGTTAATATTTTTATTATTTTGCCGCCTCAATAATTTAATTTTGAAATAAGTATATTCCGCAACGTAATTACATGTAGGTACATAGAGGTAATACATTTAAAAATTCTTGACAAACATTAGTTAAAATCTGGACTCTATATAATTAACTAAGAGATTAGTTAATCATTGGATAGCTTAACTCTATACTGATAGATTATGCGAATCAGTCGAAAAACAATAGTGGCTCCTTGATATAACTTACACCAATAAGAAATGCAGACAAAAATATTGAAAGTGGAACTGGTGATTCGAACGATCGTTTGCTCGAAAAATAATCACTCAACGAATTAATTCGATTATTCAACACCGAGCTTATGCCAATCATTGAGTAACAAGATAATTGACCAACAGAATAATGACTACTGAAAACGGAAAACAAAGGTAGCTAATAAATGTAACGAAATGTTCGTTTACACGCGTCGTATTTTTTGCTTATGCTAACGTTACATTGCTATTTCTCTATGACGTTATTCACAGACAAAATTTAGACGATATTTTTGTGTTCCAACCTCTTGTAAATTAAGCGATTTACGAATTACTTGAATAAAATCCTTATAGGTACATATCGAAAAAAGGGAGCGTTTTTGTAATGTGAAAAAAATGAAAATTAAAATAGATTTTGGATGTTGCTAACGCTGAAACGAAATGAAATGAAATAGGAAATAAAACTTACATCAAACTTATTACTTGACATCAAACTTATCGATCAAGTCCCAAATGTCGATATCCGACGACGGACGAAAGTCAAAGATGTTGGATCTAGGATCATGGAACTCAAGTAGTAGAGTTGGCAACACATTGCAAGGCGAAGTGATGACAGGTAGACCAAAGCCATGACTGAAGGGTGGCCGAGGATAGGCCAAAGAAGTGTCGGGCGCCCGGTAGCGAGGTGAGTCGACGACATAGTCCACGTCGCGAGGGGTCAATGAATGCGAATGGCACATGATTGTGGTGGATGGCACATGATCGTGGTGGATGGCACAAACTTGGGGATGCCTATGCCCAGCAGTGGGTGAAGTCGGGCTGTGGATGATGATGGGAACTATTTATATTGCACGATGTGATATCCTATAATAACAATTCAATTCAATTCAATTCATTTATTTCAGACAACAATTACATCCATAATAAAATAATATTAACAAAAATAAAATAAAATTAGCCACACACATACATCATAAAATACACAAGACATCATAAACTACACAGACATGTTTTACAATCCTATAAAGTGCGCATGCACTTCACTATTGTGATTGATATACTCACAATCGAGCCTACATGCGAAAGCATTCAGTATGCTGTTGTCGCTGGCCCGGACCCTGCGCCCCAGGGATGCACCGCTTGCGCATGGTGGTGTAGAAACAGTCCACACGCGCCTCGGCGAACATCCCCGACTAATAACGAGAGCACTAGTTTTTTAACATTTGACCAATGTTTGTGCATGTACAGTGTAACCCTGTGTTGGTTGTCCATAGTAAATAAATACAGTCTTGGCTCCTTATAGAAGAGCGTTTCCACGCCGACCATTGTGTGCGGCCGAAAAAGGATCCATACATCGAAAGAACTGATTAATCTGCGCCGATGTAACCGACTGATTGGATCAGGCCCTGAATAGGGCCTCAATGGCGCCCTTCCGATAAAATGCAAAATGCCAGCCAATCGCGACCATTGTATGGAATCCGTGGTGTCAGCCGTAGGGATGGGACTCACTCACCAAACGTTTGACCTAGTGTAACTGAGAATTTGGCCACTTGCTCATACGAACTTCGAACTAACTTACTTACTTACTGAGAATTATCAAGTAAATACAGATAACTTATCGTTCCACTGAATCGCTAAGGTTTCCCTATCCCTCTTCCACTTTGAAATTCCCTTTTACGGTCTTAGCCAACTGTGGATTAATATTGCAGTTTGTGTGCAATCAATAATTTAAAAAGCTATGTAGTAAGTAGGATCAATTTGAAAAGGTAGAATCAGCTAGACAACTTGATTATAACGATTGATTTTTGTCGCTAAATTCGGTATCAGCCGCCTGAATCTTCTCTCCTTAAACGTTTTGTAATTGTTATATTTTGTTATTAATTAGAATTATGGCTAGAAAGAATATTTAAATTCTTGGAGGCGATATCGCTTGGCTCGTCACTAGGAGTGGCATATCTACAGCGGGTTCAATAACTAAATCAATAGAGTGCGAACGCGGCGCATCTCCATACCAACACACTATAGAGGAAGGAAGCAGTAAGTCAACTTATGAAAATAAAATGAGATTGAGACATGTTTGCCGCGTGGTCTTGAACATGTTTATAATAAACTTTAGCTTTAGGCGACTTTTACTAAACCAAATACATTTGACATTTAGGTGACGTTTGATCAGGAAACATAGAAGTATTACTTCTGTAACTATATGTACTGTGTCACACGCGTCACGCCGACCTTATTGGAATAAATCACTGTTCCCAATCCGTGTTCTATTAAAATCGAGGATAAATATTTCATTTGTACGAAATAAGTCCCAGCGTGTGTAATGTTAATCTTTTTATCAAATATTTCAGACTACAAATTTAGAAATATTTGGTGTGGAATTGACGGTAAATAAATAATTAATCGTTCTATCGAAGATCATTTGTGTCTTATTAGATTTCTATCATATCTCAATATTCGATTTCTATGTTGTGTATAGGACTTTAACGAGTTAAATTGATTGAAAATGACGGAGGCCCATACCTTGACTAATTCTGTGGCACAGTGGGCGAAGGCTCGCCTGAAACACAAGGTTGTGGGTTCGATTCCCGCCTTAAGGCTTTGTTATAATCTGCAAATACTTGTCTTGGGCCTGGGTGTTTTTCTATGTTTAATGGTTTAAGTACTTACTTAGAAAAAAGTACTTATATGAGAACCTAACCAGATACTACAAGTCTGGTATCATTTAAAGTATATGACTCTGGTACTCATATACTTTTTATAGATAAGCTCTGCTTACTTTGGCTAGATGATGCCGCATCATGATGCTGTGTGACATTTTCAGCATGTCCAATTGTCCAAGTGTGCAGTAGGTATTTTAATGATAATGAGTGTTAAGCGTTTACACTTCAAATATAATATTACTAGCTTTCCCGGCAACCTACCTGGATAAAAAATAGGCTACGTGTTATTCCAGGTCATAAACTATTTATATTCTATGTTTCAGCTAAATCCATTCAGTAGTTTACGCTTGTAATAGCAACAAACATCCATACAAACTCTCGCGTTTATAATAATTAAGTGGGATTATATCCGTGACCTGGTTTTGTTCAACTTCAGAAACTGAATATAGGTACATAATACTATTATGACAATGGAAGTGCATGCACAGCAAGAAATTCAAGCTGTTTCATCTAATTTAAATAGTTATTCGACTACACAGCTATCCTTGGGACTCATTTACTTCAATTATCTTGCAAATGCTCTCAACTTGTACGTGGGCGTGCAAAATAATAACTGGTTTTATGAATATAATAATCTTGAAAAGTTAAGCAATCGTTCTAGATCGTTATTGTTAAGCAACGTTCTGAGCGGTCACAGCTTGGATGGGTGCCCGCAAGTGGCATTCAAGCTGAGCGATTTCGTGCACGTTAATCTGTCGGCCCTGGCTTTTAAAAGTCGTTTAGCCACGACGGAGGCCTTTGGGCGGCCTAAAAACTTATTCACCAGAGTTGGCCACTTGCTCATACTAACTTACTCACTTTACTTCAAAGAATCTTGAACAATTCTAGATTTGAGAGGATCTTTCTTGGGCATAGCGCCACCGTTTTCTTTTATCATACAAATCTCGTTTTATCAATTTGCACAAATTATAGAAAATTTCTTCTCTTGTCAGTGTCAATCTACACAATAGCTGTTAAGACATGGTAGTGGCTAAATGCGTGGCAAAAGCCGGCGAAGCCAAAATAAATAAGAAGAAGAAGAAATAAAGTAATGCACAACCTACTCTTCCATATCACAACTTTCCAAAAAAGAGAGAACAGAAAATTGACATCATGTACTTACCTACTCGTTTTAAACTTGTATTTAAAAAATCTTGGGATTTCCTCAGTATAACAATAGGAGCGGTATTCTAAGTAAATAGATAATATCTTGTAATTGTGCGGTTGCGCCCTTGACCCGCAGATTAGAGGTCCCAGTAATGTCTCCGGCGCGAGTGTCCGCCATCACGCACCGCCCCCCGCGCCGCTAGCACCGGTCAGATATCATCAGTTTTCGAGTGGTATAGTTATATATATTTTACAGTGTTAAACCACACTTAGGTATTTTATATAAAAGAAAAATCTTACTAAAAGTTTTCGGTGCTTTACCGAGAAATCATCTTACTTCACAATTTGAATAGGTTAGAGCTAGTGCCATTCTCATAGTCAAGCTATTTTCGACTTTAAATTTTTTATGCCTCGGAGGGAATGTTAAACTGTCAGTCCTATCTTTTGAATCGTTAAGCCGTGACTGAGCCCTAAAGTGGCTTGAATACTCCGTCACATTAGTCACTAGCTCACATAGACAATACATATTTCATTTATGAGTCATAATCAACCATAGCCCGACTAACTTCACCCACTGTTGGGTACAGGCCTCTTTTAGCTTAAAGAGTCAACCTGAACAAAATATATTTAGTTGTTTTGATGAGTATAGTAGTGGAAAGCCATCTATGGATGTAATACATAACTAACGTCCGAATGCTAAACGCAACTTTAATATTTAAGACCGTCTTAACGATTTAAGAGTTTATAAAGTAGCTAGTGCTGAGCGATAAGACCGCCCGCTGGCCGCCGCGTGTCGCTGGCGTCCAGCGGCGACGCATTATATTACAGTGACCAGAGAGCCTGGGAGACTAACCACCTTTTTAAGTTTACTGTTTTTTTAGGCCTCGAACTATTTTAATTGAAAAGCTGGCCTATGTCAATAACCAACTTATATAGCTATGGCTAGACGCAGCTAGTCATTAAGTAAACATTGGAAGAATAGTAACAGAAAATATACATATTATATTTTCACAGGAAATTACTCACGCAAAATTATCGTCGATTTAGATACCGACAGTGTGAGACGCGACCGCGAGGAGTGACCACACTCGTACCCAGATGGAGATTCTCCAGACGAATCGAAACATTGTCGGTATCTAAATCGACGATAACTTTACGTAAGTAATTTCCCGTGTGCTATTATAATGTCTAATACAACTCACGATAGTTGTGAGAGAAAATATAAATATTAAACCATTTTCGTCTAGTGGGAACACTTTCATCAAAACATTTCATAATTTACTCAACACTAGCAATAAACCAAATGCAGTTCCGAACAGAACTGCCAGGACCACTCAAACATGCAACTCGGTAGTGATGTGCTTACTTTTCGGCCAATATTTTGCTTCTACTTACCTATTAATCATCATCAAAATTTAGACCTAGGTACTATACCTAAGTAGGTACCTACTTACCTACCTGCCTCTATTTCTTTGTGCTTTGTGTCTTTCTTTGTATGTTCCTACCTCTTTAGATTTATGTCTGTGCTTTTTGTTCCCAAATAAATGTTATTCTATTCTATTCTATTCTATTAATGATAAAATGTAGAAGATTAAGGATTCATATTGATGATTAAGTAAGTTCGTATGAGCTAGTGGCCAACTCTAGTGACTGATCTTGGCTTAACGACTTTAAAAGCATGGACTGACAATTTAATGAACTCTAAACGGGAAGGAATACATTTTGATGAAACCCGCGGCCACACGTATTGACCATTGTCTTTCCTGTCTCTATGGCCAATTAAACTGAGAGGTTTGGGTCCTGGGAAAGCCTACTCTATCTAAACAATGTCCCAGGCACTACCAGTGTTTCGTTCAGTGTAGACGAAGATTGCCTCCTGACGCTCAGTATAAATCATCCAGTAAAGATGTAAAGGCCTGAGATTCGGTATAAGTTTCGGCCTCGATCGCTGTCCGAAGGCCCTTGCCAGCCCTCAGCCAGCCCTCGGCAAACAGAAGTTGGTGCGCTCGGTTAAGTAACACATGTGGTGCGCAGTCGGCTACTTACTCGACTTAATCGATACTTGGAGCTTAATGCTTATTTAAACTTGCTGGAACTCGGAACTCGCTGCCTTCCTAGATTAAAGGTACCAATTGCAAATGTATGTTTTACTTATAGTTCTTATGTTCTCGTATTTTCAGTATTTAGTTACCCCACTTTAATTATCTATTAAGATTAAAAGAGACTACAGAATAATTAATTATGTAGACTTTGATAAAAATATGATATACGAGTATTTAACAAAACTCGCAAAAGTTTCAAGCAGTTTTCTTAAAAAAATTACTATCATTCAAATGTACAACAGCTTATCTAAATGCAGAAAGTGTCACTACATTAGTACATTCAGTACAACCGACATTCTTATTTCAGCTATTATTTATTCTGTGCCCTCTATTTTACAATGCTCCTGTGTACCATAGAGGGTAACAGTCAACGCCTTATCAGTACACGGAGGCTGGACCTCATATCGAGATAAGGGCGCGCACGTTTAAAACGACGCTTTCATTCCCGCGCGAAATAGCGCCGCGCTTGTACGTGGCAATACTCTGTGGCTTTATTTACTTAGTACGTGCCGTGGTAACAAGTCTAAAGGGCAAGTGAGGTAGAAGGATTACTTCGTAAATATGACAGACAAAAACGTATGCCTTTATATCTTTACTGGATGATTGGTTTATAGTGTCAGGAGGCAATCTTAGTCAACAGTTAACGGGACACTTAGTAAATAATACCTAAAGACTTTTCCAGTATTTTACCATCCTCTCAGCCTAACCGGCCATATCCAATAATCCACTGTTTGTCGATCTATTGTATCACGCTCGTTTCAAAACTACAAATAACACTTAATTTGTTTGCACTACATTTATAATAATGGCGTAGGTAAATTTTCCACCAAGTGCGAAGTGTCTCAAACGTGCATAGACAAGGCATTTTGTTTTGGTATTTGGTAATGTTTATATTAATGTTTCGGGTTCGTTGTTCTAATGAGCTTATTATCATTGTGATAATAGCTGTTCAGGTACAGGCTGGGTACGTGTACCTATATAATGGGCTTGTGCAAGAATTTGAGAATACAAAAGCGTATTTGACTTGTAACAGTGTTTAACGAGGCTGCATCGTACTTTAATTTATTTTTTTATACCGACTCTGAGTGTAGAGCTTAACAGCTGCAAAACTTACCATAACAATCTTGTGATATTATAACAAAACTAGTTTAAAATGGTTTAAAAAAAATACAATTGGTAGGTAATTGCATTATTGTTATTGTATAGTATCTAGGTACTACGTACCTACTACTATTTCCTTAAACATTGTGGTGTCCCAACGGGGCTCTGGTTGCGGCCAAACCTAATTTTTAAGACCTTATTTATGTACCAACTTGAAGCAATAAATGAATATGAATATAACTTATAAGTATTTCTCCTCAGTCGAGATGACTGTCGACATTCTGCATTTACTATTTTTTTTAATATTCCAAGATATCTGATTGCTTCAGAAAGTGAACTGTATACCAGCGAGTGAAGACAAAGGGCAGTAAGCCGTGACGTCACGTCGGCTTCTATTTCTTTATATTACGTAATAGGATGATTAATTATAATTTTATAAGTCAAAATAATTATTAGTATAATACATAGTAGTATTTTATTTCATATATTTCTGAACGTGTGTTATAAAAATTAGTTTAATAAAATTTAACTTTTGTTTCTTTGTCCAGCGAATCAAGGCAACATGGTTCAACCCACAAAAGTTATTTACTTTGTCGATTAGATGCAAACCAAATTTGATAGATTTAGCGAGATAAGTGCGACCCCAATACACCCGTTATCGTTGATTAAGCTAATTATAATTGCTAATTGCGATCGTCCGCCGCTCGCTGATTTATTTACGAAGTGTCCTATTCGGGGACAAACACAACCATTCAACATTTTGCTATCTTTTAATTTATAGGTTTTTTTAATGTTTAAGAATAGATATGGATATTTGTTTTTTGTTGTAGGTACACATAAAACAAAACCATTCAAAATAAATACCTAATTACATCTTTACTAGATGATTCATACAGCGTGAATCTTTTGCCTACACTCAACGGGACACTGAAGTACCTGGGACAATATTTGGATGGAATAGATATTTTTGATATATACAATGGATATTTTTGATTATAGTACTTTGGTATTTCATTTTTTTAAATGAAAAATCTTACTATAAGTGGTACGGCAGCCCGGCTTAAGGGTGATCGCTTGTATCTCGCGGGTTCGAATCCCGTCGAAGCCGTAAAACTTTTAGTAAGATTTTTCATTTCAAAAAAAAAAAGTATAGGTCAGTACGTGTGGGGGCTGACTCTTAACCGTTAAGTGCATACATTATTACTTCTAAAGCCTAAGTAAGTGACTTTATTTATATTTTTCCGTGACAATATGGAAGCAAGCTGAGCTGAGAACTTAGCTGAGAGCTGTGCTATAAACTCACAGCACTCTCTCATTGCCTCCTCAGCTCATGCACATTAAAACAATAAACACGTGAATGCACTCGACAGACATAAACAGACTTTGTTAAAAGAACATTCAAATATAATATTTATTTAAGCGGTAGGTTTTTTTTTTATTTAAGCGCTTGATCTGGTTTTTGACTAAGTGACGTGAAATAATGGATATTGTTATTTTACAAAATGTATCTTTTCTTAGTAGGAAAAAACAAAACACGATGATAAATAAACAAATATCCTTGTAACAAATACATCCTTAAAGCACAGATTATCTCAAATGTTTTTGCCTCTTATTCACTCAAGATCCTTTGGGAATATTGTCTAAATACCTGATGCTTCAGCACATGCTCATGCCGCACAGTATCGAGGAAAAATAATAGAAATCTTCGTATTTTCAACATCTTACAAGATGCATGAATCAATTGTTTATAGTGACGGAGTTTTTAGGCCGCCTAGAGGCCTTCGTCATGGCTTCAAAAGCCGGGACTGACAATTTAACGAATCAAATTAATAGTACAATTAATGCTGTACAAAAAACATGAGAATAATAATTGCTCACACAAGTGTTTGAGTTCAGAAGCAGCGAGCCGATGAGCCGTGAGCCATAACTGTCACGAGCAATGATCCGGGCTATTGGCTCATACCTCCGTGAGGAATAATTATCTAGTGGTCACACTTACGGGTCTTCTAATTTTGAGGTAATGTCAAAATATATTTTGTTTGTAAAATAAAAAATGAATTGGATTTGAAATTTTTGTTTAGTTATTATTTTAATTTATAATACGTTTGAAAATGTCAAATGGCACATGTATCTGTCGAAATCTGGCTATATATTTGAAACATTTATGATGATGGTTTAATAAACTAAAAGTACTTGCGTATTTTTAAACGTGTTTTCTGTACAATAACTATGCTCTCAAAATCCGTTAAAAAATATAAAATACAATAAGTGAGATACACCCGCAGTTCTGATGTGTTGGGCAATTTGATGCCAGAGAAGGATATTGTGGAATGCAGTGTTCGCGGGACACGACGGGTTACTGTCTATTATTTACATTGAATTATTTATATTCATTTTGATTGACTTTTCTTTATTTATTTTTAAGAATTATGGGAATTAGATTTTTGTGTTAATCTAGTATTATAATTAACACTGCAGACTAGAAATCTACGCCGTAGACTGCTACGGACTACACTGCTACGCCGTAGCCAGCTACGCCGTAGAACGCGATTCCACGAATAATGCTGTAGTCATTCAAAATTGAATTTGATATTTAAAGCTTAGTATTCAAATTCAAATTGTTTATTTGTTTCTCTCACAAATAAACAATGCAAATGTGCGTAGCCGTGAAGGCCGTTTCATGGCCTCTATTTTTTAACCAGATACTATAGACCTGTTCAACCAGTTGAACTAATTGCACCAAAATAGTGTTAAATATTTACATACGCGCACGATTCTCATAGTTTAGATAGAGTCTATAATATACTACATTACGCCGCAACCTGTTTTTCCCAAGTCGTAACTTAAGTTAATAGCTAATTTTCTACCCAAGAGTTTTACGGGCAGTGTATATCTTAGTTAATAACTTCATAAAGTGACTGATCAAATCATATCTAGCTGATCTCTTGCCAAGTAAATACCGGATGCTTTACTAACTTCACAGATGTAAACACGATTTTATATTTATCGTATTTATTTAAATACGTCACGCAGACCGAGACCGAGACCGAGACCGAGACCGACCTGACAGGTGACAAATGACAGGTAACGAAAGACAAAATACTGAAGACCCACCTCTATTTAGAGAAGAGTCTTCAGTCCCGCGATGGGAAGTGTGGATGATGGGCAAAAGGAAATATGACTGTGATATATACCACTCCTAATTTCCCGTTGTGTTAATATTATAATGCCTAGTACTCACGATAGTTGTGAAAGTTAAATTTAGTAAATGTGTTAAAAAGTACCAAGTTCTTACATCTCAGAAATGAACATTAATACTCAACTTTATAGTTAATGTATCTGACTCACTGTCTGCCTGTCAGGGGCACGAACCGTGCGATCAGAGAATTGGTTGTTTACACGCATGTCGGGGATTAGTTTAATTTCAATTTAAAACGAGAATCTGCAAGTGATAGAGGAAACTTGATAATTATAATAAATTGTGAAAACGAGATTCTACGGCGTTGTTTACCTTTTTTTTACATCCCGATGTCTCTGTTACAACAGTCATGGTTGCGGACAGACTGTAGTCCTCAGGTTTGCCCGCAACAATGGCTGCTACATCATCATAAAACATAATACCTACGAGTATATATTTTTTATTATATATATTTTATATAATGCGATAACATTCCACGTCCATGTAGTTTTTAATATGATGTTTACCACACCTTGGGAATACAGACGTGATCTTAAGAAGAACACGGGATTAATTAATAAATTGAAGACTAGACTGGTCTCCATTTTATTCGGCATGTGACAGGTATAAAATTTAGAAAGAGTATTTAGAATATTAACAGTGTGAGCTGCGAGGGTTCCGGGCGATGAGATTATCCGGCATTACGACACTCGTGGCGTGACGTCACGCACTCGTGCCCGCTGAATACGCAGCTATACCGCCAGAACATGATGAAGCTAACTTCAGAAGTTAATTAAAATTATTTGGTCTCAAAGCACATATACGAGTACATACATACACTGTTATTTATTTTGTCACAATGCTTTTATGTTTTTAGTTATAGAAGATCTCAGTACGTATTCTGTTGTAAAATATTACGGGTATAAGCGGGACTACTCGCACTTAAGGCTTTTAAGGAAGTGAGTGAAACCTGTATTATAAGACTACTTTATTTGCGAATCCTGGTGTAAAACAAAAACTTAAACTGAATAAAACAAGAAGTAAAATAAAATTATTATAATGATCGTCATGGCAACACAAGAATTACATTTAAAACTTTCGCATTTACGACAAAACAGGGAACAGTAAACTGTGCGAGAGAATTTGCGTAAATGTTACAATTCGGTGCAGCGGCGTGTAGCGACTGCTGCAGATGACGTCACGGGGACAGCCGGGAGGGAGGACGTACTAATAGTTAATATTTTTTTTAAGAAAATAAGCGAAGTCTTTTTGCTTGGATGCTAAACTGCACAGGCACAAACAATTACCTTAAAGTATCATTTACACGATGCAAGGTTCTTGCCTGTTGCATACAATTAAATTGATTGTCATCGTGACTTCCTTGTACTGCACATTATACTGCTGATCTACAGTGTTCTACCCATTTCCTTTATAAACACAACAAAAGCATTTATCACTCAGTTGCACCTTTTACAATCGTATGACGAATGTTATTTCATACTGTGAGGCAAACCGTTTTGTCTTGAGTTTAATTAGCTCTAACCTCATTGTTGTGAAGCCTGCGAGAGACGCAGCCTTTCGTTTGTTCTCTATTATGTACTGAGTCAGTACACAATGTGTGTGTGCTGTTTAGTGTGATTTGTATATCGTTTGTTAGCTTTCGTCAGTTTAGTTAATGGGGTGAGGATAAGATTGTAGGTATCTTTATGTTCTTAGTTAATGATACGATAAATAACAAAGCAACGCATTATAAGCGCTCGCGGCATAGCTTGCTAAGACGTTCTTGATAGGTTGTTAAAGTTATGTACGTATTTATATTTGTTATAAACAGTGTTTCTTATGATCAAGCAAATATCCTAGATCAAGCAAATATCCTAGAATAGTTAAATTACATGTAAGTCATACTTTTTTGTTTACGTACTAGAATTTTACTTTATTAAATCAAAACCAATTTTTGTAAAGACAATTTCTAGACAAACACATAGGTCAGAGGTATTTTAGATAAAACATGTGCCTCTACGAAGCACCGCGACGTAACAGAAGGAGAGGTGAATATTTCCAATTGAATAAGAAGCAGATACTTGTGCGATCACTTCGCAATTTCCGACGCAAATGTCGCGGAAAATCAAATTTGGTATTTTTATTAGCGTTATTCGATATTCAACGATAAAATATATTTTTGACAGCCTTATATAACACGTGCTAAATGTTTTGCAGTTTGTATAGTTGTTACTGAATTGACTTTCAAAAGACTCTGAAAGTGCGTCGTTAATAATGTTTAGGAAACCACTGACGAAAAAGTCGCTAGTAGATAAAGATTTGTTACTTGAAGAATAAACATCCCGATCGAATCGAACCCACAACCACCGCCTCTCAAACGGACCATCACCCACTGCGCTCACAGCATAGCTGTCTTTGAACCCATATTAACCCGGAGAGAAGCCATATGTTGTAGCTAGTGTTCGAAACTCGGAGTAGCTGAGGCAGAGCGGGGGGCGGGGGGCGGGAGGGAATTTATTTATTTGGATGTCGCGTTGCTTATTTGTTTATTAACTTTTATTGCCTGGGTACTTTCTCCGAAGGCCTGCCAGGATTACCCTAGATCATCCGTCGTACATTATTCACGCTCGGCCTTCGGGGAAAATATTTTAGAAAATGCGACCGACTCGTTATTGACGACAGAGCAACAAAATAACCGGATATATCCGAATAACTGGAATGAGAATCTTTTTAAAATCCCAATTAAATTATAAATTTGAATGTGTGTTGTTGAGTAGGTATGTATTATGTTACTTCGCAAGAATTCAGACTTGTAAAAAAATTAAAGTAGATGTTTAAAGAAGCATAAAATGCCATTTTTTTGTCTGTGGTATGACAGACACCAAACGCCTTACGCCTACTATATTTTGTGTCTTATTGCGAAAGCATTAGCTCCAGTATCGTATTAAGTAAGTCTACACAACCTAGCTAGGCTATAAAAAATGTTAACGATTCTTGATCACTATGATTAATAGTGTTGGTATACAATGGTAAATAATTCAGTCAAAATAAATACGAATACAATTTCCTAAATACCTACTTGACAGGCCTTTGTCTTTCTCTCTGTTATATTCTTGCGTACAAAGGATTCATATCTAGGTTGGTCTCAATCCGATGATCAATCATGCTCGCCGCCAGAGACGGCAGACAGTCTCTCATTTCGAATCGGGTCTCAAACGTCAAATGAATTATAAATCATGACAAATCTACTTATCTGCAAGCCGCTTCACACATAATAGTATTGCGGGGCAGGGATTGTAATTACTTACTGCTGTAATTTTAGTACTTACATATCACTAACTACCGGTTACAATACGGTACAGAAACGTTTAACAGAAAATCAAAACCTTAGCATTTATTTAATAGGACAACTAAGAATAGTCTAAAATCGGACTCTAGCTATATGAAATACGCTACTGCGTTACTAAGTTACCTACTTATGAATTTCATCCTTGTAATTACATTGAAGATGTTTTAAAAATGTTGTATTTCTGTTAATGTTTTGTTAATTTCACACTTTAATAATACCATAACATTAATATTTAGTATGACATGAAGTTTTAAACCAACGACCTGCAAATCAAGAGGTTAAATGCCCCGTTATAAGAGGTTTGTCCAGCAGCCCTGCGCACTGTCATACTCGTCGACATCGCACCGAAGCTAAGCCCCACTCGTGCACTTCACGTAATCTCAGCCCGCATTAAACTGACTACTTTTACTACAAAACTGAAGATCTTTAGCAGCATTCCGTAATGTACAACTACGGCAAAATAGCTGAACCAATTCGAATTAGATTCAATAATAGTCTTAACTTGGTAATTGTTTTGAATTTCGTTAAAACAAGCGATCCTACTTTCAACAGTTGGTGCTACGGCAGGCAGATTTTGAAAGAAATATACAATAAAATATTTTTTTGTATAAGTTACGTTTCTACTATTACTTTCGAATAGAAAGGAAAAAATGTATATTATGATATTCGAAGACAACTCGACTGGTTTGTCACACAGCTACAGTTTCAGTTTAACATTCTCCTCCTAAACCTAAAAGTGTAACACGGTGCAGCAGAAAAAAGAATTATTATCATAATACGCGGAAGCCAAAACAGAAGAGCTACTCAGTTTGTTTCTGTTGTTTCTCGAAAATAACAAGACTTTACAATTCCCTATCTCACAAGATGCGACGTAATAGAATAAAATACAAACTAAACCAGCAATATTCATAAAGCTTTATTTTGTAAGTAATATCGAAATCCGCTGGAGCTCTGCGGAAGACGACGATTCTCAAACTTTATCAAACTGCCTTTACAAAAGATGCGCTCATAGCTTAGTGGCTTAATGTCCTCATTCGCGAGTAGAGATCGTCTGAAGTTAAATGACGCGTTGCGATAGAGCTGCTTTCACACCGCCGCGCCACTTGGCTTCGTCGCCTGCATCTGAGCTAATGTCAAACACTTCATTCCTCCGCTCGAGGGCAGTGTGATGTGTGTCATTGTTTCCGCGGTCGCGTCGTTGTGGTCGACGCTTCAGTCCGCTGCGCGTGAAATACTGGTCCCATGTCGGGCATCAAACGGCCAAGCCGCGAGAGCCATTTACTTACCAACTTCATAATTTTGCCAGTTTTGTTGACAACTCGCCAAACAACCAACGCAAACACCATTATTTACATCATGCACTATTAGTTTGTATAAGATTTTTAGAATACAATTATTAAAATTTATTTTCGGGACCCCATGTTGGGCGCCAAAGTCAACCGATCATAATTTTTCATCAGAGAGAATATAAAAAATATTATCGCTGGAGCCTAGCCCCTAGCCGCTATATTAGCGGTAAGCCACCCGCCGATCCGCCCCGGGGTCACTAACTTGAGGTATTTTCGCTGATATTATTTCTAATATGCCTCAATATAATGTATAAAGGGTAATCTGTAAGGCTTTGCTGGAATTTAATAAGTTATATTAGGAATATTTAATTAAACTGTAAATTAACTATTCTGTGGCGTCAATTCCCAAACCACACGATATAACATAGTATCCGCCACTCTCTTTTAAACATACATACATACATATAGGTAGAAGACCCCTCCATGCTTCGCTCATAATTATCGTAATGCACGTTCGTTGTTCCTCAACAAAGGGTGCGCGCGTCAATGCAATGCTATACATAGCACAACCAACATCACAAGTGTTACATACCCTGTGGTCAATGCATAATGTATCTCTGTGGAAACGTCAAATATTAGTAGCGATAAGTTACAATTAATACATACATACAACACAATATAATATGAAGGGATACGATAGGGAGTCGCGTTGGAACAGGCATTATAGTCACCTAGCATGTAAAACGAAACTGAAGTGATCTTTGAGGTCCTACCAAAAACAACAATTTTATTTCTTTTTTCTTTGAAGTGCTCGAGATTACTGATAACGTAGGTACCTTTATTCTAGCTATATTCTTCAAACTATTAAGAGCAAATATTTTGTCACGATCTAAGAATATCCCTGTATTATGTACAAGTTATATACATAACCTTAACAAAGGTAAATAAGAAATAATTTAATCAAAATCCTTTACAAAATCGAGAAAATAAAATGCGAAGCTCGAGGTCCTTCCGAATTCCGATTTGAAATCGTTTCTCGTTTAAGTGCCCGCGTTAAAATAAAAGGACTAAAGAAAATCCAATTTTCAAACAAAAAGCTTTTGGAATTCACGTGTAACGGGAAAAGTACCTACATTCGCACTAGCGCCGCCTGCACACACAGGTGACGAGTGTGTAAATAAAATGCTTAATCTTGATATCTTTAAATAATGCCAGAATGTTTACCGTTCCTTAGGTGTATGGTGATCATCATCATCATTGGCCCTATACATCTACATGAAATGATTTATGCAGCATCCGATTGGAAAGTCCGGCACTTACGCACATGGCTAGTAAGGCCGATGCGGGAGCGACAGCTACGTCCGCAAAGGCATAAAAACTCCCCTTGAGTTGGAGGAAAGGAGGCTTGCTGAAGACGTTGTTTGCGCTTAGTAAGTAAATCAAATGAACATAATATGCTTAAGTATTATAAATGTGTAGCTTCTGAGGAATAAAATATAAAATTTGAGACAAATCACGTAGACTAACAAAAAGCAATTCCGACAAAATAACATGACGCGATCGAACGATAATCTTCCTTTTTTTAAATTGGTTAGCACTTTCAGTACCCATCATGACGCACATAATCTGTGCGTCTTGATGGCTAATAGAGCAGGCTGGACCACGGCCTTTTTCTACGTAGAGCACCGAACTAGGGCAGGGAATGGGTTAATAAAAGTCCAGTCACCTAGGTGTGAAGTGGGTGCGCTGGTGGGGCCATGGCTAGGCCTATCTGAACTTTGGAAAAGTTTTTCCGTTTGTCTTCTTTATAGAATCGATTAGAGATACACCCGCCGCCCTGACTTCATTTACTCTTTATTGGCGGCGCGTAATTAAGGAGATAACAATGCTTTACGATCTGATGAAGCATTGTTGTTACGACTGGACGCCTGTGAATAAGGCTTAGTATTCATCATTTTATGTACCTACCTACCCTTGTTTTCTTCCTTGATTATACTCTGTTAATCAAAATGGTTTTATACTTACAGTATTTTTTTAAATATTTTTACCCAAACTGCTCTGAAAAACATGGATAATTATGATGTATTTTTCCAAATCACATCACATCACACTAATAATATAAAGGTGAAAGTTTGTTTGTGTGTAAGTGTGTTTGATACTCTTTCACGCTCAACGGGTATGCTACATCAGCTGAATGAATTTTGGTACCAGGATTGCGTATACCCTGGATAAAATATAGGGTACTTTTGATCTCGGTATTCCGACGGGAACGGGTAGTATTCACCGCGGGTAACACCGCGGGGCGCAGCTATTATACTATAAAAGTTAAGTGCAGGCCATTCCACAATATCTCATGATAAAACTAAATTTGTGTGCCATAAAGAAAACTTCATGAAAATCAGATTAAAGACATTTCTCTCGTAGACATACCTAGTGAAGAATGCCTGATCTTCGGAAAGTATTTTGCCAAATTATCTCAATCAAAGTTCGTAACTCGAGTTCTAAGCGGCGCCGAGCAAACATATAGAAGGCGCGGGTAGTTCGACTATTACGCCACAGATTACGTAGTACGCAGTACGCAATTACACCACAGAGTATACACTATACAGTATGAAGTAAGCACGAAGAATAGAGTCCGTAGACTTAGAATGTCTAGACTGCCAACGAGCGTGCCGAAAGAGACAAAAAAAAACAGTTTCTCCACAATTTCATAGTACTTGTACCTAAATAGAGACAAAAATATTTTTTCACACAATGTCGTAAGTACCTATGCTTCTTAGATTTGTGCATAGAATAGTTAAGGATACCAGCAATAAAGCTTTTGGCGAGAATCGTTATTTAATTCTTTTCGAATACTTGTAAAGCTTCATAGATGGCAATGTTTAAATACTTATTCATATAAATTCTGGTTATGAAACAACACTATCTAGATTCTAGATTCACCCAGAATTTAGAGTGCACGCGGTTTTGTATAGACATTCGCTGTCTCTATTACTTTATAAATCCCTGATTTGTGTGACTGAAAAAAAGTATTCTCGTTCTACGATTCTATACATTGCTTATTCTACGATAGGTACGTAATAAGTAAGTAAGTAGCGCCTCCAATCTCGTCGAGTTCTAATGAGTTGTCGCGGCCTTTTGTTGATTTAGAAAAAGGACGATGCCCTTAACAAGGTCAGGGCAGGGATAATGATAGGCACAAGGTCGCTCGAGAGGGTAGTTTAGGGACAAAGGTCAAACATTCAAGTTTTTATCAGCACGATTATGACAGGAGGGATGACAAATTACTTTGAAAGCTTTGCCAGAAAATGCTTCTGAGGTCTTGAAATAATTTCGGAATCATTGTAGTCTGGATTATTATACTAAGCTTGATAGATATGTTATATTCCACGTGAGTTCAAATACAATGCTTATTATTTATAGTTTTCACTCATACTAGCTGCAATGCAGACTGCATTTTAAACGTTTTTTTTTACCCGTTTTGTCCCACTGCTGGGCAAAGGTCTTCCCCAAACTCTTTCGAGTCCCACCATCCTTTGTCAAAGGTGACGAGATCGTCCCGCCAACGTTTTCTCGGTCGACCCCGACGCCGCCTTCCATCGTCTGGAACCCAAGACGTTGACAAAAATATGAGCCCACCTTTCTGGTTGTATGCGGCTTAAGTACGTGGCCAGCCTAGTCCCACTTTAAATGTTAATTATTAAAACTGAAAATAAACCATGAGAAAAACAAACTTTCGATCAAAGAACGTTCGCTGTCCGGTAAAACGTACTGGGGAGGTATTATAGAAGGGTTTTTACTAATTAAATGAAATTAAATATGATGACGTCTGTATTTTCAAGGTGCGGTAGAATGCGAAGATGTCTAAGAGGGTAGTCAGAGGTATATACGCGTATCCTAATTTATTTACTTTTGAATAATATTTTTTATAATGGTAAGTACATGAACCTACATTTAAATTCAAATTCAAATTCATTTTATTTCAGATAGTTACAATCCATATTACAAATAATAACATAAATACATCAATAAAATAAGATATTTAAAAGAAACTAAACTTAGAACTAATTAAAAAAAATTTAGCGCTCGTGGCGAAGCTAGCTTAGACGTTCTTAATAGATCGTTGAAGTTAAGCAACGTTCTGAGCGGTCACAACTTGAAAGTTGCAGAGCACTTCCATGCTTTGGGGGACACGTTTGATTATCGGTCCCGGCTTTAAAAGTCGTCAAGCCATGATTAAGGCCTCTAGGCGGACCAAAGTTGGCCACTTGCTCATACTAACTTGCTTTAAATAATCTACATTTACCATAATAGCAAAATCAAATAAAAAGCTCCAATGCCTCAGCTGAGCAAACGAATTCATTCATGAAGCAGACTTTTTTGTTGAATCCGTTATTTTAAGCCGTCGATACAAAATGCAAGCATTTTATCAATCCGCGGCCGATCCAACTGATATTGACACACAATACAGTTCAATCAATTTAGGTACTCGTACTTGTACATTGAAATAAATGTGGCCTTAGATTTTAAAATGTCCATATTGTCCATACGACGGTGCAAACAAAACCAATTTTAATTTGATCGATTGTTAAAGCTGATGATTGTAAAAAACTTTTACCTAATTATCTCGACAAATATATCGTGAAATAGATGATGTATAATTTATTTGATTACACAGATAGTTTGGTTACTAGCTTTCACCCGCGGCTTCACGCGCATTACCCACATTTTATATAGGTATCCTACGAACAACATCTATTTTTTAAACCTACTTTGAGTTCATCGTTTCTGCGTGATTGAGTAGATAACAGACATAAATCTTTCAAAATAACTTCATAAAGTATCCGGGCGAATTTGAATAAAAATGGATTATGTGAAAAATGGGTGTAGGAATTGTAGCAAATTGAAATCTCTGTGCTTACACAACTGAACGGCGTGAATTTATGTATAAGCACAAATAAAATAATACTTTTTTGGTATAGTTGTGCTTGGTGTTGTGCACTCAGCCTTGACAACTGGTATAAACTAGCCTAGCAGTACAAACCTTACTGTAAAAACTAGGTTAGGCAACCGCGCTTAATCAAGAGTGTGACCGCGGATTACACTTAATCTTGTGATCCAGCTCAAATGTAAACCCGACGGGCCGGGGCAGACTCGCCAGCTTCACTGCGCTCTCAAACGTAAATATATATAGCCTTGTATACTGTAAAGCTGGATTTAAAGAATAACTTCAACACATATAAAAAAGTCTACTTAATTATAGAAACTATTGATTACCTAATTATTTCAGGCAAAATTGTAGTGATGCGTATGACTAGAGTCAAAATATTACTGGATTGCGTTATTAGCACGTTGTTTAAATAATAAGTTCTTCATTTTTCACAATTCATACTCACAAATACATTGAATTTATCGCACTATTTACCTTATTTACATCCAGACGATTTGGTTATGTTTCAGCAGCTATTGTCCCGTGCAGATCATAATTTCAAGTCCTCTTTTATCTATTGTTATGCGTTGTACTTTTTATCATTCTTTGTTTTATATTGCAATTTATTGACGCTTTTTAAAGTAACAAGTACATCTTGTAGGTACCTATACGAAACGATAAGCGCTAAAGCTGAACCCTTTCCGCATAAAGGTGAACACACACTCATCCGAGCCGAACGCGTTAAAAGAAACGAATTCTACAATTCTTTTTAAATTAAACCTGGCACACATGCCCGCGACTCGCCTGAATCGGGAAGAATCGCAGAAATCTTAGTCGAATTCAGATGACGACATTTGATTCGGTGTGGACGATACGCTCGCATTCTGTTGCGTGCGACAGAACAAGTAAAGTGCGACAGGTGAAAAGGAAATTAAAACGAGTTTTTTCGGTCGATTCTTTCGCCACGGATAAGTGTGCGTCCACCTTGATCCGGAGACGAAATTTGAAAGCAAAGCCAGCTGTGAAATTAATGAAACAGAAAGACAAACTCAAAGCAAACCTGAAAAAATGTAACTTCAATTCGGACGCCAAGGAAATAGTGGGAAATCTTGCTCGGAACAGAACGTACAGTCAACCACGAGGGATTACTAATACCAAAGACGATTAATATCTAGAAGACAGACAAAGGCCATACACAAAATCGTAACCCTAAAAAATAGCCTGAAAACTCTAAAACATCAATTTTATCCAAGAAATTTCAATTACTTTCTAGTTAAAAATGTTTAAATATTGAATATTGTTGCTACCTACTACTAAGTATTGAAATTTCTTGGATAAAATTGATGTTTTAAAGTTTTCAGGCTATCTGGTACTGCGGGATCGGGTTACGATTTTGTGTATGGCCTTTGTCTGTCTTCTAGATATTAATCGTCTTTGCTAATACTCAACTTACGAATTATCGTAGGTTAATCCACCGCTATAGTGACGTTGTCTTCTGTCAAAAAGTGTCTTTAGTAAAGTTTATGTTGTAGGTTTAATAAAGTTACTATGGAGTTAGGTCAACGGTCATTCGTAGGTAAGTTTAATATTAAAACCGGGCATACATACAAGCACTTAAGTATTAGCAACTAACTAAAAACTCAAGTTCAAGACTGGCTCCGTAGCTCCGAGTAAGTTATAATTGACCCAAATATGCGCTTAACTTAGTTTATGCAAGTTTTGAAAGGCTTTTTTCTGGTAAGCAGACATGAAAGCTTACTCCATTGGTAGGTACTTCAACTATGTAAAATAATGAGTTGAATTCGGAGTAGGTAAAATGTTTGATGGTTTTTGTTGAATGAACCATAGGGTTTTTGTAACGATTATCTTTTAGAGTAGGTACAGCAAAGTAGATGATACTTAATAATACTAAAACAGACCATAATAATCACAACATAGTATAACGAATGCTACAAAGCAAAATGTAGTAGGTAAGGTGTCACATATGTAGGTTTCACAAACGGAACATTCCGTTTTTTTTTTAATTTCTTTGTTCAACGTAATAATAAAATAAAATAGGCGGCACCGCATGTATTAAATTCATTTAAACATTCCATGCCCTTTAGTATTATTTTATCTGTGTCCAAGTCAACTACTTTTGAAGCTAACTGTACCTACCTGAGCACTGACTCGAAGAAGATCAGAGCGGAATGTTTCTGATAAATGTGTAGCGAAGACTCAACTCTCTATAATTTTATTCATACCTTCGTTTTCCTAACTCGTTTGAATTTCAGCAATTTCGTGAATAAATAAATTTATTTTATGAAGGAGTTTCATTGTAGTGGTGGTTCCTTTGCATTAGGTAGGTTTGGTGAATAGGTGCTGACAACATAATGAAAAGGATTCCGTTGTCTACCAGTACCAATGTTTTTGGTAACTAGGCATGCACTCAAAGTCATTAAGGTAAGTCATACGACACTAAATATATCAGGGGACCGTTTCGATGAAATCTACAATATGAAATCAAAAATGTTCCACTCTGAGTCATCCGATGAATTTTGTTTAACATAAAAGCAATTTTTCTTCAGTCAGCCATATACGGGAGTTTAGATATGATATTTCGATGAACCTACACACCTACACAGGTAGTGAGTAGCTTTGTCCCGCAGCTTCTAACAACCAATATAACAAACCGAAACACAATAATGTTGTTTGTTATTCTACGCGGCTTCAACTTCATAGTAAATTGTATTATGTAAGTATCGTAGTTTATTGTAGCAGCTGCTTCGTCTCGTAAATATCCCTCGAAAATTGTTTCTTGAATATCTTTGAACCCATTCCATCGTCTTACGGCGGCGGCGGCGCGGTCGCTTCAGTTGCTTCGATTAGCGGTTTCAACAGAAAACGAAATTTGTAATTTTATCTCGCTGACCCCATTTTGATGGTTTTCTTTCAAATAATCAAAGTTCTATTTAATTCAATAAAATTATGCTATAACGACCTCTTTGAAACAAGCTTTAGTAATTATCAAAGGCTGCTAATCCTGAGTACGTATGCCAGGAAATCTACTTTACATTCTCCAATAATATAATTATCGGTTCAATTCCATCAGTAGGTACCTACATCAATTTGCGTTTCGTAAGATCAAAATATGGCACAATTTTACCGAAATGCTTGAACCATCACAAGCACTTCTGATTTCTCGTTGATTTATCAAAACAATTGCGGAGGAAATTAAAAACATTACATCACGGCGAGGGCTGATTGTTTATGGCAACATAAATAAACAGCAATTAACTATTTAGGGGCTCATTGCGCCGTGATCAAGTAGGGACGCACTCGGAGTAAATCTACTTTTAGAGGCAAAGGAGCAACTTAAGCCGATGTAGTGTTAGTTCCGCGCGATCTGCGTGCGAGTGTCGAGCAGCGAAAAAAGCTCCCGTTAAAATTATTTCCAAAAATTCGTAAAATGACAATTTAAAATCCTATTTTATGGTAAAATTGATTCTTTAGTGTCAATCTTCGCGTGTGAGTGTTTTGGATCTCGGACATAAGTTTTTTTTTAGTGTACTTATTATGAAAACAGTGAAGTGAAAGTATTATTATTACTTACACAGTGCCGAAAACCTTACTCCAGGACCTAAAAGACCTTACACTTACATAACTCAAAATTTGTGATTCTGGAAGAATTTAATGTACATCTACCTACAAACAATCAGTAGTGGAGCACAAAAACAATACCTAAAATTAGTTGAATTGCCAACGCTTTGTGCTAAGTCATTGTAAATTTGACCTTTGGACCATCAAGGCATTGACCTATCACAAGTTTTTACAAGAAATACTATCTGACACAAATTTTCGTCAATTGAGCAATCGGACCTGTGGTCGTGACAACAAGTGGAGCAAATTATATTTGCACGCACTCTAGTCGATCTGAACGGCTCAAGTTCGGAACCCAGTGAGGGGAGAAAACTTTTTGCACACTTTAAATATATATATTTTTTTTTTCTTTTTTTTGTTCTGAAACTAGAATGGAGGATGAATCTTTGAACAATGTTACCATAAGAAAACAGCAACCACAATACAAATCAAAATCACTTGAACGAGACAATGAAAGTAGTTCTTCAAACTCATCGCCAATGTCCAGGAGTCTTGACCAATCTACCCATGCTCTGACTAATAATATGGAGGACATGAAAACTGAAATAAATAATTTAAGAACAAACTTATACAGCACCCAGAGTGAGTTGGAAAATGTTATAATAGAGAATAATGGCCTGAAAAGACAAATCTCGCAACTAGCACAAGAGGTCGAAATTTTAAAACAAATCTGCAGGAGTCCGGTTTCCTCGCTAAGAAGAAACATATCTTCTACAAGCAAAAAGAGCGCTAAACGACGTTTAACAGACAGTTTTAGAAATAGTCCATTAGTACTATCTGATAAAACTATCACAGATAGTTTAGGTGAAGAGAAGGACTGTATTCCGAATTGTGAACCCCGAAACCAGCAATCTGTAAACAAACAGAAATCACCGAAATGTACATCTTCAAAAGTACCAGCAGCGGACGATGAGGCTTACATCTGCGACCTGCCAAACCTTTTCGCAGACGGACAGAATCAACAGCCTGATAACTCCAATTCTATCAACAAGTGTATCATAGAAGAAGTCTCAAAGTCAACACAAATCCCAACACTACACAACCCCTGCCAAAATAATTATAGCACTCCAGCTAGGCGAGTACTGATTCTAGCGGATCAAAATGGTAGGCGCATAGGCGAACTCCTTCAGAAACTACTGGGGAAGAAGTTTCAAGTGTTTTCTTTTATAAAATCATATGCGTCGACCAGACAAGTACTAGATACTTGCAAAACTAGCTGTAGAGACTACACCAGAGAGGACTTTGTGATTCTACTAACCGGTTCCAATGATTCAAGTCCACTAGATCTACAGTCGTCTCTCTATAACTGCATGTTGGAGCTCAAAAATACAAATGTCCTTCTGGGTACTGTTTTTAGGAATATGCACTTAAATGAATATAATGTTAATAAATTACTGCGTCATGTAAGCTCAAATTTCAAGAACTCTAGAATGCTCGATTTGGACTATTACTACGGAATAAAGTTTCATAGAAATGTGTATGTACATGATAAGCAGTTTATATGTAGTTATATTTTAAGAGACATTTTACAATTATGCTACAGGAACGAGTACTTAGCAAATAGTCTAAAAAAAGAAGATAATAATGTATTTAACCAAAAATGTTTTTGTAATGTGTCTACACAAACTACGTTTCAGGAGTGTAATGTAACCTCAGAGATTACAGGTGAATCCCATGAAATAGACTCACAGACGCTTAGCGCTGAGAATCTAAATTCTTCGAACGAAACATTTTTTCGTGAATAATAAAAATAATCTATGTAATTATAATTCAGTAGCTAATAATAATAATAATAAGTCACGAGTAAATTTCTACTACCAAAATGTATGTGGAGTTTCAAATAAAAAAGACGATATATATATCTATCTGAATAAAATAAAATACGACATTGACTATATTTGTATCGCTGAACATTTTCTACAAAGACATAGCGTTTGTATTTTTAATTTAAACAACTATTATATGGCTTCCTACAACCTTAGAGTAAAAAAGAAAAGAGGGGGTTCTGTTATTTTATCCCATATCAATAATAACACTGTAGAATTAAAAATATGTCCGAAATTATACAAATTGGACAGTTTTGAAATATGTGGAGTAAGAGATATACATCTAGATTTAAATATTTGTTGCATATACAGAACAGGAGAGGATAGAAATTTTAAGGACTTCATTACTAGACTCGAAACTCTATTAGAGCACTTCTTCAACAAAAAGTGTATTGTTTTCGGAGATTTTAATATTAATATTATAAAAGAGAGTAAAAATGTACGTGAGTTTATGACCCTTCTTAAGTGCTACAATTTTAGGTATCTTGTTAGTACAATTACTTTCTCACGAAATGGACGAGAGTCATGCATTGATAACATTCTAACCAACCTTCCAGAAGAAAATGTTGTTAGCTCGACTGTTGATCATAATGGTCTTGGTGATGGTCATGCTGGTTTGTTATGCAGCTTAAATTTAGAAATCATGCTTTCAAAAAACGAGACTGACACATATAGAACTGAACAACGTTTTTTTACTGAGAAAAACAGAAAGGACTTTAGGCAAAGCCTACAAGAAAGTGATTGGTCTAATTGTAATGATTTTTTTACTAACTTCCAGCATCTATTTTTAAAGTCCTTTATAAAAAAAGACGTAACGCTCAAACTCAACAAACAGAAGAAAAACTGCTGGATCTCAAAAGGTATAAGAACAGCTAGTAAAATGAAACGGTTTTTAAACTCGATTAGCAAGGTCAATAGTCATCCATCATTGATTGCTTATCGAAATAAATATATTAGATTGTACAAAAAAGTTATCACAGCATCTAAAAAAACTTCTATTAAAAAAGAAGTTGAAGAAGCAAAAAACAATACGAAACAGATCTGGAATATAGTAAATAGACATAGAAATAAGAATAGTATTAAGACATATGATAATTATCTACTTAAAACTCATAAAGAAGTTATTGACAATAGCCAAAAAATTGTAAACATTTTTGCTAAACAATTTGACCATAGTAATGACGATCCAGAAATTAATCAAAAAAGATCACTAGCAATAAAATATATGACAGATCATTCAATAAAAAGTACAGTTGACATGGATTTAAGAGGAACAAATAGAAATGAGATTAAACTTATCGTAAAAAGGATGGAAACTAAAAACTCTTATGGACATGATGAAATTCCTATTTCTGTGTTAAAGGAAAATATTGACCTTCTTGCTGAGCCAATAGCAAATGTACTTAATTTGTATATGAATATGGGCATATTTCCGGAACCTTTGAAAATAGCTAGAGTTCTGCCCATTCATAAAAAGGGTAAAAAAACGGATCCGAAGAATTATAGACCAATCTCCTTATTACCTATCTTTTCGAAAATATTTGAAAAACTCATAAAAGATAGGATTGTGTCACATCTAAATCTGAACAAGATATTAAGTACACGTCAATTTGGATATCAGACTAGAGTGGGAACTGTAGATGCGGTAGATCAGTTAATTGATGACGTGTTAAACAATTTAAATAGAAAAATGAAAGTAGCTGGTCTATTCTTGGATCTATCGTCTGCTTTTGACACGGTTGACCATGAGATTCTTATTAATAAGCTAGAGTATTATGGTATGAGAGGCAATGCTCTTAGTCTTATGAGATCATACTTAAACAATAGGAAGCAATACATTGAAATTAAAAACATAGTTAATAAAAAAGAAATAGTCACCAAATCTAAAGTGTTTGACGTAAAGCGTGGAGTTCCGCAAGGCTCAATACTGGGGCCTATATTCTTTGTTATTTTTCTGAATGATCTTATAAACTTCGTCAGTAATGTGGTTCCAGGTATTAGTCTAGTAATATACGCAGACGACACTAATGCAATAATTCCAGCTTCATGTTTTCAAGACCTTGCGTGTAATATTAATGCGGCACTCGAAGCTTTCAATAAATGGTTTGATGCTAATAACTTGAAACTCAATATGAACAAAACGAACGCTATTTTATTTAAAACAACTACTCGTAAGGATCAATCCATTGACATAACTAGAAATGGTTTAACAGTTGACATCGCTACGAGTGTAAAATTTCTAGGTATAAATATTGACGAAAATTTAAATTGGAAACCAGAACTAAAAGCCCTTGAGAGCTCAATTAGCTCAGCATGCTATGCTTTAAGGAGCTTAAGAGATGAGGTGAGTCTTAAGCAACTCAAAATGATCTATTATGCACTAATTGAATCTAAACTAAGATACAGTATAAAATTCTGGGGTAATAGTTACATGTACAACATAAATAGAGCTTTTATATTACAAAAGCGTGCAATTAGGACAATCGTACGGATTCCCTCATGGGAATCATGTAAAAATCACTTCAATGATTTAAAAATCCTTACTGTTCCTAGTCTCTACATTTTGGTAGTACTTATGGATGTTGTTCGGCATCCGTTTAAGTATGAGACACCAGAAAAACGAATATTAAGATTGGCAACTAGAAGAAAGGATCTTGAGGTGCCAAGTTGTCCTAAGTTGAATGTGGCAAAGCATGGCTGTCGGTACCAGGCTGCGAAACTTTTTAATGCTCTACCTACTGACATGAAAGCTATAGATAGTCCAAATATGTTTAAAAATAAATTAAAAATGTTTTTGATGAAGGGGTGCTTCTATTCAGTAGGTGAGTTTAGTTGCAGATAAGTCCTAAACAGTAATTGATACTTTGTTTTTATTCTGATATTTTAATTGACATTGACATTCTGATTTATTTTACTCATACCTGCATGATATTGTGACATTTTAATAGTATTTTTATTTATTTTGTGCGGTAGTGCTGTGTAGTATGTTTCTTTTTTTATTATTATTACTAGTGTTTGCAAAATTTTTAATGGTTTTATATTATGCTTATTATTGTTATTAGTCCATTTTATTTGCTTTTAGTTTATAAGATAACATTCAAATACGATTGTGAAATTGTTTGTGAATAAATGAAATGAAATAAATGAAATGAAATGTAAGAGGCCTATTTCAGGAAAATTCAGATCCCTCTAGACCACTTTGAACTGTAGAACAATATTATGTCAGGTGGCATACAGAGCGCTGTGCCCGGGGTATTGATAAGATGTAAGAAAGCAAAGAAACATTATGAATAATGCACAATAAAGATTGTTTTGATGCGTTCAAAGAATTTGAATGCCTGAAGATCTGTGGTATAAGTAAAGTATATACGGTACCTTAGTTTTAGACCCATAATTTATATCTATAATTTATAAACGGAATATTAACCTTTAATGGTAACGACCCAACGACGAAACGTAAGTAGTACCGTTGAAGTAGAGATATCGAGGTAATTGAACATCGAGGTATCGTCATTCGAACTAGAATAGTTACGAGACCCAAATTATATATTTCGTAAGGTTCTTGAATGCTTAAAAATCCCTGTCAATGATCACGGTGCCCTAAGGATACCTACAGTAGTTATCCTATTTCGTATCCTTACCTACTAACTGATTCTGTTCTGATTCGATTCGTCCTAAAGTTATGTGAATAGTGTGAGATTATAGAATAGAATAGAATAGAAAAAGTTTTTATTTTCCATCAACATAAACATCACTAAGTATTATATTAAAAGACTATTTCTTTCCTGATGATTAATCTGACTGTTATACGTTTATAAAAAACATTGTCTTACGTCATGAACCATAAAACCAACATGGTTCGTTTGAATTTCGTATTTGCGCAGAACTTCCATAATTAATAAGGTCGTTCAAGACAAACAGAGTTGGGCATGACATCCGGAATTAATTTAATCTCGATCGCTTCCTCCGCGCTGGAGCCGCGGCGAGGCGGTCTTACCGCTGCAGCGCCGGAGGAATCGTGCGGTTGCATGATTCGTGCTCGTGTGGTTGCCTGTTTGTTGAACTTTCAAGACACGGCACTGTAAGGGTTAAGTTAGAAGGACTGCGAGAAAATTTATCGTTTTTTTCCGTAATCGTCAACTAGGTATATGTATAAGAAAATGAACCAAGGTAGTTTGTCTGGTTTTGCACATCCTTAGTCGTTTCGCGTTGATTTATCAGGAATAGATGGTAACTTATTCATCAACTTGTAGTGTAAAACTGTGAATCAAACGTATGATACGAAATCGTATCACTCATGTATAAAACAGCCATTCACCTAGGACATCTATCTCCACCTTTATAGGTTCATAATGATGACCGAATATTTGGTGAATTTCATCAAACTATTTATGTTCATGACTGACTGAATAATGATAAAAATATTCTAGAGACACAAACGACAAGAACTGCTGCGACTATATTCAAAAACTACTTTTATGAAGCAATTTATGAAACCGAGTAGGTGCTCACTCGCGCCGCTCGCAGACTATTGTGTAGAAAAGAGCATTTTTGGCGCATTTAATAAGTGCTACCGAGTGAGATTTAATTCCGCGATGTCACTGCCAGCTGCCGGCTGCCAGCTGCCAGCTGGTCGCAGCCGCACAACTAAAAGAATAAGCAACTAAGTAACATGTTTATCGGCGCGGCTGCAGGGGTTTGCAAATATTTGACTTTAACACCCAGTTTTATTTTCTTAGGTTTGTTTTCAACACTTTGACCTTTTTGATGTGACATTCGTATGGGTTGTCCTTCGCAAATAATAATGTGGAAGCAGGATAGAGAATATTGGCTGTAAGCTTATTAATACATCTTCTTTTACTGGAAGAAACACTTTTTAGTTAGTTTTGTTATAGAATGAGTAATAGATTTTATTTAGGAATGGTCATGGCGTGAGTATGTAGGTACACAGGAGAGGCACAACCTGACGGGTGTGAGACGTAGCTCAAGGCACGTTGCTGTCGCTACACAGCCTTCATTCATCTCTATTCAATAGGTACATACTTACATGTAAACCTGCTTACCTTGGAATACTAGTACCTACAATCTAATAATGATAAGATAATTTTGACTGGTAAATGGAAAATGTATTCGTCATTTCATCAAAAGCAGCATAGATATGACCTGCGAGGCAAACCTACCCGGCCCCTCGCAGTCGAAGCATTCACTCGCTCTATTTAATGAAGGCACAAAAGCTTTATTACATCTCCATGACGTTAATTAAATTCAAACTCCAACATTTTTAAGACGACATTTTAAAAGCTCGGTCTCTAAAGAGCTTGCGAAGCGAACGCTTGAAGTATGTAAATTTTCTGAAGCAAATATTGTTCAACTCGACTTGCGCTGTTTCAAGAGACACTAAAGCAACCCACTTAGTTTCCTGCCCTCGAGAAAAAGGACACTATAATCACGAGAAACCTGAGGAAATTACTAACCTGAGAACATTTTTTTACCATTAGGTATTCCTAGCTTGCGAGAACGTTTAACAGAGAGGCTTTAGAGGCTTTTAAAATGTTCAATACTTTACAGACATAATTTATGCAGATCTTATAAGTTTGTGTCCGGTTTTGTATAAGACGCTATCAACGCAAATGGCTCTCCTGGCCGCAGCTAATACTCATGCATGCGTACATTCGTATGCATTAGAACAGTTTGCGTTTCCGTGTGATGGCAACTAAGTTATCTGCTCGGTGACTCGACTCGATTCGATCCGGCTTATCGTAAATAATTCCCGAATAAAACGCCCGGACAACATCCACCGACGTTTCCAATTCCGAAAATCGACGTTGTAAAAATATTTTATGCTTTTGAACATTTGTACCGAATATTTACTGAATAAAGATGTTCCTTTTTCGGTTTGTTTATTTAAATAAATGTTGTCTTCCTTGTAACAAGATGTTTACATAGGCGACGTCTCGGTGGGTCTACGCCGTAGGCGTGCTACGCCGTAGCTACAACAATTTTCTCCTAAATACATGGTTACCTGTAATTTATTCTGCTACTGTTTTTTGTTTCTTGATCGTTTATTTTTATTTTTGTGAAGTTTGCGATTACTTATATTATTTTTGTTATTCATTTGACAGAATAATTGAAACATTTAACTTCGTATCGATTCTATTATTACGAGAACAAACTGAGACATACAGAATTGTGATTGAGATCTAAGACAATTCAGATTTCACCTATGCATGCTCAAGGAGGTAATCCCTCCGACAATGAAGCCGAACAGCGGCGCTCCTAGTTCCAGGAGGGAGGGAGGGGGAATGTGTGGTTTTGTAATAAACTTCGCACTAATTTGAATACTTGATTGCCCGAGTTCTGATGTTCTTGTTTCTGTTGAAATTCGTTTAACAAATAAATATGATTATTCTAAGGATGAATATTTTGTGGGAAACGCTGGGGAAATGTTTCTACAGGTGGCAAGCCCTCCTCCTATTTTAATTTTATAAATGTGGCAGGTAGGTAAATATCTGTTCTGTTCTTACCGGCAAGAGCTAATGCCTGATTCGGTGCTAGTTAGTGGCAAGTGGAAAAGGATGCATAATAACCTATAACAAAATCTTAACAGATGGACAGGGATTCTCAGAATAGGTTTTTGTTACTACGCACATACCCAAACAAAGATGTATACAAAGCAGAGCAGGATTTAAACTAAAAGATCTATTGACATTTAATAAGTTGTGTTATAAAAGTTTCTTTCAAAAAAAGTGTTTACCTAATACAAGTCATTTTTTTTCGATTTTCAAGACGCAAAATTTTTTGACGTGGCGACACGATTTCGACACTTTTTGCGTTCGGTAAAAGAAGACGGTTCTTGCCCTGCAGTGGGACACGACGGGGTTTTAATAATAATAAATACGCTCGTTAACAATGCTAGTTATCTTATAGTTCCTATTTCAAATAGTTAAATGATTGCTTGGCTTCTGCACACCGCGGGCCGACGTACACGAATAGTAGAGCCCGATGTAACCGTGCACAATCTCCTCAATTATTTACGCGTGTCACAGCGCAATCCGCCCGTAATTTACAGCACGCAGGTACCGCTCGCACACGCGTGATATAGATAGGGGATTCGCAATTTGATTTGTTGAGTGCCCTTCTAAATTCCCGGTCCATTTCATTGGACAGACGAAATTTGTCTGATAGTCTAGGCGACGTGGTTTGCATAATGATACCCAATTAATTATGTGGCATTCTTCCTCTAGTCGTATTACCATCGTTCAGCCTACAAAGTCCATCTTTTTTTAGTCTGCCTATACCTACTACATTTCTCCACATCGAACCCAACGATCTTATCTTCACATAAATTGTGTCCCTGCCTTGTTCATGACCTGGCCATATTACTTAGGTACCTACCTACCTACTGAACTATAAATAACTTCTCAACTTATTTCAAAGTGATAATTATCCAACCTATAGGTGGTTAGCTTTCGAAATTTAAATACGGTAATGTGAATTATCTATAAAGGTATTCGTGTAAAATAATACCGTAGGTAACTTCTAAATAAAATCATGTGGTAGTCAGAGTCTAAACAAAAACACTTTGAAAGTTAAATCATTATTCTTGTGCAATTGATTTGTCCATTTGGTTGATTTAATTTTCGTTAAAAAACACAATAAACTTTCGTTAGAATGCATTGTTTATTTCCCGAATAAAATCAGTTGGTCGGAATGAACCAACAACGGTCGAATGGAACTCATTCATTGCACAAATAAAAATAAACTGTGTTTGTTCATAGTGTCCGGCCGGGGCTGCTGATTACATCAATATTAATGGAGACTAATTGCCTAGGCCTAGGTAAGCTAGAATCTGAAAGTAAATATGTACTGAATTTATAAGTCTCGCAATTATCAATTAGATCTCATAAGTCATACTGTATTATATAATCTGTGGTCATACATAATGGACAATGCAGAAATCGGTTAGCGTTTAGCGTCGATCGATGAGCTTGCAATATGTCACTTAGGAAATGTTAACATTCTGTAAAAAATGTGAAGCTAAGTACCAAAATTAAATATATTTGCGCATGCCTCTGACTACCCCCTTCACTAAGAGAACACGGTCGTTGTTATAAGTTTAGAGAGATGCTATATTTTTATTGTTACGAGCATCCAATCGTTGGTCAAAGAGTACAAATCAATAACAAATAGTTATTTTATGAAGGTACCTATTTATTTTTTGTTTTCTGGACAAACAGTCCAACAATACCCTTCGAAGGGGATCATCGCAAGGCATTTCTGGACTAAACCTTATAATGTGTGCTAAATTATTAAGGATCAATTGTGACTGATATAAATGAATAATTAATAACGCAGTTAGAGATTGCGAGTTTGTGGTCTCGGGAACTACAATATGAACACAGTAACAAGCTAAATTTAGTTTATTTAAATGTATTTAGTATTTCAAATCTAGAACTACTTAATTAATGAGGTATTCAATCATCATTGGTTAATTATGATCTACCTAGGGTAGGATTAGGTACCTAAATATAAAGGCTAGAATTATCGAATACAAATTCCACAAGCAGTTTTACATACGTCGTTACGTTCCTACGCAGCTTGTAATGGCAGTGTTTTTTGATATTACACTCGATAAAAAGATCCAAATGAATACTATTCTATCTTATGAAATCTACACAGAACAATTTGTATAGGAAGAAATCTTTACATATTTATTGCGAAGATTTTAAATTTTTATTATTTAAATAGGTGCACTTCTGAATAATGGTGTTTAAATTTCTAGCGTCTACTGAACATCTACATTATCTTATAGTTTATTTATTATTTTACAGTGTTAAACCACACTTAGGTATTGGATATTTCATTATAAATGAAAAATCTTACTAAAAGTTAAAGGCTCCGGCAGGATTCGAACCTGCGTAGATACAAGCGATCGCTCTTAAGCCGAGCTTGCCTGACCAACTAGGCTACGGACCCTCTAAGCCGAGGCCCCAAACTATTAGTAAGATGATTTTTTTTCTTTTTTTTTTTCTTCGGTTAAAGCACCGATTAGCGCCATCTACAGGGATATTAGAATATCACCTGCTCATTGATTGAAGTTGCATTCAACACAAATGACCAGAGATGTCGCTACGCTAATTCTATAGTTTATTTATTATTTTACAGTGTTAAACCACACTTAGGTATTGGATATTTCATTATAAATGAAAAATCTTACTAAAAGTTAAAGGCTCCGGCAGGATTCGAACCTGCGTAGATACAAGCGATCGCTCTTAAGCCGAGCTTGCCTGACCAACTAGGCTACGGACCCTCTAAGCCGAGGCCCCAAACTTGTATCTACGCAGGTTCGAATCCTGCCGGAGCCTTTAACTTTTAGTAAGATTTTTCATTTATAATGATACATTATCTTAGTTTAACAGCTAACAGCCAATCTCAATAACCTATCTATCTTTGGTTTTGCTTACTATCAATAGCTGTTTGACGTTTTTTGTATGGAAGAAATGTCAAATAACTACCCGCAGTAAGCAAAACCAAAGATAGATAGGTGATTGAGACTAGCAAATGGAAGTATGGGTAGTCTCTAATTAGCGTTACTTACAATTTGACTGCCATTTTATCTACATTCCACACATAACCTCCTTGCAATAAATAAAGAGGCAAAATAAAACAAGTAAAATAAATTAAAAGATAATGTTTACTGAACAAACACGCCCATACAATATATACATAATACGTTTGTTACCCGTTTGTTTGCATCACTCGCTCCATTATTGCTATGTGTTTGTGCCATTCAACTTTTTGCGATTTCCTAATTTATTTTATGAAACCGCAAAAGGCAAGTAATAGCCTTTATGTGCCCTTGGTTACTTGAAGAGCATTAGATTAATAAACTAACCGTAGTTATACAACTATGCAATTTTGCAATGGAGGGCGCTGGGGGTTGAGTGGCTAACTTGTCGCAAACCGAAATTTGTCGCCATCACTACTGAACTTTGTCCGAGCTTCCGTGCTTCGGAGCGCACGTTAAATGGTCGGTCCCGGCTTTTAAAGTTGATAAGCGATGACGGAGGCCTTTAAGCGGCCTAACTCCAGAGTTGGCAACTTGCTCATACGATCTTACTTACTTGCTACTGAACTGACAAAATGTTAGTTAAACGCTACCAAAACCTACCTAAATAGTACCGTTGTGGTCGGTTTTTACTGTCATATTTGACCGTTTAGTCGCGATGACGACAAATTTTGATCTCGCGACAACTTAGCCAATCACTTACTGGTCCGCTAACCCTCCATTACCAACTATGAACAATCAAGAATAACTCACTCAGTTCAACTAAAACGGCTACATGTAACAAAATACATGATTCATTAAAAATAATAGTACTTAGTATTTTTAGTACCTACGCAAACGACAATAGTGGCAATTCTGGATGTTGCCAAAACTTAACTAAACCAATTTGACAGCACTAAAATTGATGTCATCCTTTTTATTTCGATCGTTATGAAAGGGACGGCAACATTTTTAGTGCTGTCAAATTGGTTTAGTAAAGTTTTGGCGACATCTAGAATTGCCACTAATATTAAACTAGCGCGATTAAAGCACTATTACGTTCCAGAATAAAATGTGAAAGTAAAACTTACTTACTATTTATGAGATGTGATGCATTTTTGCCAAATAAATTACACACAAAATATAAACAAAATCGTTCTCATATTCATACACAGTAAGTGTAGACGTGCCACATACGTTACGTCCACAAGCGACGTTACAGCAAACTACAAACAATTATTCATAGGAAACTCTCATGCTTTACAAGATTGAAACCAGACACCACACGGATATTCCATCGTCGATATTCCGTGGCGGACCGTTACAAGTTATTGCGTATGAATTACTAAACAGGCACAATGGCGATCCGCCGCGGAAGATCGGCGACGGAATCACAGATCGAGTGTGGCGTAGGCATATGACATGTTGGCCTATAAAATAATCGCTGCGGCGCCGCAACGCATCGTGTGGCAACAATAAGCCATACACAATATAAAATATCTTCCAAGAAAATCCGTCATATTACATAATCTATGTAACGGCACAAAATTAACTTAACAACAAATGATTGATGTAAACAAAATTCGAAAGGATAGATGCAGAATTGGCAAGAATTAATTACGATAATAATCGGTTCATTTATCACAAACTTTCACGATTTATAATTAATAAATTTTTTTTATAATACAATGACTACATAATTATTTAGTGATTATGTATTTTTTAAAACAAGCAAGAAATTCGAGTAAATTGTACAAAAAACTATTCTTGTGATATCAACTGAGGAAACATTGGCTTGTTCCAATCTGGACTTGCCTTTGTCTACCTTCTAGTATACTATTCTGCATGGAGCATACATGGAAAATAATATGCCAAGGCATATTGTATGATAAAAATTTTAGAATAACATTTATTGTGTAATTTTTAAGAATTTTATATTATTAAATATCAGAATCATTTAAAGGCAATCGTCAAACAGTAATATTATTTCTATTACAACTATTATCTACAGAAAATCAATTAATTTAAAATTCACTGCTCATAATCGTGTAAACATTTTCTACTTAAAACTAGCATTCATTAAATAATAATAATAAAGAAAATCCAAAATGCGATTTCTCACAAACTGTTCAAAAAAACTAACTTGCACTCAGAAATTAAATAATCGCCAAGATGCAGCCGTATTCACAAACGCGTAGAGCGTCGCTAGTGAATACGGCTGTGAACCCTTCATTGTGTTGGCATCAGAACAATTCAAAAATACTAGGTACAACCATTGGCTGCCATTCAACTTAAAGCTACGATCGAAAAATATGAAAATATCCTTAGAATTAATTTCAACTATAAGTCTTTGGTTGGTTTTCGCAGTTCCAGACGCGAAATTCTGCACCTTTCTACTTTACAGAAAATCGTATCCTAAAAGTTTCAATACCTTTCCAATACAATTAAATCCTACTTAAAAATATCTCTTTCAATTTCTCTATTAATTCTACTATTAAAACAAGCAAATTTTCTAGGCCCTTGACCGACTGCTGCGTACGTAAGAGCTGTTAAAGGTGAACGCACACTTATCCGAGCCAAACGGATCTAATTTTAGAATTCTTTGAAATCCTATTAGACCTCGCGTCGAATTGCTCGAATCTGAAAGAAACCTTAGGCCTAGAGGCACTAGACTCATTCGGATAACGTCATCAGATTCGGTTTGAACAATGCGTTAGAATTAGAATCTACCGATGCACTCGCATTTTGCCTGATTTATTCTTTTCTGATTATTTTACTTGGTGTATCGCGGTTGGAACAGGTAATAGAATCACCTAGCATGTAAGACGTATCTCTGAGCCTCGAGGTTCTACTGAAATAAATGTTTTTAAGCTATTGCATATCGCGGGCCTTGAGCGTGGAGACCGAATCCAGAAATACCGTAACGAAAATAACCTAACACTGTGGCACTCCACTCCGAAAAAAGTCTCCGAGTGCCACAGTTTCTTTTTTGACAGTTGATGTTAAGATGTTGCGACAGTTGTATAGGAAATAAAAACTCTTTTTCTAGTGCAGTCGATTACTTCGGCGCGGATGTGTGTGAGGCCTCCTTAACTTCGTTCGACTCATTCAGCTCGGATAAGTGTGCATTCCCCTTTAGTAACAATCAGATATTGTGCGCATACATTTGCTGAGACGAGACACATAACCTGTGAGTATACATGGTGGGTTTGCACCATACAATCATTAATTGACATTTTAAACCCACTGGCTCTTACATACGCAATACGCATCTCACATTCCATACATTTGGGCTAACATAGGATTCATTTTTGCATGCAGTTTTCTGTTTCATGCCATTTGAATACTGAGTAATATTCAATTTAAACACGTGGTTTAACTATTTCTTGTATAAATTGCTTTTTGTAAAATAAACCACATTTTTATGTAAGCTGCCAAAATGTTCATAGTTCTATTATTGAGTCCACCCGAAATTATGACCACAATAACTTTTACACTTGCGTTTGTCTAGATTTCCTAGATTATCTAGATTTCCGCTAGACATGTTTAAACAAATTCAATATCTTGGGAAATTAACACAACACTGTCTTCAGACCCTTAATGTCTGTATATCATCCACAAATCACTTCAAATAACTGAATTATCCGCATCGGTTTGTTCAACCACAGCGTGGTTGCAAGCTGCCACTGACTAACTGCTACTTTCTATTCCTTACCAAACTAAATTCATTGTTGAAATGTCTTATCTTCCGAGATTTCCTCCAAGCTAAACTATGATTAATTATAATCAGATGCCGGTTTCTTCTTGAAGCCTGGAAAGGTTCTACGTAAAGGTTCTTGCCTATCATCACTTCTGCCGGTCTAGTGATGAGCTTGGTGTCATTACGCTTGGTGTCACTAGATTTGGTGAAGCGCTCGTGGCGAAGCTTGCTGACGTTTTTGATAGATCGTCGAAGTTAAGCAACGTTCTGAGCGGTCACTACTTGGATGGGTGCAAGTGGCATTTATATCTGAGCGCTTCCGTGCTTCGGAGGGCACGTTAAATTGTCGGTCCCGGCTTTTAAAGTCGTTAAGCCATGACGGAGGCCTTAAGGCGGCCTAAACACTCCGTCACCAGAGTTGGTTACGAACTTACTTTTTTAATAGACTTGGTGTCATTATGCCTAGTGTCATTAGGCTTGGTGTCATTAGGCTTGGTGTCATTATGCTCGGTGTCAGCCACTTGAGATCTCCATAGTGAGGTAATCAGCGTCTAAGCGCTAAGCTTTCCATTGAGAGTGAGATGTCCATTACGCTTGATGTCGTAAAGCTTGGGTTGGTACAAGTTGGAGTCACACAGCATTCTATCGTTCTGCTTGGTGTCGGTATGCTTGGTGTCAGTTTGCTTGGTGTCGGTTTGCTTGGTGTCGGTTTGCTTGGTGGGTGTCGGCTGGCGACGCTTCCTGAGGCAGGAGGCTAGCGGCGGGACGAGGAGCACCAGGCCCGAGGCGCCGATGAAGACGCCGGCCAGGTAGAAGGACAGGTCGTAAGTACCCGTCATGTCGTACACCCAGCCTGGAAAGTACAAGCAGAAATGAAATGAAATATAATTACGACCTTGTCCCAGGGAGCGGTAGACATTTCTTTCAGATCTTAATGCAATTTTTAGATTTTTTTTGAAGATGTCTAAGGGGGTAGTCAGAGTACAAGCAGAGGTTACGAAATTGATCTAGTATTGAAATATCTTTATAAAATACACTATTACTTGTCTCATCTTAAGACCGAACGATCGACGGATAGCATAACACAGGGTTTCCCAAACTTTTTTGCTTGGTTGCACTTGATGGCCACCAAACTCTGTTTTAGGTATTCCTCCTAAACTATACAAAATGAAACTATTACATAGGCATTTAAAAAAGCTTATGATAGGTTTCACAAACTGTACATTCAGTTTTTTAAAATTCCTTTGTTCAACGTAATAATAAAATAAAATAGGCGGCGGCGCTTGTTTGACGCACTTTAACTTGAGATGGACAAACTTCACCATCAGAGGATGATAAACGAGAAATATATACATAACAGGCCCAATACAAGTAACATTAAACTTATTTTATTAGTATGTAATTTTCTTGGCAACATTTTTCTCTCGTCAAAAGAGTTTTCATAATGCCAGAAAGCATGCCTATTTCAGCATCGTCGGTCTTATAAAAACTACAAAGTAAGCTAAACCACAACTGCGCAGAGAAACACATAAACTAAATGCCCTAGGCGGTGTCCACAGTAGGCAAACTGTGAGCGGCCGACTGAGTCAGCCGCAAATTTGTGGCGAACTGAAATTTGAGTTAGCTGCAAACTCAGATCAATTTTCACCATATCAACCAAATCGCCGCCGCCGACTGAGACAGTCGGCGCGCGTAACGCTGCAAACTGCGTGAAGTGAGCGCAAACTAGCAAACTGTGGACATTCCATTTCAAATATATGGAAGGGCGTACTAAACCGATACGCCGCAAACTCAGTCGGCCGCTCACAGTTGGCCTACTGTGGACACAGCCTGAGAATGTCGCAGACGACTCACCAGCGAGCGGGGGTCCGACAAGATTGGCCATGCCCTGGATGAGCAGCAGCAGGCCGTACGCGTTCGTGAACTTCTCCAGCGTGATCTGCTCCACCAGGATGATGCTGGTGAGGGAGTAGTTGGCCGCGATGAAGGCCCCGAAGGCCCCCGAGGCCGCGGCCAGGCCCAGGTAGGTGCGCAGGAGAGGCATCACCACGGTCACCGCGCCGCACATCACCATGCTCAGCGCGTACACTAACGACGGAGACACGCTCTTCCAGTCCCCCACCCAGCCTAGCAGGATCTGGAAAACAAACATTTATTTTTTTATTTATTATTCGGAAAACCAACAGCTAAAGTAGACAGAAATAGATACAATAATAGCTCTAGAAAGCCAATCACAGGTTCTCACTGATAGAGAGAACCTGTAATTGGCGAGAGAGGAGAGAGAACATTACATACTCATCTATTGAGGACCTCAAAATAACAGAAGCGTCCAGATGGTTCCACTGCATGTGTTATTCCAGGTCATAAACTATGTATATTTCAAGTTTCAACGAAATTCGTTCACTACTTTTTTCGTGAATGAGTAACAAACATCCATATATATTTCAGGCTGAACCTAATCAGGGGCAGGGGTTGATTATTCGTAAACTCAAAAGCATATAGATATGCAGGGGATATTTTTGTCACATATAGCCAGAAAACCCTTACCATTACCACAGATAATATAATACTATACTAGCATTACCTAGAGATCTAGAAAACGTAAATTATTTTACTGATGTGAATGAATCCAGCATTAGTAGTGTCCGCCTAAGTAACAATAGGTTCCAAGACATGTGACCTGTAGCAGAAAATGTACGCCGTTACTCTTTGGCCGTAGATTTTAAAACCATAGATCGTCGAAGTTAAGCAATGTTCTGAGCGGTCACTGCTTGGATGGGTGACCGCAAGTGGCATTTTCATCTGAGTGCTTCCGTGCTTCGGAGGGCACGTTAAATTGTCGGTCCCGGCTTTTAAAGTCGTTAAGCCATGACGGAGGCCCTCAGGCGGCCTAAAAACTCCGTCACCAGAGTTGGCCACTTGCTCATACGAACGAACGATTTAAAACCATTTCTCATATTCCCTTAGCATCACCCAGAGATATTAGTAACAGATCCACAGATCAGACACAATAAAATGAGTAATCGCGAGCTTGCACACGCCGGTTTATTGAAGGATTCGACGCGTAATCGTGTAATCTCCACGTGTACGCAACGCGACAATAATTACACAGATACGGCCGTAGGCTGATATCGCGAGATATGGGTCAGGACAATGCCACTTCAGATTGTAATGTGTGATTGATTGTGCTTCCTTGTTGATTAGCACTAAGTAATTATTCATTATTTTAGAGCCCACTCTAGCATAGACGGCATGGTAGTTTTCAAAATAAATTCATGTCTTTTTATTAAAACAATAGGTATGATGCACAGCTAGCGAATCGTTCCGTGTGGAACAGTCAGGGTATGTAGTCATCTATTATAACAAAACTAGTTTAAAAACGGTTTAAAAAAATACTAAGTAATTGGTAGGTAATTGCATTATTGTTATTGTATAGTATCTAGGTACTACGTACTACTATTTCCTCAAACATTGTGGTGTCCCAACGGGGCTCTTGTTGCGGCCAAACCAACTTGAAGCAATAAATGAATATGAATATGAATTTATAGACGCCCCAGATACGACATTAAAATATAGATTCTAATTGTAATGTCGTATCTCTGGGACGGGAACTAGCGTCAGTCTAGAGAAAGGTAATGCTCCCATGGGCCCAGCCAGGTGTGGACTAGTGCAGCGTGTGCGTACCTCGCCGAACATGTTGAGGATGCCGATGATGCTGATGAGCATGGAGCCCTGCGACTCGCTGAAGCCCATGCTCTTGCCGCTGTCCGAGATGTAGACGTAGGGCACGTCGTACCACATGTACAGCAGGAAGTTGGACACCGCGAACAGAAGGAACGCCGGGTTGCGGAAGTGGGAGAAGTCCAGGATCTCCACCGCCAGGTCCCAGAAGTCCCACAGCCCCGCGTACCACACCACCTGGAACACACGTGAGCGTCACGGCGCGCTGCAGCCATGCCAGGGGGACCGGAGACAACAAGAGCGGGACGGAGTATTGTTAGCGTTGGAACAGGCATTAGAATCACCTAGCATGTGACATGTGGCAACAAGAATAAATGATTTTTTTCTTTCTTTTCTTTAATTATTAAGTTTTTTTAATACACCTAATCGTTGTAGACCTGTAAACTGACATAATTACCAATAAATTATTCTGATTATATATTATCCTTTCGCTCACCTTCTCCTTGGCGATGGTCGTCATCGAGTTCCGGAATATGTTCGGGCAGGAGGAGGCGCGCAGGCGGTAGCGGTTGATGTTGAGCATCGCGCCGCGGTACGTCAGCGAGTGCCGGTGCACGCGCAGGTCCTTCAGGAAACTCGCGGGGGCCTTGCGCGTGCTGCCCCCCGCCGAGCGAGCCGCCCACTTGTCCCCTCCGCCCCCGCCCGCCGCGGCGCGCGCCTCCCCCGCGGGGGACAGCGGGCCCATAGTGTCCGAGGGCGAGGTGAGCGCGCGCGGCGGCGACTGCTCGTGCAGGCGGCCGCTGTCGCTGAAGCTGCGCGACGGCAGCATGACGCCCGGGTAGCTCTGCGCGAGCAGCGCGTACGCTCGGCCGCGGCTCGACATCAGCTCGAACACCTCCAGCGACACGCCCTCGCCGGCCGTCATGAACGTGGGCAGGTCCACCAGCGAGCTGTAGCGCGGGGCGCGCGGCGCGGGCGCGGGGTCGGTGGGGGGGGAGGCGGGGGGCGCGGCGGCGACGGGCAGGGTGTCGAGGGAGGCGCGCGCGGCGCGGCGTCGCTTGCGCTCGCGGCGCAGGCGGCGGGCGCGCGCGCGGCCCTCGTGCAGCGAGGCGGCCCAGGGCAGGTCGCGGAACAGCAGCCCGCAGACCGCCATGTTGAGGAAGAGCCCGGCCAGCAGCAGCGTGGTGCCGCGCCACCCGTACTCGTCGAGCAGCACGTACGTGAGCGGCGCGAACAGGAAGGTGCCGATGCCGCTGCCGCACACCGAGATGCCGGTCGCGAGCGACCGCTTCTTGTCGAAGTAGTACGCGACGATCACGACCGCGGCGACGTAGCACAGGCTGAGACCGAAGCCGGCCATGATCCCGAACGTGAGGAACAGCGTCTCGATGTTGTCGACGAACGCGGAGATGACGAACCCGAGCGCCGCCAGCAGCGCCCCGCAGACGGTGACCAGCCGGCAGCCGTAGCGGTCGGTGAGGAAGCTCGCGATCGGACCCGACAGCAGCGGCATCGCCATGAAGATGCCCGCGATCCACGCGGTCTTGCCCTTGCCCTCGCCGAAGTACTCCAGGAAGTGCGGGTAGAACACGCCGAAGCTGAACGTGATCCCGTCCGCGATCAGGTTGACCATGAAGGACGCGAACACGACCACCCAGCCCCAGCCGCCGTCCGGCGGCCGCGCCGCCAGCTCCTCCTCCTCGTCCGAGGACGAGCTGCCGCTGGAGGAGGAGGACGCGGGGGCGGAGGGGGCGGGGGCGGGCGCGGGGGTCGGGGGAGCCGAGTCGAACTGCACGTGCAGCGCGCGCCGCGGCCCCGCGCCCGACACCAGCAGCGGCTCCGACTCCGGGATGGAGGAGAGGTGACGCGGCGCGCTCACGGCGTCAGGTGCGGGGGTGGCGGCGGGAGGCGAGGGGGACGGTGACTCGGCTCGTTCGGTTTGTGCGGCTCCTCCCTCCCGCCGGGACGACGCGTCGCGCGGGGAGTCCATGCCGGAGCGCGGCGAGCGCGGGCGGGGGGGCGCCGGGGGGGCGCTGTCGTGCTGTCACGCCGACGCCGCCGGGGCATGCGGCACCCGCACCACCGCCGTGACTTCATGCTGGAACAGTGAGAAGCGTGACTTTAGATGGAACGTCGATCGAGGGGGGACTTTGAGCTTGCGGCCTTCGCTAACGGCATTGGAAAAACTGATAGCGAGCGGATGACCGCGGACTCTAACGGTAGCATTTTTTGAAAAATAAGCTAATGAAACTTGCAGGTTCGACCGACGACCCCCTTTATCCGGGCCGCGATGCGATGTAGGGCGGCGGCGGTGTGTCGATTAGCCGGTTCTAAGAAACCGAACCTAAGAGAGCCGGCGCATAAAGGCTTGGCGGAAATCGCTTCAAGTGCTAAATCGACGCTCTGCATGCCGCTGATTGAACTACAAAGGCGGCCTCGGAGTTCGAATATGTCTAAAGAAGTCATAGGCCTCTGAGATCATTATGCTGATTGTAGTATGCACGAAGTGTGCTGCAGAGTGCAGAGTTTGAACTCACGTGTGAATTCGATTAGCACAATGATGATCGCAAGTATTCGAATACTGTGGGACTCTTGGCCCATCCGATTAAACCATCCTTAACATTCCTCAGTATTTCACAGTATCCATTCACCTATTAGTACCTATAACGCCCGGTTTATTTACCTACGGTACTACCTACTGGAAAATCGTTAAGCGATACGACCAAATACCTTACTAAATCAGTTACTTCTAATGACCTATCTACCTGGTTCTCTATACGAGTATGACTTTCGTTACGCTAACATCCTCTCTCACGATCAGGAGGACATGGGATTACGACCTTTTGTCAAATCATGATCATTACCTTCAAGTCGTACTCAGACTCATCTACATTGCTCAACTTTTAATGGGCCAGCAACTTTTTTCGGTTCGTTAAAATAACTTTTAAAGGGAAGTGGGCGGTGTAGGTATTCACACGGTGCAATTGTTATGAGAGTCGGAAATGAGATGATTCAAAATAGAGACGACAGTAACATTTAGAAAACACGTGCTGTGCTCGCATTACATAATGTGAATTCACGTGTTTAAATAAGTAAATGAGTTTTTAATATAAGCCTAGTAAGTAATTTAAGGTGCTAAGAGGTTGGCAAACATGAGTATTAGGTAGTCAAATACAGTATACGACAAAAGTGTATACGAACAAGAGTCCACAAGCCTTCGGATTTCGTGCATGAATGGAGTGCATCACACGAGATAGCGCAAGCTGCATTCTACAAGCTGCGGGGCTGTGACCTGTGACCCGCTTGCGGACAGGGTCACCGGCACCGGTGTTGCTCATCCCCCGTATCAACAACTCAATGCGCCATAATATTACACACGGACATCTTACCCTTTTTAATATTTACTGTAATATACAAATATTGCAAACTAATTCACAATATAAATATACTATAAAACCATATAATAGAGACTCATCATGACACAACTACAATATTCTTTCACTTGGAAACCGTGCCTACCGAGCCTGAGGAATTATTAAATGAAACTTCTAAGCCCCTGAAGAATATTTTATCATTTTGTTTGTCTTAAGTATCAAAGATATCTGACAAATAAATTAAGCTCTTACTTAAAACAAAAATCGTATGCAAATATGTATAAAATAACGTTATTGTTGAGACTTGTTTTTTGAAACATAAAATGATTCCGAACCGAATTTGCAATTAGGCGTGTCCATTATCAATCTAGCAAAGGTAGTAGAATCGGTCGTTTAATTCATAAGGTCATCGTGCTGATCCGTGCGAGCGATCGAACGATTTCAAGTCCTCCTAAAGACGAGAAGGCAAATGTTTTATTCACCGAAGCTATCGAAACTTACTCCAATCGACGATGAGAACTTTTGTCGCCTTGAAATAGAGGTCATTGGTAGCGACATTTATTTTTGGCATCAAAACTTGTATTTGAGACATTTCCGCATTAACTGGAGAGGACAGTTATTGGGTAATCTATCCAGCTATCATATAACATTTTCTTGATCGAATGTAATGAGGTGTTCAATGTCACATCATCGTATGGTAGAGAATGTCAAGAACATTAAAATAGAGCACAATGGCAAGTCCCTATCATATGGCGCGCAGTATACAAGCAATCGAAAACCCATAAACAGACATCCACGAGACACATTGACGCGTAAATCCTGGCCGGCGTCCAGCATACCCTTGGACAACGTCAACCTTATAAATAATCTCAATGGTTGGCAACAACTTCTCTAATGGGTTGTAATAATGCGGATTTTACGAAAGTAGCACTAAAGTCCACTGGTTTTTAGCGAATACAAGCTCGCCTACATTATATTTAGTATTCTGATTATGACATTATACACTAGACCGAGGTCTTAAGGTCGAACGCTTGACCTATGATCATAATCGTAGTCGTGCGTACAACTTCATGATATTGAGAAAATGCAAATTCAATATAAATAAAAGTGGCGCGGTTTGAAGAAAAGGTTGCTATGCTCTCTGGCACTTGAACGATACTTATCTGGCCACCAGGAGGTTGTTGAAGGATCGTTAATTAGGAGCCGCAGAGGTCAAGCACTCGAGCGTATATAAGTCTGTATAGAAGAGTAAGAGTTGCCTGATACTTGCTCTTTTCCGGCTATCTTGCTTTATGTGACCTATCATATTTAAATCTTTGAACTTAATACTGCGGCATTATATTATTATTTTTATGTCTAAGCCTTCCTTTTGACGACAAAGGGTCGTCTGTAACGTCGGCGCTAGGAACACGTACGGAAAGAGCATCGGATATAGGCGCCATTGGCAGCCAGCCAGCCTTGCCCTCCTGCGTAATCCCATTAGGGAGGTAGTTCTTTCTCCCCAAACCTTCCGGGCCAGTGGTTAAAGAACTTACAAGTAAAACTTACTCGTACTGAACTTACTAACTTGTACTGTGCATATTTTTTTAGCAACTTCTACGCTACAGGATCATTCAAGAATATTATGATCCTATAGAAAAGTTGGTACATAAATCTACCGGCGCGGCAGAAGGCTGATTTTTATTATTATAGTCGACGAAGTGGAATAATTAACACTTTGATACACCTATCTCAGAGAAATAACATCCTCGCCACTACGAGTAAAAGTCAGACGACTTTTAAGATGATAAGTTAGCAATAAATGTTATTGTAAAATTATTTTCTAGCAGAGTTTAAAATTGACTGGTAGAAAGAATACCACAAAAAAAATATACTAGGACACGTCGGTGTATAACATTAATAAAGATAAGTATCTAAAGTACTTAATTCATTCATCACATCGGTAAAGCTAAATAAGATAGTTTGATTGTGATGGATGGATACTGGCTAGCTCCCGAGACAGTACTGACTGATACTGAGTTGATTCGCTCGGCGCGCAGTCTTAGGGAAACTATCGTATGATGTTGTAGAGTTGTAATGAGTATTGAAATCAAATCTGTAGTAGTATACCTTTGTCTTGCGAGTTAACTTCGGTTATCAACTTAATATACCTACTCTTGTGTGACCTTTTCGGGGAACAGATATTACACATTTGTTTTAAAACTTCAGCTATAAAATAAGATATCCGATAGGTACCTAACCTTTTTAAATAATGAACGAGGAAAAAAAATGAAAGATTGTATTTAATAGAGTACTTAGTACCCACAGGTACCCTTGATTAGTAGCTATGGAATGTATGCACGTGAAGAGAGTGACCAACCGCTCATTACGATTTCAACAAACGATGTTTGACCATTACTTTTGTATGCTTATTGGTATCAATGATGTTTTGAACGACAAACAATTGGTATAATTTAGAAGTCTGTTTACATATTTTATCATCACATTAAATACCATTTAGTGGCATAGAGGACCATTGCCAGAAAGTATTATCTAATCTACGTATTAGTAAATCACTAATCTTTAACTCTACTAATCACTCAATGTACCTTTTAATTGCGTTTAAGTAGGTTCGCATATCTTATAGTGAGTAATTTATTAATTGGAACTATTTTAACAGCTGCTTAAATTTGAGAAAATATTAATGGCAAGTTGTTCAAAAAATTAAAAGTAACGTGAATATTCCACAGAAGACGTTAATAAACACACCTTTTTTTGCAGAGACATCTTGGCACGGAGGAACTTAGTCTTGCCAAAAATCCAACATATTTCCACGAATCACATCTAACACGTTTTTTTTGTCACTACGTAATACACTGATATCGCGCACATCGCAATTAAAACGACGCAAAACACACTAAAAATTGTTCAAAAACACCAGAAGTCTAAGATTTTTGTTTCTTCGTTCGATCTCATACACTCGGAGCAGCACACCGGCGCGGCGCGACACTCGCCGAGTCTCCGCACTAGCGCGCTCACACCCGCGGACTGGCACTCGCGAGCCGCTTCACTCTCTACCCGAAGCTCATTATTTAATAGCTAGATAAAAGATTATCTATTGAAGCGTCCTCCACCAATAATGTAAGAAACATTATCGCTGAATGGTGACACAGACAAGGCATGAAAATATAACGGACAGATGCGCCGCGAATCTGGTAATTACAAAGATCATCCGGTATCACAGTTTGAACAAGAGAACTGAACAAAGACCGCACTATATCAACGTCCGGAATGAAGGAGAGATTAGACGATACTGGAGCAACAGTTTGCGACAATTTGAAGTTGGCTCCCAAGTTCATGACACCCGGCACTCGGCAGGCGATATGGGCGAGGCGCGAGGTCCAACGGCCGGCACACATTCGGCAGATAAATGTCGCCACGAGAGATATCAGCCATCTAACCTGTCTAACCAACAAGCGGAATCGATCAAACACTAAACTAAAATGAGACTTTGCTCCGTAGAATAAATGAACGACAAACCAGTAATTGAACACACTTCGACAACATCGCGAACTGGGTAGGTAAAGTACGTCATCCGTTACGTCTTTAGTGCAACATTGACATTAAACAGTTACCGAAACTAAATGAATTCTATGGACACTAAATACGATTCATTAGCCCAATCAATTGTATTTAGTACCTATAGAATTGAAACAATGAAAGATAAACAGCTCAAAATAAATGGAACGTGGAAAGCATCGGTAGTAATAGTAATATATTTCAATATTAATAGAGATAAATAAGTTAAAAGTTATCTGCAGTGCGAGGCAAATTATATATAATCAGTTCTAGAATATTAACGACCACGTGGTAGCAATTTGTAAAATTACACAACAATAAGATGGCCTCCAAGAAATATCGATTTGCAAAAATCTTAACACAGATAACCGGCCAAGCGCGTGTCGGGCCACGCTCAATGTATGGTTCCGTAGTCGCCCCATCATCATCTCAATTCGATTTTTTTTTTCAAATTTCCAAATACGACGGCACATACTCGTATATGGCTGTTATGAGTACAAGTAATAGCGTCTACTGAGTAGACGACAGACAGATTTTTTACAGAATACGGTTATTAAAATAATGAACTATCCCTGAACGATTCACCAACACTAGTACCGTACATAGTACGAATATATTACATGTGCGCAGTATGCACAGCTCTCTATTGTCTGTCCATCCTTTGAATGTCCATTGAGTGTTATGGCATCGTCGTATGTTGCTAATGGTCTAATTGTCAACTGTTTTTGTGTCGAATTCTCTGTAACCCTTATAACGAGCGTTTCAATGCATAATGGTAAATAATCGCTTTTGATTTGTCTTTAAAACAAAAATAATATGTAGGTTCTGGAACAAGCTAATATAATACGACTCGGACTATGAATTCTTCAGACACCAAGTTCAAAGAACTATCAAAAGATCAATCAAAAGATTACGACTTACATCAGGGCAAAAAACGGCAATTACTGCATACCATGGTTATGTTGCCTCAGTTTTGAGGTACGGACTGCTTCTTTGGGGTAATTCTACTGACATAAACAGAGCTTTTATTGTCCAAAAGAAATGTGTCAGAGCATTGTGTGGAGCTAGCCAACTTCAATCATGTAAACCACTTTTTAAAAAATTAAATCTACTAACTCTCACATGTTTATATATTTACCAGATAGGCTGTTTTGTTAATGACCACAGTATTTTTTTTGAAAAGTATGCCGATCAAATGAATTCTAGACATAAGAATAGAGATCCAACAAGGCTTGTATTGCCATCTCACAAGACTGCTTTGTCACATAAAAATAGTAACGTAATGATAGTGAAGGTATACAATAGGATTCCCAAATCTATTAGAGAACTTCCATTACGTCAATTTAAAGTAAAATTATATAAATGGTTATGTGATAAGTGTTTTTATACTATAAATATGTTTTTAGATAGTAAATAATGGTTTATTATTAATTTAATTAATTTGATTCCTATGAATTATTATAAGAATGATAATGTATATTTATATTGTAATTTTAAATGAATAAATGTTATATAGGTATATGAAATTGATAGGTTATTAAGAAATGGTAATTTATGAGGTTTAACTGTATTTTAAATTAAAATTAAATAGCATGTAAATTTTTGCACGTGGTCTTTGCACCGCGAAGTATGTGATATTTTATTTTATATTTTAAGAACTTATACAACCATACTTCATGCAAATAAATGATTTCTATTTCTATTTCTATTTCTATTTCTTCAAAATCACATTTTGTCTGCAAGTCTTAATCTAATTCGTGAAATTTTCTCACAGTTCAGCATAATCCAAATTTTCCAGTGGTCTCAATTGAAGCAGCGTTTTGCATGTTTTAGTATTCCCGACGTATTCGGCCCAAATTATTCTACAGCATAATTTTACATCTGTTTAAGCATCATAAAAGTAAAATGAAGTTTACCTAAAGCACACCTAGAGTTACTCACTTTTTCAGCTAGCAATTTCAATACGATGGGTACACGCGCATTATGATTTAGTTAGACAGATTAGGCATTTCGATCTGGAAACCAATGATCAAGTTTTAATAAACAACATTAATAATATCCATGCCATAAAGATTTATAACCCCATCATTCAAATTAACGTCCTTATTGGGAGCGGTAAAATGCGAACTTATTAATTAGATATTTTGCGGAGCCGCGCGGTCTAAGGAGCCCGCCTACGCCTGGGCCCTAGCGTGGCCTTGGCATTTGGAACGAAGCTCGATACTTGAACCAGGGCCTGGAGCATCTGGCTCTGTAGTACAAACAAACAATGTAGGTGGAAAGCGCGCTGACAGAGCGAAAACTTTGCATTGTTCGACACATGTGGTGAAGGCTTTTGTAAATTGCACAAAACATAATGAAACATTATTTTGGGTATAGGTATTTTTCGTCATAGGGTGACTTACCTGTGGGTTTCATTCACCATGTGGCAGCAATAATGGCTTTTACTGGCTTTGCTCTTATTTTTCATCCAGATGCGTTAGACAATAACTTCGCCCATTTAACGACGTACTTGTCTGCCTGTCGTTTAAACGAACAGTTATTTCCACACATAGACGCAATATTTTAAAGCAAGGTTTAACCAGCTGGTTATCCCGATGTTTCAAATTGTTATCAGAGTACTTTGGATTTTTATTACAACACAGGACCAGTCTGATACTGGCTTACTGAACCTCTACTTAATGTAAGTGGCACTTACTTAATGTTTGACATTATTTGACGTTTGTACAAATACAAATCTGACAAGTTAAGACGTCAAAAAGGTTAATACGTTCTCAAATATTTAGCAAATAATTTGAACCCGCTACTAAGCAAATAGCCGGTAAGGAAGCTGCAAGTGCCGGCTGTAGATTAGCTCACAGTAGTAGTTGTATTAGGTGTAAGAATCCCGGGACGCTCAATAAAGCTCAGTCTGGGCTAAAAAGAGCGACCTTGAGTTTATCTCAGCTTTGCCGAAAAAATACCTACATAGATGTTTAGTGGCGGTATAAGGCGAACCAGTATATTAATACTAGCTAATATTAACTGCAGTAGGTTAACATTCATTTAAAAGTTTTTATGCGAATTGAAAGGTTATTGACTTATAAAGGTTGCTATAATTACAGCCAAATATCGCCTGTTCTCTGTATTGCTGTGAGCTTGTTAAAATAATGTTATCCATGTAGATATGGACATACGTTTCAATAGCATTGTAATATTCAACTATGACGCTCAAACAGCGCTTACGTTAAATATCAAAGAGCATTCGAGTGAAAAACTAATCCATTAAAGAAAATTATATTATAACATCAATCTAGCGAAACGAGTGACCTAGCCGAAGGTCGCATGTGCTCGCCAATTGTCTTGAGAGTTCCATTCACCCCGACTGTCTGCAACTTCGTAATAACATACTTATTTCGCTGTCGGCAGCAACTACATTGCTACTTAGTACAATATTTGTTAAGAAGGTTTAAACCCCTAATGGTGAAGTGGATTTGAAGGCACGATATATGTCGTTTATGTTATAACGAAATGTTAACTAAAAAGAACCAAGTAAGTACTACATACAATCATTTTCTACTAGCCCTCAAATAAAACCAAAGCAAATATTGAAAACAAAAGCCGTTGTTAGCAATGTCTTACGCTAGCCAAAATAAAAAGAAAATAATGTAAATAATCGTGGTTATATGAACAGACAATTATTCTTAACGCCTACATAAACCCTGAAATTATCGCTAGCTGAACAAATGAATATGGAATAATTAAGAATCTATTTGAAAAGGTTCTCTAATTGAATGTGAAACTTGAATTTTTTTTAGCGTTGTTCAGTGACTTGGCAAGCTTTTAAATTTTCACGCCCTTAGGGAAATTCCCGTACGAGGCGAGTAAATAAAATGGAAGCTAAAACGTGGATATGTCGCGTAACAGCATCATAATCCGCTACCGTTTCCAATTAAGAGGATGCTGTGTAACCAGTTACATTGCGGGTACGTAAAGCGTTTCGTAAACTTTCGATCCCAGCTCATGCATAATTATTGCGACAACGGAAAGTATAACGAGGCAGTAGTACATTCAACTCAAGAAACTGTAGTCGCCATCAATGATGGAATCATCGTCATGTGAGGATCGGCATCGCGCGGAATGACGGGACAAGCAGTTATCGCTATCTGCGGGTTATCGCAAGACATTTGTGACTCAGATAAAGCATCAGCACCCGAACCGTACTAAGAACAAATAACACGACTAGAACTCGTGGTTCGTTTTGTTATATTTCTAAGTACATAGATTTAATTACTTAATAATAATCAAAGATGAAATATATAGTAAACATTAAGCAGAATGGTTAAATAGTTGTATCGCTAAATCTCCAAAAACATTAACGTAGCATTTCCACACATGTTTAAAGATTCAACTTGCGTCACTCTATATATGCACTAGTATCGACACAACAGGACAACTGACCACTTTCTTATCAGTTATGCAATGGATCAAGAGCACATACCAAGCTGTAGTATAACGGTTCAGCTGTACTGTGAACCATAGACAAAACAAATAAATTATACTCGGAACGATCATTGCAATTCTTTGAATTTCTGAATGAGAAATGAGACAATTGGTATTTCTCATCGTTCTGGACTTACATGACACTTTGTAGTTCACAAACTTATTTCCAACAGCTACTGATTATTTACTAAGTGCTAGTTGTACACTTTGAAAGCAAAAAAAAGTTATTTTCGTGGAGAGTTCAATCTTTTTAGCGAGTTCGTAATCGTTCTTACAGTGAACTAGACTTCACGAGGCGATGGAAATAGACGGTTGACCCGGATAGCCGTCTCGGCTCCATCTTATCTGTAATCCGTTTACGTAAAGCCTTGAGTCTTCAACTAAGCTTATGTAGTTGAAGACGTAACTTAAACAAACTCAAGACGCTACATTGACAATGTAATTCGAATAGTATCAGAGAGATAGGGTAACTCACATTTTAGAAACATTTTGATTGACTTTTTTATCAAAGTATCTATATTTTTCGCTCATCTTCACTTTTGCAATTTCTTACTCAAGGCAAACAAGATAAATTTAAGCCAAACAATACCAGCCGAGTAAGTAAACTAAAACTATAAGACCACCTAAGTATCTAAGCGTGATTCAACTTGATTTAAACTCTTACAAGACTCGTTAAAATTTCCATTTGACGTGCAAGAGCGGCTTCAAATTGAACCAAATTCTATTCCACCGTTATTGGTCAAACAAAACCTCTGAATGGAATGATACGAAGGACGAGTGGAAATAGATCTGACCCAGTTATTTAATCGTCACCTGATGCGATCACAGGCTTCCAGTCTCCGACCTATATCAATGATATTTTGTAACAAGCAGGTTTTATATTTATAATACCTGTAGAACGTTTAGCTACCTCATTTTACAATCCTCGAGACCAACTTGTGTTCGACGTCACGACTTCAAAAATGATTATATAAGATGATCATAAGAAACAAATTATTATTGATCAACCTCTATGCATGGTAGATTGGGAATGTCGTCAATTGGCAGAGGAATTTCTTGCGAAACGTTGAGTGCCTCATGGAATGTCGGGTGTTGCTCTACGGCTGCCCCATGCAGGGCCAATCGAGAAATCTACGCAGCAAAACGATGACTGACAGAATTCCAATAACTTCTATGGTCGTACGTGGAAGTGATATTGAGTAACATTAAATAGTTAAAACGAAATAGACAACCAACATTTGCGATATCCCAGAATTAACATCATCCCTCGCATCTAAAGATGAATTAAACAATTTTATTCTTAGTTTCGCATACTGCTGACGAAGCAGAGATTGTTCTTAGAAAGTTATCTCCTGTGAAGTCGGATTACAGTAGTAGTAAGAAGGCTCGTGGAGCGTAATCCGCAGTGCGTCACAGCTTACAGCGTGCGAGCCCGGCCATCGATCGCCGCGCGAGCCGGCCGGTGCTGGGTAGCCTAGCCAGCCTCCAGCTGCCTAGACATTCCTAGCCATTTAGTGAACATATCGAACATAATATTATAAGAATGAAAAGTATAGAAACACTAGCTTCTTTATAACCAGCTAAACTATTGAAAGAAAGAAAGAAAAATCATTTATTCTGGTAGGACCTCAAGGATCACTTCAGTTTCGTCTTACATGCTAGGTGATTCCTTGCACCAGGGAAAGAATCAGGCAAGGACCTGGTGGTGTGGGCCTAGCTTTTTTTTAAAAGTGTTCCCCTATCAAATTCAATGGGAAGCCAGTAAAACAAAGTAAGGCATGTCATATTCACCAGTGCGGGCGGATTCTTTACTATTCAGGGTAAGAATACCGACTCCGCTTTGCTCTCTAAATTGTCCTAACATCTTTTATATTTTACTTTACATTATTTTATTTTTGAAATCATAAAATCGCTCGTTGGATTTCTACTAAAAATATACCAGTCAGAATATAACTGATTTCACTCGGCCGAGGAACTAAACGAGTCGCAATCAAGGTAAAGGCGGTCATGTGTGACACGGATCAAGCCAGTTTTTTACAAGTTTTTTAACATCTCACATTATTGTCAACTCTTCGCGCGCAACTTTGCGTATATCTTTTCTAATCTCGTCATAATTCTGACCGCAATTCTTGTTGGGTCGTCTCTCTCAGGCTTGTGTTTGGACAGATGCTTGCGTAGTGCATTCAATACGCATCATAATAACGCATCTGTTCCGTTGCCCATTCTCGGCTGTGTCGAATGTCCATTTTATTTATTTATTCTACTTTTAAATAGAAATTTACAGGATTTTATCGCGTAATTGTGATCGCGAAAGTTTAAGAAAGACTATTATTTATTCTATTTGCATATTGTACAACGTGACAGTCTGCTTACATATTCTTTCTAATTTAGTCAAAATAATACAATAAATTTGAAATTATGAGTTAATAGCTAATGGACTAGTAAGACAAAACTGCACACTGGTTCTAATAAAGTAAATTCGTATGAGCTAGTGGCTAACTCTGTGGAAGGATTTCAAATTCATTCTAATTTTAAAAATAGTAAATAGTATAACCTCAAAAACCTTGTGCCTAAAACCTCAATAATCACAGTCAATGCCTATTTAGTAGCAAAGGCCATTTGTTGTTCTTGCGTCGTAGTGGATGCTCCTATCAGGGTAATTGCCGCCGTGCTATAACCTTTACAATAAATCAAGAACTGCCTGACCACACTGCGTTGATTTATTCCCCATTTGCGATGGCGTAAGGCGATGCAATTTAATGTTGACCTGCAGGCCAATGCCTGCAGGGCAAACTAATTTACAACATCTACCATTCTGCTTCGTCCTCCAAAATGTCAATAATTTAATTTTTTTTAGACAAGCTATTCTACTGTATTGATTTGATGTTTCTTAGGTGATGAAATCAGAAAATATTACTTAATGTAGTACAATACAACCTATCAACTTTTTTTTTTTTGGAATGGCTTAGTAAGTACGTAACTTTTGAGGGTTGCTTAATTTAAATCGAATGTACAATGTACAGCTTTTCAAACATTTGTTCTACCGAAAACTGAACCACAGCGGCGGATGCAAATCGTCACCGCGATAGAGTCGTTGGTCAAAAATAGATTAGGAAAAGACGAAAAACTAAGGTTTAGTTGATGTTTTGCTTACGGTTTATAAAAATATGTAAGAGAACTAGAATCAGCGCCCTCATGATGATAATAGAACTTACATGATTACAGTTAGGTCTAGCAAGAAAGATCAACTAAATGAAAAAAGATTGTTTTATTGTGATGTAATTCATAATCAGCCAAGGAAACGAAAAAACAAGACATTTCAACGATAAAGATAAATGAAAAACGGCACCTTAGTATAATTTTCTATGATACCCCAAAGTTAGCATGTAGGTACATCTTGGTATCGGCCGATTGAAAAGTTTTAAGTGTGTGAGGGGATTGTTTTTAACTGTAAGAATTAACACTGTAAAATATCAACAGCGGTGCCCAGACTTGTTGTGGATAGGAAGTACCCACATCCTTCAGTGACGTCATCTGATACGATCCTAGGGTCGTGTTTCAACAGAGCTTTTGTGTTAGTGTTTCATTACAAAGCCATCACGCGCCGTCAGGGGTATTGTTTATCGCGGGTTTATGGAACATTCTGTGAAGTACAAAGCCTTTATTGTTGCAAGCATGAGTCACTGATGACCGCTGCATGCCCATCCATGCACACAGGGGTCATAATCACGTTCGGTGAAGCCTTAATGACAAGAGAAAGAAACATTTTCTAAAATGAGAAAGATTGATATTATTTTTAAACTTTTTAAGATTCAATCAAAATCAAATGGAGTCTAATAACAATAATCATTAACTGTAACCGTTGAAGCGGGATAGACGCAGAGTCTGATAAATAATCAAAAGTATAACATTACATTACATTTTACATTTAAAACAATGAACGTAAGCCTTGACTGTGATAATGCGGGCAGGTCTGATAAGGGCCAGGGTCCCTGCACGAGTTTCGCGAGAATAAGCACTCGTACGTGACACTCGGCTCAAAGCAGGTAATATTGTTACGAGCCCTATCGCGCGCGCCCTCCGTTGTATTCCCCACAGTACTTAACCAATAGAAATTGAACTTCAAAATAGAGTAAGTAATCACACGCTGTAATAAAAACTCTTTCATTAAGTACCTATTTTAATTATGTAGGTCACTGACCGATTTAACGTAACTGGCGTCAAGCGAGTGAATATTTGCATAGGTGTCTATTGGATTCAATACGAAAAGTAGTTCATAATATTAAGTGAACACGTTCGTGCTGAATGTATTTAATGTAGATTCCTTACTCTAATGCTCTATAATACAGGTAAGTCCTAAAGTGCAATTTAATAGGAGATGTGCTATCTTTCGAGAAATATGCAGCGCGAGCGCGTACTCGCCGGCGACACGTGTCGCGAGACGTAACGAGCAACCAGGGCTTGGAACCGGTTTGAAATTTACCTGTTCGGAACCGGTAAAAACCGTTATTTCAATGAATTTCGTTCGGAACGCAAACGTTATCGCGAACTAATGAAAAACCTCAATGAACCGGTATATCCAAGTGTATCTAAAACGCGTAGGTTTTCAAAGGTGGCAAATCTTGGCGGATAGGCGCGGCGCAGGCGTGGACGCTCGCTACGAGGGAAAGAACTAATCATTTTCGTTCTATACCGGTATTTCGAGCAAAAACCGCTTGGACAGTTCCGCTCGCATTAACCGCTACGATAGAGGTTACGTTAGAACGTTACCGTAATGAAAAGGTTGTAGGTATTTAAGGCCAAACCGGTTTGAAATTTTTACCGGTTTCCAAGCCCTGCGAGCAACCCCGAAGCGTCCGTCTGTCTGTCTGAACGGAAATAAACAGTGATCTGCTGATCGTCTGAAAATAAAACATACTCCTTGCACTTCAATATTCGAGGATGACGCGCGCGCCAAATGCGCATTTCACAAACAGCTGATCAGAGAATAATGTTTTTCAGGTTAAAATTGTCTGTCTACATTTGTTTAGTGACAGACAGGCAACGGAATATCTCAGCACTATTGAGTAAATTATAAATAAAATAAATAAATATCCTTGGACATTCCACACGACGTCATCTAGTCCCAAGCTAAGCAATTTAATGCTTATTTCATTATAAATGAAAAATCTTACTAAAAGTTAAAGGCTCCGGCAGGATTCGAACCTGCGTAGATACAAGCGATCGCTCTTAAGCCGAGCTTGCCTGACCAACTAGGCTACGGACCCTCTAAGCCGAGGCCCGAAACTATTAGCAAGATGATTTTTATCGGTTAAAGCACCGATTTTTCATTTATAATGAAATATCCAATACCTAAGTGTGGTTTAACACTGTAAAAATAATAAATAAACTAATTTAATGCTTGTGTTATGGTACCCAGATGACTGATATACTCATAGATACATTTTTTTTGTAAATACATACATAATTATACATAGAAAAACAATTCAGTATACTGTTTTCCCACAGTAGAACTCACTGCTTAATGAAAGTTAAAATTGTATTATATTGGCATTATGGATTCAAGTTTGTAAATTAAATCAAACCTCCTTTAGATAGAACTAGCAGACACTATAACAGGGGTCGGCAAGTATTTTTAGGTGGGGTCCGGATAATGTGGGAAAATATTAACGAGGTCCAGAAAGAAAACAGATAATAATAAGGGTCGATCTTTTAGCGAGCAAAATTTTTTTTAAGCTCTAAGCAACGTAACACTTGATTTTGCTTACGGTCGGCTCTTATCGTGTGAAAAGACGCGAGCGAAGCGAGCAAATTTTTGAAATGAAAAAAATGAAAATTTTTTTTTTCTTTCAAAATGAAAGTTTTTTGAAAGAAAAAAGCGACATGCTATTTCGATTCGCTTAGGGTCGATCTTTATTTTCCGAGAAACAACGCGAGCGAAGCGAGCAAAATTTTTTTTAAGATTAAAGCAACGTAACACTTGATTTTGCTTACGGTCGGCTCTTATTCCGTGTGAAACGACGCGAGCGAAGCGAGCAAATTTTTTTTTAAGATAAAAGCAACGTAAGTACCATTTTTCTTACGGTCGGTTTTCATTCTGCGAGGAGGAATTACATAATAAAATAAGTTTTGCGTCGCGACGCCTATAAATATCTTGTATGAAAGGTACGCGGAAGAGACACTTTTCTGTGTGTTTGGCTAAAGTGCATAGGTACAAGACTTACAATTAATTTTTAAAGAAACTTTTTTTGAAGATAAAAGCAACGTGGCACTTTGTTTGGGTCGCTTTTATTCTGTTAAAAACGATGCGAGCTTAATGAGCAAAATTTTTTTAAGAAAAATCATCGTAGTTTTGGAAAAAGAATCCCCTAGTTTTAAGGACATGACGTTTCAAAGTGGCCTTATTACGATCTTATTACTATTCAGTAATTAAATTAATATTTTGTAACCTTCAATATTTAATCAATTTAATAAATTCTTATAATTTATTAAATTGATTAAATATTGAAGGTATTTCAGTACATAAAATCTATATTATGACGAAAAAATTTATCCTTACCTACTTAAAACCATTACCTATGTTTAAGAATTTTAAATAGTGGTCCACGGAGGACCCAGCCCAGGTCATGACCCCCCCCCCCTGGATCCGCCCTTGGCTCGTGAATTGCAAGAACTGTACAACACATTACAATATTTGGCGGTCCGAGGTTCGACCTTTCACGGTCCGCAAACGGACCGCGGTCCGCCTGTTGCCGACCGTTGCACTATAAGCTTCGCCTCATCATCTTTTTTTTAATATTAAATTGCTCATTACAAGCTTATTGGATACAGGATAAATTTGAGATAAACTATGGGTCAGTTCAATTCTTGATACAAGCTCGCCAGTATAGAGATAAACCATGGATAGTTATAGTTAATGGTCAATGGTAATTCATGTCAGCGAGTTGAAAAATATGCAAGTTGTTTATTTTGAATCCCCAAAGCTTATACTTAAATTTTTTATTTAATTTTTATTTATTTTCTGTTAAACTAAATTCATCAAGAGATAATCTACCTAATTACCCTCACTCATTAATTGATGATCATAAACTTTTTGCTGGTTTATAAAGGGTTTTAAGTGTGTTGAAAGAACCTAGTATGTAACTTACCTTACCTGATTCTACAGCTTTGCTTGCTATTTGCACAAGCTAACAGCAGAAGAATAGTACCTATGCTCAATGGCATGGTCTGAACGAATAATATTTATATGGTGACTCAAGGTCTCTGCCTACCCCCATGGGAAAGAGGCGAGATTTTATATATGTAATGAAAAGGAGATTTTGTTTGTCAATTTTATATATAGGTACTTAACCTATCAAATAGTATCATTCCAACCTGCCTGCACAAATTCTCACTCACTTTATACATCTCGTCCCTGAGCCAGCTATAATTATCTACGCTAGCTAATCATGTTCTCCTCATCAGGAAAATACTGGACATAATCTTGGAAGTTATAATGATTGTTTTAAAATGCCTTGTCACCTAAACTTACTGGTCGTGAATATTTCGCGAGTGAGGCCGCCGGCGCCCGTGAGCAAATTCTAGTACATGTAGGTTAAAAATAATGGTGTCAGAGAAAGAACCTCGAAGTGGATAACATCTAAATAAAACAGGCAAAGTAACTTTAAGTGCTCTAAAAGACGGTGCTAAGTAGAATTGTGACAGAACTCTATTCTGTTGAGCACTTGGAAGCTGCTACCCTATCTAATCGTAAAAATTAGAGAAGATTTAGAGAGTGGATGAATGCTGAATGGAAAGTGAAAGGTATGTAAATACGTGTAAGGCCTACGTAGGTATCTAGGTACGTAGTTTATGTAAAAATAAAAACATAGAAAAGACTTACCAGTATACTGTATCCGGCGTGTCGATGCTAGAAAACAGCTCGGACCATCGCAAAACCCGCGTGTAACACTAGCACAGTCGCTATTAAATAAACCACTGAGAAAACAAAAGCTTACTCTAAATTTTGATAGGCACTTGTTTCGATATTTTATTGCTTGGAATTGATTATTTCTTCACACAATGTAACTTTAGATAAGTTTGCTTAGCCTCTAATATAATATTTTATCACCCTAGATCTAAAATTTACGAAAATATCAGAAGCTGCTGGTAAAAATAATCTAGAATCCGCGAACGCGAACGAAAGAACTCTGTAATTTGGTCTTTGCTTTGTAGAGTTTGTAGAGTGCGTCAAAGAGCATGAGTGCGTGCCGTGCGTGCAGTGCAGGTTGCAGACGGACGACAAAGAGCATGCAGGAGGACAGACAAGACAAGACAGGCAAGGCAGGCAAGGCAGGCGGGCGGGCGGGCGGACAAAACAAAAGTCATCAAAGTGACATTCGTTCGCAATTTCCTCGCTTGTCATGTCAATGGCAATTTCGCATCGCAATGAACGGGAACGGAACAAGACCGAAAGTTCGGTCACTTTCGGTGCCATGTTTCGGCGCATCAAGTTTCCGGCCATACAAAAAAGCGACACGCGATGAGGGACAAAAGATCTAATGCTTTGCCTCATTTACTCACAAGAATGTTGTATATATTCTTCTTTGTTTTTGTGTGACTGAGAAAGGAATATACAGCGCTCTACTTCTTACTTTCTCTAAGACCCCAACATGCGTTAGCATCCTAGTAGTCTGTGACCCCAACTAAGCTCACTACAAAACATCGTAATGACTATGACATGACATGTCATGATCACAACACAACTAACTAGTGCGAAGCCAGAAAAAAAAAAAAGACATGGCATGACATTGACGTTAATTTAGATAATCACTTCACTTCACAGTTCACTTCTTCGTTGTGGCTACGGGCTACTGCGACTTTAGATGTCACAATTCTGCCAAATTTCTCAGAAGAAGGAAAGATATAGAAATGACATAACCACGAAAAAACGAAGCAGCCGGGCACGAAGATGGCGGCTTGCCGTAAAGCTGTGCGCACGCACTATTATCGATATCGATACTTGAATTGCACTTTCGAAAATTATTTCTTTTAGAATAAAACTGAAGAACGCTAAAAGAAAATAATTTTCGAAAGTGCAATTCCAATTCATGAACATGAAATTAATGAATGAAATTAGTGTTTCATTCATAAATTTCATTTTCAAAAACAATATTCTGTCCAAAACATTGGCAGCATAAAAGGCTTAGCAACCTCTTTATTTTGTTCTGTAAGTACCTACTTGTACAAGTATGTCCATAATAAAAGTAATTTTACCCAATTTAATCCCAGTTGCCACCGCGGCCTTGCAATATACCTAGGTACCTACTTGTTTTTTATTAATAAATATTCTATTATTCTACATATAAAAATTAATCCTATTTAGATGTCACTCGATAGCTCCTTTGCCCAGCAGTGGGACACAATAGGTAATAAAAAAAATATCTTAGGTAGGTACTTATAATAACCATTTAAAAAAAGCTACGGTGGTACCTACGAAGTGCGCCCAGGTCAGCTTGTTACTAATATAATACTTAAATGTAAAGGAGACCTTTGCCCAGCAGTGGGACACAATAGGTTATTAAAAAAAATAACTTAGGTATAATTGTTCACGCGCACAGCTACGCGCTCATCAGCCCATCCCTAGCATGATGGGAAACGGCGATTGTCTATGGACCGCGTCCCATCCCTAAGGAGCCCGGCGGGGAGCGGGCGGACGCGAGGGGAGGGACGGAGCAGCAGCGCACGCACGCGCCGGACGCGTCACTAGCCACCACCGCACGCTGCCGAGCACACGCGCTCTTACCCCGATAATTTCTATTCTAACCTTGTTACCTTATCCAACTTAGTTTAAATGTTTTGTATTTGGAGTATAATTATTAAAAGAACCTAACATGTAAAAAATCGTTTTGTTTAAATGAATCACAAACAAAATTGGCGACCGTGACAGGACAAGGAGGATCCAGGAGGACGGACGCGGCCATCACCAGACATACAAGATCGCCAGTTAAGTAGTGCCAGCCATCCTATCCATCCTTTTTCCAAAATACTTTCCTCCTTCGATTTGTATCCAAGCGAGCTCAATATCTGCGTGATTCGCTTACAATAGCATTTCAGTGTGCGCATCGGGCTCTTGCCTACCGAGTTTGGTCCTATATCCCTACTCGTGCATGATTGCCACGTGCGTGGCACTTTATTATTTTCCAGCAAATTATTTCGTAAGTTCATTATCGCAGTGTTTCCATCACTGCTAGCTTGCAATAATTTGTGTGGCATAAAATCTTTTCTCAGGCTACGCGCCATCTTGGGTTTGATTGCGCAATAGCACGTTTTCTCGTGACGCGCTTATTCAATGCAAATAATTTTCCTAATGCTAAAAGCACGAGCTTCCTAAAATCATAATAAGCATTGCAAAAATCGGTATTCTTAATTAATGTGGGTGTGGCTAGTCATCATTTTCTCACATGTATTTACTTAATCCATTAAAATACATGCAAAATTGCCAAAAAACTTAAAATTAATGTATAATAAACCATTCTCTCATAATATTTTATTTTTCATGCCTCAATTCTTATGCTAAAATCTCTAGTGTGTCATAAATCGCCATTATTCCAACAAGTGTTTCTTCGTACGTTATTCACGTGAAACCCCCGGTGAATTCCAGGATTGATATCTTCCTGCCCAGTGGACATCACCAGCCTGCCTACCACGTGGCTGCCCTGGGTGCATCGTGCCGTCCCGGGTCGTACCGAGCTCGACGTGCTGAGCTGCCACGTGCAATATCGCGAGGACTTGACCACCGTGTCAACTGGTTTGGTGCACAGATTACTTTCTCTAATTGATTGTTTGCCCTTTTTTGAATCGTGCTTATCACATACGTACCCCATTCTCTTACATAAGTTAGTACCTACATAATTTAAATTCAAGTCATGTCTAAAGCGGATACTGCTGATAAGTTTGAAGGCGAAGGCTCTTCTAGCGATTCAATCGAGTTTCAAAGGCTAATTAATCTGCGACGGTCAATGAAGGGACGCTTAACTAAATTCGAAAATCACTTAACACCTTTAAAATCTGTGAAACCAGGTGATCTAAGTAGTATACAGGTCAAGGAACTAACCAATCGGCTAAACAAGGTGCAGTCTATGTTCTCTGAGTTCGATGAGGTAGAAAATAAGTTAGAGGCTTTGAATGATGATTCTGATGAACGTGATGATATCGAGGATAGGTTTTTTTCATTGATATCTCTTGCTCAGGAGTTAGTAGAGTCATGTTCTAAGTCTGATTCCAAACAGAGACCGAGTAGTGCTCTTTCACACCGGTCTGGTGGCAGTTGCGACCACCATGCAATCAAACTACCTACTATCAAGCTGCCTACCTTTGACGGGAACTACCTTAAGTGGCTTGAATTTAGAGACACATTCGAGTCCATGATCAATCAAAACGATTCAATTTCAGAAATAAATAAATTTCATTATTTGAGATCATCTTTAGAGGGAGGTGCAACTGTAGTCATAAAGTCAATTGAGTTCACTTCCAAAAATTATAGCTTGGCATGGAATCTCTTGTGTGAACGTTACGATAACAAAAACATTTTAATCAATAACCACATAAAGGCGTTATTTAGCATGGATCCTTTATTCCGTGAATCACACAAGGCTATTAGATATTTAATAGACACTTTCCTAAAGAACTTAAGAGCTCTCGAGAACTTAGATCAACCAACTGACAAATGGGACGTTCTCATTTGTTTCATTATTTGCTCAAAATTAGATTCAGTCACCTGCAGGAAGTGGGAAGAGCATAAAAATACCTTGCCCAACTTACCGTCATTAGCAGACATGATTCTATTTCTTCGAAACCGTGCTGACATTCTTAAGACGATGTCTGCCAATAGCACTGAACGATCTAAACCTGAACCTAAAGTAGTAAGGAGTAGTGATAATAAGAGCGCATTCATACCACGAAGCTCGAAAAGTTTCGTGTCGTCATCAAGCTCTAAACGCAAAAACATTCATAATTGTCCAATGTGTAAGCATCAGCATAGTATAGTACATTGCAACGTCTTTAAAGATTTACCTCCCAAGGTTCGATTAGACGAAGTCGTAAAATTAAACCTTTGCTCGAACTGTCTCAGGAGGGGTCACGTTGTGGAAGACTGTCGCCTTCAAAGTACTTGTAGGGAGTGCGGAAAACGACATAACACGCTCTTGCACTCAGTCAGTGAACCAGCCGTCAAACCGGCAGCCGTTGAATCCACATTAACTTCAACAAATTCTGTGTCACTGTCCGCTCAGTCTTCTAATCAGCAGGTTCTTCTATGCACTGCATTGGTCAGGGTCACTGACCCACAGAGTAAAAATACTCACCTTGCTCGAGCTCTGCTTGATGCAGGAAGTCAGTCATGCTTCATATCTGAAACCCTGAAACATAAAATGGGTATAATCAGTAATAATACAGATTCTTTATGTATATCTGGCATTAATAACGTAAAAGTTCCTATAACTGACAGCTGTGAGCTAGCCATAAGCTCACTTAATCAGCCCTTTAATGTCAGTCTTAAAATGTATGTAGTACCTCAAATAACTGGCTACTTACCAAATGCTCCCATCAATGTTCACAACCTTAACTTACCAGTTAATATTCAGCTGGCAGATCCTAAATTCTATGTTCCTTCTGACGTCGACATACTGTTGGGGGCGGAAGTCTTCTTCGACGCGATCTCTCCAAAGCAGATCAAATTAGGACAACATAAGCCCATTCTTCAAGAGTCAAAATTCGGTTGGCTGGTGGCAGGTCCTCTTCATAGTTACTCTCATAAACAAAGTAACGTCATTCATTGCAATTTCACCAAGGAAATTAGCGACAACTTAACGAAGTTCTGGAATCTTGAGGAGCTTCCACTTTCAGAACTCACTATGTCACCTGAGGATGAATTTTGCGAAAATCATTTTCAGGAAACGACGAAACGTCTAGATAACGGGCGGTTTTGTGTAAAAATGCCTTTTCGGGAATCACCAGAGCAAGCGCTTGGTAATTCATACATGATGGCCGAAAAGCGCTTCTTAAATCTTGAGAAAAAACTTGATAAAAATTCTGATCATAAAGACAAATACACTCAATTCATAAAAGAATATGAAAGGCTTGGTCACTTCACTTATCTAAAGTAGATAGACCATCATTTGGGTACTTCCTACCACATCATTCTGTAATTAGAGAAACCAGCGAAACAACAAAACTTCGTGTAGTTTTTGATGGATCGGCTAAAACTTCTTCAAAGAAATCACTTAATGACATTCAATATACAGGCCCTGTAGTACAGGATGAACTATTTAATATCTTGATTAGATTTCGTCAACATAAGTTCGTCCTCACAGGTGACATAATGAATTTCTATCGACAGATTTCTATAGATCCATCTCAAAGGCATTTACAGCTGATCATCTGGCGAGACAACAAGGTTCAGCCTCTTGAAATTGCGGAATTACAAACTGTAACCTATGGCACCAATTCTGCCCCATTCCTAAGTACTAGATGTCTTAAACAGCTCGCTTTAGAATGCAATGATCCTATTGTCTCAGAAGTTATCCAAAGGGATTTTTATATAGATGACATGTTGACCGGGTCATCTTCCGAGCATGAATTGCATCATATCTATAGAGAAGTCATAGAAGTTCTTAACTCGGCATGTTTGCCTATCCATAAATTCCGAACTAACTGTCCTCAGATATTTCAACATAACACTGAAACTCAAGGCCTTGATCTTTGTAAAGAGTCTAGTGTATTGGGTGTCCTGTGGGCCCCGGACACTGACACATTACGCTTCACCTTAAATGTTGATTGTACTCAACAAAAGGTCACCAAAAGAGTAATTTTATCAAATACGTGTAAAATCTTTGACCCGCTGGGGTTAATCAGTCCCTCTTTTTTTTTTTTTTTTTTTTTTAATGCATATATTTCTTTTATACCTTCCGGGCCCACTGATGTACTGGATAGGGGACTCTTTTGCTCGTGACACCATTGAAGAAAGAGACCTGGGTGTGGATGAAGGGACCTGAATTATCTTAGATTGGACGTCTTGAAGGGTGAAAAGCAATGTCTCAGCTCCAGTAGTACATTTCTGGAATATCTCAGTCGTCTTGTTGAAAGTCTGAGTCACTTGTTGGAGACTTGTTAGAGAGGCTTGCTGTTGGGCTACCGATTCTTTTTCCCTCAATGCTAGATTATCGATCAGAGCTGACAATCCTCCTAAAAGAGATCCTGTGTTGACTGATTGTACAACATTCATTGTGGTCTCCATTCCTAGGATAGCGCCAAATAAAGCATCAGGGCCTTGTTTGTTTACGCAGGCTAAGGTTCTTGCTAACTGATTCTTTCCAGATCCAGCTCTGGTCTCTAGCGCTTTTAAGGCTAACTCAGGGTGTTGAAGAATCCTCGAAGCAGGCATGAGAGACAGGATCTCAAGCGCCTGGAGGATCTCGGGGGAGATCAGGTTTCCTTTCCCAAATTCATCTGAGAGCGTCTCAAGAGCAGAAGAGATAGCAGGATCCACACTGCTTGAAGAGTCAGAATGAGATGTCTCGTTGATTCGAATAGGGACCTGGAGATGTTCTTTTTTAGGAGTTGTGGTGGACAATCTTTGAGGAGACTCTAGGACAGGGGGTGGATGAATAGTCATGGACCCGTCTTCGGATAGAGATAGTGGTCTTCCGGCTGTCTGAGAGAATCTTTCGAACAAGGGGAGGTCTTTTAGAGTCTTCTTGGCTCCAGGCGAGGAGGGGACACAGTCATTCAAGCATTCGTTCTGAGTCTCTTCATCATCTGAGCTGTACTCTGAAGCGCTGCTGTTCCCTGAATGAGTGGAGTGGGCCATGATTGGTGAGATCTCCTTCTGAGAATTCTGAAGGTTGATGGATGAGAGTGGTACGAGAGGATTGAGACTGTGAGTGTCTGAAACTTTGTATTAGCTTCTTAAGAACCTGCTGATTAGAAGACTGAGCGGACAGTGACACAGAATTTGTTGAAGTTAATGTGGATTCAACGGCTGCCGGTTTGACGGCTGGTTCACTGACTGAGTGCAAGAGCGTGTTATGTCGTTTTCCGCACTCCCTACAAGTACTTTGAAGGCGACAGTCTTCCACAACGTGACCCCTCCTGAGACAGTTCGAGCAAAGGTTTAATTTTACGACTTCGTCTAATCGAACCTTGGGAGGTAAATCTTTAAAGACGTTGCAATGTACTATACTATGCTGATGCTTACACATTGGACAATTATGAATGTTTTTGCGTTTAGAGCTTGATGACGACACGAAACTTTTCGAGCTTCGTGGTATGAATGCGCTCTTATTATCACTACTCCTTACTACTTTAGGTTCAGGTTTAGATCGTTCAGTGCTATTGGCAGACATCGTCTTAAGAATGTCAGCACGGTTTCGAAGAAATAGAATCATGTCTGCTAATGACGGTAAGTTGGGCAAGGTATTTTTATGCTCTTCCCACTTCCTGCAGGTGACTGAATCTAATTTTGAGCAAATAATGAAACAAATGAGAACGTCCCATTTGTCAGTTGGTTAATCTAAGTTCTCGAGAGCTCTTAAGTTCTTTAGGAAAGTGTCTATTAAATATCTAATAGCCTTGTGTGATTCACGGAATAAAGGATCCATGCTAAATAACGCCTTTATGTGGTTATTGATTAAAATGTTTTTGTTATCGTAACGTTCACACAAGAGATTCCATGCCAAGCTATAATTTTTGGAAGTGAACTCAATTGACTTTATGACTACAGTTGCACCTCCCTCTAAAGATGATCTCAAATAATGAAATTTATTTATTTCTGAAATTGAATCGTTTTGATTGATCATGGACTCGAATGTGTCTCTAAATTCAAGCCACTTAAGGTAGTTCCCGTCAAAGGTAGGCAGCTTGATAGTAGGTAGTTTGATTGCATGGTGGTCGCAACTGCCACCAGACCGGTGTGAAAGAGCACTACTCGGTCTCTGTTTGGAATCAGACTTAGAACATGACTCTACTAACTCCTGAGCAAGAGATATCAATGAAAAAAACCTATCCCCGATAAAGCCATAAGATGATAGGTAAGGTAGCCTTAACTCTTTACTTACAGTTAATGTTCCCAGATTCGCGCTATGCGCTTCACCCATTTCCACAGAGCTTCACTGCTTTGTAGACGCATCCCAGAATGCCTACGCTGCCTGTCTCTACCTACGTTCGGTGGACCCCAAAGGCATAATATCCACTGCATTACTCTGTGCAAAGACACGTGTTTCCCCGATAAAGCCATTAACAATACCGCGTCTTGAGCTATGCGCGGCCTTACTCGGAGCTCGCCTCACAGCTAAGGCGACGAGTGCTCTTCGGTGCGATATTGATCGTACCTATTATTGGTCTGATTCCACCATAACATTAGCGTGGATAAATTCACAACCTCAGCTTTTGAAGGCATTCGTGTGCAATCGAGTAAACGAAATTCGTGAGCTCTCAGCTCAATCTCTATCATCGTGGAGATACGTACCCACAGCTATCAATCCCGCCGACATGGCGTCGCGAGGTCTAGAACCTAGTAATTTATCAAAGTCTGATTTGTGGTGGCGCGGACCCTCCTTCCTTCTAAGTCAGGAAACGGAGTGGCCACAAGCTCCTAAATCTAAAATAAATTTACCAGAATTGAAAAACAATATTCAAGTTCATAATGCACTAAACACATCTACCTTTGTTGACTTTGCTAGGTATTCAAACTCCAATCGGTTAATAAGAATATATGCCTATGTATTAAGATTTATAAGTAATTGTAAAAATAAAAATAAAAATGTTAGTCCCTTGTGCAGTAAGGAACTCAACGATTCACTCGAGCTACTGATTAAAAATTCTCAGTATGAATCATACTCATTAATAATAAATACCTTGAATAAAGGAAATAAACTAAAACCTAAATGTTCAATTTTGCAGTTGGCTCCATTCATTGACCAAAGTGGAATATTGCGAGTAGGTGGTCGTCTTGATAATGCGACACTTTCCTTTGAACAAAAACATCCTGCTCTGCTAGATAGTAAACATCACTTTACGAAAATACTCATGAGACACGAACATGCTCGTCTCTTTCACGCCGGCCCTCAGCTGCTCCTTAGTTCATTTAGAAAACAATACTGGCCTATAGGCGGTAGAAATTTAGCACGAAGTACAGTTCGTAAATGTATTGTTTGTACAAGACACAAGGCCAAGCCAATGGAGCCATTCATGGGAAACCTTCCTTCAAATAGGGTTTCACAATTTTATCCCTTTCAAACTTGTGGTGTTGATTTCGCGGGACCGTTCATGATTTCCAATAAAATCGGACGTGGTAATAAAATCTCAAAATGTTACCTATGTTTATTCATTTGTTTTTCTGTTAAAGCAGTCCATTTGGAAACGGTCAGCGATCTCAGCACTCAAGCGTTTATTTCGAGCCTAAAGCGATTTATCGCTAGAAGAGGCAAGCCTGATAACATTTGCTGTGACAACGGTAAAAACTTCGTGGGGGCCAACAATGAATTAGGCAGGGTAATGCGGTCAAGCCTTCGTGATCTTAAAGATTATTCCGCAAATGAGGGCATTAAATTCACCTTCAACCCACCTTATTCACCTTCACTCGGAGGTCTCTGGGAGGCCGGCATAAAAAGCGCAAAGCATCACTTAAAGCGCATAGCGGGGAATACAGCATTAACTTTCGAGGAGTTGAGCACGCTTTTTACGCAAATCGAAGCGATCCTCAACTCCCGACCCCTTACTCCTTTGACATCTGACCCAAACGACCTTTCTCCTCTCACCCCAGGGCACTTCATCATCGGACGGCCGCTGACGTCACTGCCATCACCTCCGGCATCCGACTTGAAGACACGCATCCGCTGTCGATACCGAATGATCGAGGGACTGCGCCAACACTTCTGGGCGCGGTGGAGAAACGAATACCTACTGGAACTCCAACAGCGGTACAAAGGGCGCCATCATGAGCGAAATCTTCAAGAAGGAGACCTCGTCGTCTTCAAGGAAGATGGTCTCCCTCCTCTCAAATGGAGAATCGGACGAGCCGTGCGTCTTTACATGGGCTCTGACAACGTCTGCAGGGTGGCCGACTTCACCACGTTCCGAGGAATTGAACGACGAGCCGTAAACAAGGTCTGCCTACTACCACTTGAGAATGACATCATCACAGAAGAGGAGAATAAGGATCTTGAAAGTTGATCTTTCAAGGCCGCCGAAGATGTTCACGCGCACAGCTACGCGCTCATCAGCCCATCCCTAGCATGATGGGAAACGGCGATTGTCTATGGACCGCGTCCCATCCCTAAGGAGCCCGGCGGGGAGCGGGCGGACGCGAGGGGAGGGACGGAGCAGCAGCGCACGCGCCGGACGCGTCACTAGCCACCACCGCACGCTGCCGAGCACACGCGCTCTTACCCCGATAATTTCTAACCTTGTTACCTTATCCAACTTAGTTTAAATGTTTTGTATTTGGAGTATAATTATTAAAAGAACCTAACATGTAAAAAATTGTTTTGTTTAAATGAATCACAAACAATAATTATTTATTTATGAAGCTGTGGACACTTTAAACCATTTTCTGGCAACGACACTACCAGCCGCACAACTTGTCTATTTTAGACTTACCAACAACTCACTTGAAGGCAAAGCATCATCGCGCAGCCTTGTTAACAATCTGTTAAAACATTCCTCTATAAAGTGCAGGGAACAAATAAAAATATATTTGGTTGATTTATTTAAATTTTCCAACCCAATTATATCCAGCCACTGTTTTTTAATTATTTTAGATGTTGGCAATCTACAATCATAAAATAGAAATGAGTTTTATAAATAATCACCTGTCGCTAAGCTATCGATATCGATATAATGAAAATGACGTCCCTACCGAAACTCTATTTACAATGACGAAATGTTTTCTTATAAAATCACATACTAATAGTAAAACAGTAGGTAAATTATTACAGAAAAGCAAAATTGACTATTTAAACTTTCGCACAAATAGCAAAATCTTTCAAAATAATAAAAATAACAAGATATTTTCAATGAACTAAGTTACTAACCTGTGTAACGTTCTAATGGGATGTTTTTTATTGTTTTGCATGCGGCAGCCCAACACACCGCATCGACCCATAACAGATGCAGTATTATGCACCTTCTAATACAACAAGGAAGCAAAATTTTCGCGTATAATATTAAATTTTCACAAAAACAGTGAAAATAACAAGTCGCGATGACAACTGATGTACTCAGGTCAAAGAGCATGTAACTTGTGGTTGGCTGCAAAGAGCATGTAACTTGGCTGGGCGACGGGCTTCAGGGAGATTGTTCCTAAAGTAATGTCATAGCAAGTCCATTCTATATTATGTCAATGCCAAATTTAGATATTCTGTTGCATTCTCTGCCGTGCTGAGCTTAAACCGCAGTAATAGCAAAAACGCGGTTTTGAGAAAACGGCGTTTAAAGTTTAGATTTCATATAAAACAATCTCAAAGAAGATATTTGACAAAAAAATTAATGCAAAGTGAAAGGAAAATTTATAAACTATCATTAGATGCAATAATACAATATAATTTCTTTAAAATAAAATAGTTATAGGCATTAATTGATTTTAGCCCCTATTACTGCAAACATTTTTTTCAAGAATTCTGAACAAAAACTTACTAAAATGCAGTAAAATCTCCTATTACTGCATTTTGGACCACTTTTTTTGTCATTTTACTATTTAAAGTGCAGTATTCATGTGATAATACTTCATTTTAATGCGGTTTTCTATAGGAAAATTCTAAAGTTTCTCGCTTGCAGTAAAATAAAAACTAGCATTAATTTAAAAAAAATGTTTATTCTCTCTTAGAACTGCTATTAAAACATAGTTTTTAGAATAACTATAGGAATCAGAACTCATAAATATTTAATTACCTAGTTTTTTTGATAATCTCAGCATTAATGATTGCGACTTCATCTAAAATAAAGTTTCATAATCTTCTACATTTTCTCATTTAAATCATTATCTATGACAATGAATAAAAAAAGATTAAGATTAGATTTTAAAAGAGAAATGAAAGGCTTTTTGTATGATTTAATATTAAAGTTATTGAAATAAAATAAAATTTAATCACGGCTGCACTCACTAAGTTAGACAAATTCTTACAGATATTTATTATAGGATACAAATACCCTGAGGTAGGTAGGTGCTAATAAAAAATGACTGTCTTTTTGACTAACATAACTAGTTATAATGCTTCATATTAATTAAACTCAGTCATATTATTATGTAAGTTACACTTTTTTACACAAACACCATTTTTAAATTATACCTTGGTATTCATTAGTCAGATTTTCATGTTTAACTATTTGTATTGTCATCGATCATTAATAAGTGTGCAGTATGCAAAGTTTTAATTTAATCTGGAACTTTCGAGGCATCATTCACATATGGGTCATGGGCACTGAACGCGTTAAATTATTGATTGTCTTTACTGAAGAACTGTGTCGTTTGGCGATGTTTTTCGCAGTATTTTGCGAGCCAGTCTTAATTATTTCGTAAGGTTACTTACTAAAACGCAGTATTAAGGGAATATTACTTCACTTTACGTAAATGAGCTAACATAAATCAGTTACATAAAACTAACTAACATGCAGTAAAATGTATCAATATTGTGAATACTTTGGTTTTTGCCTTATAACTTTAAGCACCAATACCTACTAAACTGCAGTATTATTTGTTAAAACTGCGTTTTACTTGGTATGGGTACAGGCATTTATAAATCATTTACCAGTTAGACTGCAGTATACTGTGTGTAATACTGCAGTTTAATTGGGACTACAAGTAAAAAATAATATTTTTACAGATTGCAGTAAAATCAACTTGTATGGAGTGAAATAATACTGCATTTTAATTAGTTTTATCTTTTAATCTTCTAGATCAAACAACCACCTAAAGTACGACAAAATGTTATGTAATACTGCACTTTAGTAAGGAAACACATCAAAATCTCGTGCAGTATTATTTTTACTGCGGTTTAGCTGGGAAACATTGTAAAATTTGCGTGAATTTGTTGCAGTTTTGACTTTCCTTCTTCCTTAAAAACACAAAATAAAATACTTCCATACCGTTTTACGAAAAAAAGAATAGTTTGGTATGTAGGTATTGAAATGAGGTATCAAGCTGTGTATTTATCTCAAAACCGACCAAAAGCCTGTTACTGCGGTTTAAGCTCAGCACGGCAGTTCTGTAGTTCTGTCAAAATTCAAATCAAGACTAAACTAACGTTTGTCAATTTTGTCATATCTCCTGCCGAGATTTTACAATTTATTTGTTTACTACAGACAGACAGCTACAATTTTCTCTAAATTATGGACAGCCGTCCACTGTATTTGGTAGAGGAAAGGATCAAAACGTTCAAACAGTGGCCTTTCAGCGATAAAGAGAAATGTAACGTGCGGAACATGGCCGAAGCCGGGTTCTACTCGATGGCGACGGGCAGCGAGGACGCGGACGCCGCCAAGTGCTTCCTGTGCGGCAAGGAGATGGACGGCTGGGAGCCCGCAGACGAGCCCTGGGCCGAGCACCGCTCGCACGCGCCCAAGTGTGCATTTGTGCAACTAGGGAAGAACGAAGACGACTTACTGGTATGGGCAATTTTAATTACTTCCAGCATTGGGCATAACATAGGCAATATACTTATCGATTCCCAGTATCAACAGTAAATGAGATAATATAAACATAATTGTTGTAAGTAGGTAAAACAAAAAATACTACACCAACATAAAAAATCTGTTCTGGCCTATGCTAAGATTGTCTGTGAAATATCTCTTGCTATAGGTACATCCGATTATCCATTAGAATCAACAGGCATTAGAATCACCATGTAAACCGAAACTTAAGTGATCCTTGAGGTCCTACAAGAATAAATGTTTTTTCTTTCTTTCTTCCTTTCTTTCCGCTCATAGCATTAACTGATCGATCACTTACCAATGGTACCACTTTATTGTTGTGGTTTAAAAACAAGATTGTATTATATTCCAGTTACCAGAGTTCCTGTCCATCATCAAACAATACATGATCAACGAGATCAAAAGGATTGCAGAGGTCGCCAAAGAGATGGTGGAGGAGAAAGCAAAGACTGTCAGACGGAGGTGTCTCACCAAGAAATGACATGATCTAGATTTACTGAAAGTACAACTGAGTATGTGCCTGAATATGAATTAAGTATGTTTTTTATATTAACTAGAATGTAATTAGGTATAATTAAAATAAAAACTAGTTTTTAAAAAAACATTTTTTTTTATATGTGGCTTTACCAACATTGTATCTTTGGAAAGGCCAGTGCCACAAGAACAGGATGGTTTTCTCTAGGATAATTATGGCCTATGATTAGAAATAAAAAACTTCTTTCACTGAGAGAATTATTATAAAAATAGCATTATGTAAAACTTTTAAGTTACCATAAAAAAGTTGAGTAACACATACAGTTGAAGTTGATTTTGTGCAATTATCATTTTCATACAATTATTCAAAAATTTTCATGAAATTTAGTATGCAAGGGGTTTCGGGGGGGTTATATCGATCTAGCTATGATTAATGTTTAGAAAATGTTGCCTTAAAAAAAATACCTACCGAGCCAAGCTGGTCATCCATGTACTATTTACATAAATGTACAAAATACAATGATCTATAGCTCAACTGATCCAAACCACTGCCAGACCAAAGTGTGCCGAAGACACTGGCAGAGTTGCCATGCTGAATGGAAATGCTGATCCTTTGAACCAAATATCTTGTTCATATACTATTTGAATTCAAGTAGGTTAGGAATTTTAAAATAGATCAAGATCATGACTTCAACTCTTGCTGTGTTGTTGAACAAGTACCTACTTATATAAAATTTTTGTTAGAAATGGTACACCACACACTATACTTAGTTAGGTACTATTAATTGTATTTTATACAGTTATGTAAATATGTAGTAAGTAGTTTAGTTTCTGTAAATGGTACCTACCTATATTGTAGGTACTCCTTGGTTGGTCCTGTATAACAAGTGGTTGTCTGTTACCATAGCAACTGTTTACTGGTCACCTGGCAACCATTGCCAAAACAAACAGTCCCTGCAACTTCTTGACACAAATCAAGCACAGTTGTATGGTTGTAGATAATTTATTATTTTTACGTTTTTATTACTGACTAAAATGGCTACTGATGTGAAGAATTTGGAGACCTATGCTATTATTGGATTTGATGGTAAGTTCTGATAGTTCTAATTTAATTACAATTATGTTACAAACAGAACAAGTGTTTCTTACAGTAACAAACACGTCCTGTTGGTAACATAATACACATAGGTCTATGTGCTTAGACTTTGGTTGCTTACCTTATCTATTAATTAAAATAACTGTCTGTTATCTTTAAGTTTGTCTAATATTAAAATTAAACTGAGTACTTACTTACCTACATATATGTTTATACACTTATACCTACTGCTGTAAAGCCCCTCAGAAGTCACGAATATATAATGTGCGGCAGTCATTATCAGCATCCTTACAGCACTATACTGATTATTAAAAAAAATACTTATGGAAACATTTGTCAGGGTCTGCAATCCGGGGGCTGAAGGTCCATCCGGACTGCCAGCACATCGTGTACCCGATGGGCAACAAGGTCTGCATCCAAGAGTGGAAGTCGAAGAAGATGTACTTCCTCTCAGGGCATACCAATAGGTAAGACATTATGCACACTCGCGTTCATTGCCACGACTCATGCCATGCATATTATGTCATGTGACGCACACGTCCACGGTAATCCTTGATAATACTCCTTGGTAATACCATGGACGAAGTAGAATTCTTTCGTCCATGGTAATACCAAGGACGATGGAAGTAGCTAATAACAGGGACGAAATAATCTATTTCGTCCTACTAATACCTGAAAACTAAACGGTTACTTAGGAACCTACTGAATTTAACATTTACCAACGATTTGGCACGAATTTCGTTTTCGAAAGCGTTAATATCTCGTCGAACTCTGCTTGTGATATTGCAGCGTGTCGACAGTGGCGCTGTCCCCACTCGGCACCTTCGTGGGCTCGGGCCAGATCAACCACATCGGCTTCAAGGCCAGCGCCAAGCTCTGGGACTTCAAGAAACGCACGCTCATCGGCACGCATGAGCTGCATAAGGTAGCTCTTGTCACGGTTTAATAGCGCTCGGCGTGAGCGAGAGGCGCTCTGCGCAGGCACCTCTCTGTCGCACCTCACTCCTCCCGCCATAAGGACCTAAAAACCTAGGAAGATTAATCAATTTTCTTAGCTAAAAACAGACTTCTGGGCATTCTTACTCAGTGATGCGACCGACAAGCATAATAGCGCTAGCGACAAAACTTGCTAAGACGTTTTTGATGTATTTAAGTAGGTAAAGCCAACATTTTGGATGGGTGACGGGTGACTTTAGACAGCTGAGGTCTTCTGTGCTTGAGAAAGTTGAATAATAATGGACGGTCCCGGATTTAAAGTCTAAAAACACCTTCACTAGGAGATGGCCACTAGCTCATACGAACTTGGCGTACCTTGGGAGAGGAAGACGTATGTCCAGCAGTGGACTTAGTTTTATGAAGATAATATTGCGGGTAGCTCATACATGATGTGCTGAGGAGTCAGGTACGGTGTGTCTGTGACGTCCATTGAGATGTATTAAAGAGTCACAATCTAATAGCCGACAACACTCAAAAAATGTGCGAGCAAATTCAATGTTCTACAATGACATTTGACATTTGAATGTAGACGTTATGTCGTTTGTTTTAATGTAAATGTCGCTTGTACGCAAAAAAGAAAAACTCTGCGCACTACGTAGTGTGCGCAGAGTTTTGGCGTTTACATTTTATTTGTCTGATTGTGGCTCTATAATACATCTCAATGGTGACGTCACAAAGTCATTTAATAAACGATCGTAGGTACTGAATAAAAACATTTATGCCGGGTTGCTATATCCAACGTACGGATGTCCGTAGCGTAGGTCGGTCGTCATAGCAACGTTGTTATCTGTCAAAAAGTCTCATACATTTTGTGTTGAATAAACAACGTTGCTATGACGATCGACCTACGAACATCCGTAGGTACGTTGGATAAAGGAACCGGAGGTTAGAGTTAGAGTTTGGTTCGTCAGGTGCGCGTGGAGTCGATGGCGTTCTCTGCGGACGAGCGGTACATGATCTCTCTCGGAGGACGCGACGACGGCTGCGTCGTGCTCTGGGACTGCAAGGTACCGTACCTCACCTACTCACTATTATTATATAAAGCGCTCGTGGCGAAGCTTGCTAAGACGTTCTTGATAGATCGTCGAAGTTAAGCAACGTTCTGAGCGGTCACTACTTGGATGGGTGACCGCAAGTGGCATTATCAACTGAGCGCTTCCGTGCTTCTTTTAAAGCTAATTTAAAGTGACCCCACTTTAAATTGTCGGTCACGGTTTTTAAAGTCGTTAAATTATGACGGTGGCCTTTAGGCGGCCTAAAACTCCGTCACTAGAGTTGGCCACTTGCTTATAGAAACGAACGATTATTATATGTACCTACTCTACAAAAATCACTCGTTTGTTTCCCAGAATCATAGAAGATGACGGGTTTCTACTTGCTACGTTCATAGGGTCTACAGGTTTTGCCCGGCCAATGGAAATCCGTAATCTCCGTGATCTCTGCCTTACTTGACTTACCTTAAAACCGCACTTCGGCACTTACAGTATAAGTTGTTCCCGTGGGAATATCGGTATCAAAGTAGCCTATTCTTTAATTCAGGGTATAAGCAATTCTGGTACCAAATTTTATTCCGTCCAGCGTGAAAGAGTAAGCACACTTACATACCTACTTACACACACACAAACTTTCACCTTTATAATATAGTGTAATACCTAGTGTAATTAGTGTAACAATACGTCAGGCTGGCGCGGCGACCGGCACGGCGGCGGCCGCCAAGCTGACGACGGGCGACGCCATCACGCTCAGCACGCTCAACTGTCGCGTCAACTCCTTCGTCACCGGCGGAGACTGTCAGTATCTCTCTCTACCAGCTAAAATGAGATCTATTTTCTTACATCTAGGGTAGCTATTACCTTAAGAGATACCGAGCGTTATAAAGGGTAGAACGTCTTTGCTCTCTACAATACTTACATTAATTATTTCCATGACGTTTCTCTATTGCCCACTGGTTCTGCGGGCCGATTCACACTTCTCGGAACGCATTCGATATTATAATTGATACTTATCTATGTAGGTATTTACAAAAAAAAATCTAAGTAGGTATTATAACAGTCATCTGGTTACCATAACACAAGCATTAAGTTGCTTAGCATGGGACTAGATGACGCCGTGTAAAATGTCCAAGGATATTTATTTTATTAAGCTATTGCATAGCTTCTATCGCGGGTCTTGAGCGTGGAGACCGAATCCAGAAATTCCGTAACGAAAATAACCTAACATCCCCCACTCCGAAAAAAAAAATGCTTTAGCTTTACCGCGGCAGTCTCCGAGTGCCACGCGTCTTTTTTTTTTACCTCAAAGATCACTTCAGTTCGTCGTACATGCTAGATGATTCTACTGCCTGTTATTTATTATTAAATACTTTATTGCACACTTATATACAAATACAGAGTACAATTGGCGACCATAATGCCAAAGGCATTTTCTACCTGCTAACCAACCAGCATAAAGAAAAAGTTTAAAGGCGTGCTAATTTACAAAAAAAAAAGAGACCTGTTCCAACGCGACTACACAAATGAAACTAGCAGGTAGGTACTGTTGCAGCGAACCTGCGCGTGTGGAACATCCGCGCGGAGAGCAAGACCCTGGACGTGGTGGACGTGACGCTCGGCAAGCTGCGCCGCTGCGTGCGCTGCCTCGCCATCGCCAGGGACGACTCTATCGGATACGCCGGCACCTCGTGAGCTCACCACCACACCACAGATGGCACGGCACTGTACACTAGTCGCCGATCTGTCGTATTCAACCCGACGAACGATCGCAGATCTATCTCCATACCTAGCAACTTTATTAAAACTTAAGAGTTCAGCTCTTGTCGGTGTACCTAATGGTGCAATTTCATCCATATACTTCTTTCTAATGCGATCTCTTTCACTTCTTGATACGACATGACAGCGACCTTCTTTTGTCCGACTTAAATTCTCGGTCTTCCCCTTCCTCGTCTTCCTTCTACTTTTCCTTCTATGATGTTCCTTTTAAAGCTGTCATGTCGTTTAATCCCCGGTTCCTATATCCAACGTACGGATGTCCGTATAGGTCGGTCGTCATAGCACCGTTGTTTATACAACACAAAATGTATGGGACTTTTTGACAGATAACAACGTTGCTATGACGACCGACCTACGGACATCCGTACGTTCGATATAGGAACCCGGCATAAGATAACTTCGTTATACAACACAATTTGTATGACGCTTTTTGACAGATAACAGCGTAGCTATGGCAGTAGATCTGCGATCGTTCGTCGGATTGAATATAAATCACGGCCGTAGGTCAACTTGTCGTTGCGACTGGGCGACTCTGTCGCCGATGCCAAAATCAAATATGAAAATTGTCAGCCGCAGCGCAGTCGTCACCGAGCTGTCGCTATCGACCCCCCTTCCCTTTCCCACTGTTCCTTCTGTTCATAGTATACTATGTATCGGTAATGTGTCGTGTGCAGAACTGGCGACATGATAAAGTTCTCTATCGGGTACCCGGCGGACCCGGCGGAGAGCGTGTCGCAGCTGAAGCCCTCGCTGCTGGGCTGCCTCGCCAAGTGCGGGCCCTGGCCCCGGGGCAAGCGCCCGGAGTCGCACTGCTACAGTCTAGGTGACACGCTCAGCCATACACTAACCCCCGGTTCCTATATCAAACGTACGGATGTCCGTAGGTCAGGTGGTTAGGTGTTTATTCAACACAAAATGTATGAGACTTTTTGACAGATAACAACGTTGCTATGACGACCGACCTACGGACGTCCGTTAGTTGGATATAAGAACCCGGCATAAGCCATACACTGACAGTTAGTTGGCAGTAACAGCCTGCCTCTCCACTCTATAAGCCAAAAACGATGCATCGTGACAATCATCGCTCAGCGTATCTTGGTTAATCTTCCGAATTCAGTTTCTACCAACATAAGCCTACGATTATTGGCACGACGCATCGTTATTGTAGAGTAGACCAGTAGGTACTTAGGACTTCTCTACAAACTTCTAGTCTTTAGAGCCTGCCAATTCATCACTTTTTGCACACACACCATTATGTTCATTGTAAAATAACATGCGCAGAAAAATTTATTTTAAATAGTTTTTGGTGTCATGTTTTTTAATTCCAGCATCCTAAATAATGTAAGTATGTTAAGATATTTATTATTATTTCGAAAGAAATGGATATAGACAGAAAGTACTTTAAATGTCTAAATTGTATAAGCTTTACAAGATGTCGAAGCATACTTATAACGGTTTGTAAATTCGTCAGGCATCGAGGCGATCCTGATAATGGAGGACGGCTGCCTCATCGTGGGCGGCGGAGACGGCACCATCGACATCCTCGACGAGATCAACTGGAAGGGCGGGTTCCCCAAGGGCAAGATACTCGACCCCAATAAACCACACTTCAAGGCGGTAAGTTACAATACCTACAAAGGTTACCTATTTGATTTGCTGCAAATGTACGTTACCTATTTCGTTACGTCTTTGACGTCGGGAAGTTTCCAATATCTACTTAGGTAGAAACTATAGACGGATTCTTCCGCTACAACGATGATTAATCTGTTTTGCAAGACAAGTGTCAAAATTAAACTTTTTATTGAAAACGACTTTATTCTCGTGAGAAGAGAGCAATATCTTCTTTCCAACAAAAAAAGAATCATCAAAACCGGTTCTTAAATGACCAAGTTATCCGCGAACACAAAAAATAATTATACGGTCGAACACAAGCATTCAATTGCTAAGCTTGGGACTAGATGACGCTGTGTAAAATGTCCAAGAATATTAATATTTATAATTTATAAGCATGTAGTATGTATAACAGCTGAAGAGCGCGAAGCTCGACGGGTGTATAACGTCGCTGGAGCTGATGGAGGGCGGGCGGGTGCGCGGCGCGGCGCGGCTGCTGCTGGCCGGCACGCGCGGCTCGGAGATCTACGCGCTGGACGTGGCCACCTTCACGCCCACGCTCGTCGTCACCTGCCATCGCTGCGCCATCAACCACGTCGCCTTCCCCAGGTAATAGGTCGCGCCACGTAAAAAGAGCGCTGGCTGTCAAACTGCTCCGTGGTCGATGATCAGTGGATAGGTGTTGCGGCGCACTTCATACCATTGATTCAGCGAGTGCTATTGGTTCGTCAGCGAGTGAACACAGGCGCAAACATACCCCCGCTACTGCCCAATGTTGAACGGGGACAGCTTCTAATTTAGCTGTACCTACTTACCTAGGTACAATCTTGAATCTACTGTCTGTCTCCCTTCCTATTTGTATATTGTAATGTTCGTCTGTGCTATGTGTTTTCCAAATAAATGCTTTATCTATCTATCTTAGGTATGTACGTTCACGAACACTCAACAGATACACATAGGTACCTACAGTGTAGGGCATGTAGGATGTGAGGTTGGTTGCAGAGGCATGTCCGGCGTGTTCGCCACGGGCGGGTCGGGCTCGCTGCGCGTGTGGTGCCTGGCCACGTGCCGCGAGCTGCAGTGTAGTGTAGAGTGTAGGGCATGTAGGATGTGAGGTCGGTTGCAGAGGCATGTCCGGCGTGTTCGCCACGGGCGGGTCGGGCTCGCTGCGCGTGTGGTGCCTGGCCACGTGCCGCGAGCTGCAGTGTAGTGTAGAGTGTAGGGCATGTAGGATGTGAGGTCGGTTGCAGAGGCATGTCCGGCGTGTTCGCCACGGGCGGGTCGGGCTCGCTGCGCGTGTGGTGCCTGGCCACGTGCCGCGAGCTGCAGTGTAGTGTAGAGTGTAGGGCATGTAGGATGTGAGGTCGGTTGCAGAGGCATGTCCGGCGTGTTCGCCACGGGCGGGTCGGGCTCGCTGCGCGTGTGGTGCCTGGCCACGTGCCGCGAGCTGCTGCGAGTGTTGGTGCCCAACTTCACCTGCTCCGCCGTGCTCTTCGCGGCGGACGGGAAGAGCATCATCTCGGGTGAGTCACTACGCTGGAGGCTGTTTGTCCACTACACGACATTTTAACTTTTTCCGGTCCGGAAAATGTATCTTCCCCTTATTAGTGTGAAGCCCCACTAGTGCGTTGTCGTCGTCTCGCATAACTTCGAAAAAGGAGGAGGTTCTATGTTGGGGGACGCAAGTGGGGCAGGCCGAGGTGACGTTAGCGTGACGACCTCGATACATCTAGGAATTATGCTAGTGTTGGAAAGAATCGGGGGAGGCCTTCGCCCAGAAATGGGATATAGGCTAACTACTAACTAGAAAAAGAAGGTTCTAACAAGTCCCTCACCAGGGTGGAGCGACGGCAACATCCGTGCCTTCACGCCGCTGACCGGGCGGCTCATGTACTGCATCTACAACACGCACAACAAGGGCACGTCCGCGCTGGACGCCACGTCCGACGGCCGCACGCTCATCTCCGGCGGGTGCGAGGGACAGGTGCGGCTGTGGGACATCCGGCCGCAGCAGCAGACGCTCAAGAAGGTGAACACGGACCTAGTATAGTACCTGGACGAACAGTGAGCGTGCCGCCGAGAGGGACAAATATATATATATTATATGTTGTAGTATATGTGTTGTAGTAGTATATATGTGTAGGGAGTCGCGTTGGAACAGGCATTAGAATCACCTAGCATGTAAAACGATACTTAAGTGATCCTTGAGGTCCTACAAGAATAAATGATTTTTCTTTCTTTCTATAAAATCACGCCTCTTTTCCATGGGCAGGCAGAGACCACGGATCTCCACTTGCTACGATCCTGACACTTCTTTCGCTTCATTCGCTCTCATTACATTCTTCATCCACGCTCTCCGGTTTAGGGTACTTCGGACCTGGCCTTTCTCCAAAATGTCACCAATTTGGTCCAAATATGTTCACCTAGGTCTTCCCCTTCCGGATGTCCAATTTACCTACACCCATAAAATGCAGAAAATCCATAGTCTCGTACAAAATTCGGAGCATCAAGTTTCCGACCATACAAAAAAACGGCACGCGATGACAGAAGATCTAATGCTTTGTCTCTTTCACTCACAAGAATGTTGTATTATATTCTTCTTATTTTGTGTGACTGAGAAAGGAATATGCATAATATCTCTTTGTTTCTTTCTGTAAGGTGTTAAAGGAGCACAAGTCTCCCGTGTCGGCCATACAGGTGTCGCCCAACGACGCGGAGGCCGTCAGCGCGGGCACGGACGGCTCCTGCATCATCTGGGACCTCATGTAACTATCCTCTGCATGCAGTGAGCGCACTGAACGCGCGACCGGGCCGGACTCCCGCTCTCCGGCCGGTCTCGCATTATAAACCGAGTCCGTATACAGAAAAAAAGCAGGAAACTTATAAGCGCTTACCTACCAGGTTTGGAAAATATATGAACGCGCGCCGATAAGCACTGTACGATGCCGACAAGTTCCGACTAGCTTCAACACGCGCTGGTCAACGCTGGGCGCTGCCATTTAAAGAATGCCAAATCATCGTCCGATGAGTCCGACATTTTGCTTGGTCTGCTTCAACATGCTTCCTTTGTGTAGAACGGACCAGCGTTGACAAGCGCCGGTAAGCGCTTATAAGTTTCAAGCTTTCTTTCTGTATACGGCCCGACGTTACGAAACTACGCGCGACCGCCCGGAGGACCTAAGCGGGACACACAGAAAAGACGTAAGATGAGGACGGGGCGCTGGCATAGGTACCTATGTCATACAAAATGTATAGAAACATCGGGATGCAAAACATAGAAAGGACAGGGCGCGTCGTCCGTTCTATATGTTTTAAAAAGTAAGTCCCTGTCAAGGCCCGGTCAAGTTATAGGCAGGTGTAGTGTAGGGAGTCGCGTTGGAAACTTGGAACAGGCATCAGAATCACCTAGCATGTAAGACGGAAGTTGAAGTGATTCTTGAGCTCTTACGAAAATAAATGATTTTTTCTTTCTTTCTTAGTAGCTGCGCCTCGCGGTGTTACCCGCAGTCCGCTTCCTGTGGGAATACCGGGATCAAAAGCCTATGTGTTATTCCCAGTCATAAACTATGTATATTCTAAGTTTCAGCCAAATCCGTTCAGTAGTTTTCGCGTGAAAGAGTAACAAACATCCATCCATACTTACAAACTTTCGCATTTATAATATAAGTAGCTAGCGCTCACTGTTAGGGACCGTCTCCACGGACGAGTAAGTATATCGCGGCGATTTCGTTCTCCTATCATCTGGTAATTTACACGGTAAGGCGATTATCGTAAGAATAAAATTAGCTTGTCAATGTCGCCTGTAGTATTCGTCGCGTTAACATCGCCGTGTGGAGACACGTTTATAGAGAATGTATAGAAATACGTGGCGCGACGATAATATCGGCGCGATTCTCACGCTCGTGGAGACGGTCCCTAAGTGAGTTATGTTGTGTGCAGATCGTTGTCGCGTCGTCAGGTGATGTACGCGAACACTCTGTTCATGTTGTGTGCAGATCGTTGTCGCGTCGTCAGGTGATGTACGCGAACACTCTGTTCATGTTGTGTGCAGATCGTTGTCGCGTCGTCAGGTGATGTACGCGAACACTCTGTTCATGTTGTGTGCAGATCGTTGTCGCATCGTCAGGTGATGTACGCGAACACTCTGTTCATGTTGTGTGCAGATCGTTGTCGCGTCGTCAGGTGATGTACGCGAACACTCTGTTCATGTTGTGTGCAGATCGTTGTCGCGTCGTCAGGTGATGTACGCGAACACTCTGTTCATGTTGTGTGCAGATCGTTGTCGCGTCGTCAGGTGATGTACGCGAACACTCTGTTCATGTTGTGTGCAGATCGTTGTCGCGTCGTCAGGTGATGTACGCGAACACTCTGTTCATGTTGTGTGCAGATCGTTGTCGCGTCGTCAGGTGATGTACGCGAACACTCTGTTCATGTTGTGTGCAGATCGTTGTCGCGTCGTCAGGTGATGTACGCGAACACTCTGTTCATGTTGTGTGCAGATCGTTGTCGCATCGTCAGGTGATGTACGCGAACACTCTGTTCATGTTGTGTGCAGATCGTTGTCGCGTCGTCAGGTGATGTACGCGAACACTCTGTTCATGTTGTGTGCAGATCGTTGTCGCGTCGTCAGGTGATGTACGCGAACACTCTGTTCATGTTGTGTGCAGATCGTTGTCGCGTCGTCAGGTGATGTACGCGAACACTCTGTTCATGTTGTGTGCAGATCGTTGTCGCGTCGTCAGGTGATGTACGCGAACACTCTGTTCATGTTGTGTGCAGATCGTTGTCGCATCGTCAGGTGATGTACGCGAACACTCTGTTCATGTTGTGTGCAGATCGTTGTCGCGTCGTCAGGTGATGTACGCGAACACTCTGTTCATGTTGTGTGCAGATCGTTGTCGCGTCGTCAGGTGATGTACGCGAACACTCTGTTCATGTTGTGTGCAGATCGTTGTCGCGTCGTCAGGTGATGTACGCGAACACTCTGTTCATGTTGTGTGCAGATCGTTGTCGCATCGTCAGGTGATGTACGCGAACACTCTGTTCATGTTGTGTGCAGATCGTTGTCGCGTCGTCAGGTGATGTACGCGAACACTCTGTTCATGTTGTGTGCAGATCGTTGTCGCGTCGTCAGGTGATGTACGCGAACACTCTGTTCATGTTGTGTGCAGATCGTTGTCGCGTCGTCAGGTGATGTACGCGAACACTCTGTTCATGTTGTGTGCAGATCGTTGTCGCGTCGTCAGGTGATGTACGCGAACACTCTGTTCATGTTGTGTGCAGATCGTTGTCGCGTCGTCAGGTGATGTACGCGAACACTCTGTTCATGTTGTGTGCAGATCGTTGTCGCGTCGTCAGGTGATGTACGCGAACACTCTGTTCATGTTGTGTGCAGATCGTTGTCGCGTCGTCAGGTGATGTACGCGAACACTCTGTTCATGTTGTGTGCAGATCGTTGTCGCGTCGTCAGGTGATGTACGCGAACACTCTGTTCATGTTGTGTGCAGATCGTTGTCGCGTCGTCAGGTGATGTACGCGAACACTCTGTTCATGTTGTGTGCAGATCGTTGTCGCGTCGTCAGGTGATGTACGCGAACACTCTGTTCATGTTGTGTGCAGATCGTTGTCGCGTCGTCAGGTGATGTACGCGAACACTCTGTTCATGTTGTGTGCAGATCGTTGTCGCGTCGTCAGGTGATGTACGCGAACACTCTGTTCATGTGTGTATGCTACGAGCCGCGCGGCTGCCAGCTGCTGACGGGCGGCACCGACCGCCGCGTCGCCTACTGGGAGACCGGCAGCGGGAACCTGGCCAGGGAGGTCAACATGCACTCTTATTTACACGCTTTAGAGTCGAAGCCCGCCTGAGACGCAGAGGGTTCGATCCCCGCTGCGGGACAGATATTTGCACTTTCAGCAAAACAAAAAAAATAAAATGAAATGAAAAAAAAATGAAATATGATCACGACTGTATCCCGGGAGCGGTAGAGATTTCTTTCAGATCATTAGATAAAGCAATTTTTAGATCTTTTTGAAGATGTCTAAGGGGGTAGTCGGAGGTATGTCCAAATAGGTACCTACATTACTTACATATTTGGTACATGCCCACTTTTTGCAGAAGTTAACTTTCCATACGTGACAGGTTGCAAGCCCACCGCACCGACGCTATTAGAGAGCTAACTGATTTCCTCACGATGTTTTTCATAAAAAATATCTACTTAATAAGTAATTATGTAGTATATCAGTCATCTGGTTACCATAACGCAAGCATTAAATTGCTTAGCTTGGGACTGGACGGCGTCATCTCCGTGTGGAATGTCCAGGGAAGATGTCGCGGGTGGACGGTGGATGACAGCGGAACAATAGGTACCATTCGTCCTGGAAGTATTTGTAAAGGGCTAGGTGTACCTACCTATGTACGTACAACATACCATCATATCTCATCTCTTGTGTAACCAGCTGGAGGCGAGCAAGCAAGGCGCCATCAACGGCGTCCACATCACGCAGAGCGGGGAACTGTTCGTCACCGGCGGGAACGATCAGATCGTCAAGGTAACACATTCTCTACAGTTCTCTATCTACCTACCTCTACTCATCCCACTCATTACTAATGAAAAATCTTACTAAAACTTAACGGCTCCAGCAGGATTCGAACCTGCGTAGAGAAGCGATCGCTCTTGAGCCGAGCTGCCTGACCATTAGACTACGGAACCGCTTACCTCGAGAGCTGAAACTATTAGTGAGATGATTCCTCGGTTAAAGCAGGTGTAGGTGGCGCTAATGAGATACCTAAGTGTGGTTTAACACTTTAAATAATAAACTCATCCCACTGATATCTATGAACACAAAAGTTTGTATGAATGTTTGTTGGTCTTTCACGCGAAAACTACAGAACGGATTCGTCTGAAATTTGGAATGATAGTCAGTTCATGACCAGTTCATGTTTATGACAGTTTCGGTACCTATCGGCTTGTGTTTCAGTTGTGGAAGTACCAGGAGGGTATCTACACGCACATGGGCCTCGGCCACGCGGGCGCCGTCACGTGCTGTCGCTTCAGCCCAGACGCGCGCCACGTGGTCAGCTGCTGCGCCGCCGGGACCATCATAGTGTGGAAGGTGCCCGAGGTGAGCACTACACGCTACACTAGACATCAGACGCGCGCCACGTGGTCAGCTGCTGCGCCGCCGGGACCATCATAGTGTGGAAGGTGCCCGAGGTGAGCACTACACGCTACACTAGACATCAGACGCGCGCCACGTGGTCAGCTGCTGCGCCGCCGGGACCATCATAGTGTGGAAGGTGCCCGAGGTGAGCACTACACGCTACACTAGACATCAGACGCGCGCCACGTGGTCAGCTGCTGCGCCGCCGGGACCATCATAGTGTGGAAGGTGCCCGAGGTGAGCACTACACGCTACACTAGACATCAGACGCGCGACACGTGGTCAGCTGCTGCGCCGCCGGGACCATCATAGTGTGGAAGGTGCCCGAGGTGAGCACTACACGCTACACTAGACATCAGACGCGCGCCACGTGGTCAGCTGCTGCGCCGCCGGGACCATCATAGTGTGGAAGGTGCCCGAGGTGAGCACTACACGCTACACTAGACATCAGACGCGCGCCACGTGGTCAGCTGCTGCGCCGCCGGGACCATCATAGTGTGGAAGGTGCCTAAGGTGAGCACTACACGCTACACTAGACATCAGACGCGCGCCACGTGGTCAGCTGCTGCGCCGCCGGGACCATCATAGTGTGGAAGGTGCCCGAGGTGAGCACTACACGCTACACTAGACATCAGACGCGCGCCACGTGGTCAGCTGCTGCGCCGCCGGGACCATCATAGTGTGGAAGGTGCCCGAGGTGAGCACTACACGCTACACTAGACATCAGACGCGCGCCACGTGGTCAGCTGCTGCGCCGCCGGGACCATCATAGTGTGGAAGGTGCCCGAGGTGAGCACTACACGCTACACTAGACATCAGACGCGCGCCACGTGGTCAGCTGCTGCGCCGCCGGGACCATCATAGTGTGGAAGGTGCCCGAGGTGAGCACTACACGCTACACTAGTTATCATTCGGAGCATATTCTTCACCATCGTTCCAGCCGCTGCCGATGGGTACCTCCTACCTACTTAACCGATTATACTGAGATAAGAAGATTGAGATACATTTTAAATTTCACGCAACGACGGACGAATGCGTAAGACGCGCTGGTTGAAAGCTATCTTTACTGATATTCATATTGGGCTTGGAAGCTTCCTTACCTTAGATATATTTATATGTTTGACGTGATAACGTTTTTTAAATCAATGAACGCCGGCTGCACGTAAGAAAAAGTGTCACGTTCCGCCTGAGCCGAGCGTGCAAGCGAGAGCGCGGAACAAGCGATAGAGAGGCACGATCGGCCTATGCCACAATGTTTTCTTTATGACCTTGTCACGTAAAATTATCTTCCGTAAACCGACTTTACCAAGAACCAATTTTTCATTGGCTTAGGAATATGACAAAAAAGCAAATAGGTACTTACTGGAGCTATGCTAAGTTGACAATTAGTCATAAACAATGGTTCTATAACGTTTTTCAGCAATACCTCCCCGAGGCTGCGGGCTCGGGCTCGGGCTCCGCCGCGGGGGCGGCGCCCGACTCCTCGCGCTCCGCGGGCAGCCTGGCGCAGCAGCTGCGGCTGCCGCTCCACGCGCGCCAGCCGCGCGTGCCCGCCGCGCCCAACAAGGTACCTGTTCCTCTGATGAACCCCGGCACCAGCGCTAGGCACCAGCTCATGCTGGTATCTCTGGTGACAGGGTTTTTAGGCCGCCAGAAGACCGCCGTCATGATTGAAAGACTTAAAGCCGGCACCAACGGGATCGCCACTGATGGTGACCTTCCCAAATTCAACCGCTCGGAACATCGCTTAACTTCAACGATCTGTCGCGAGTCTAATCGAACGCCACGAGAGCGCTTCGAGCAACATTACATACAGAGATGATTTTACCCGTGTTCCTTCAAGACTCGTCCGCAGTCTCTACTAAGGAACCTACTCTCGGTCGGCACTGTCGCTTCTGATACAGTAGGTTATCTCTGGGCTGCCTCTAGTGTAACATTACCGTTCCATTCCTCAGGAGGAGAAGATCTCCGCGATGGACACGTCCCGCGGCAGCGTGCTGGCGTGCTGCCCCTGCCCCCCCTCCCCCGCCCCCGCGCCCCCCTCCTCCACCCGCCCCCGCCCCCCCGCGCCCGCGCCCCCCTCCAGGAACAAGTGCTGCCGCCCGCCAGGTGAGCGACCGCACACCAAAGCTCCGGCACTCACCGGAACGTCTCTAATGCACAGACAAACAAGTTATCCGGTGACGTTTCTCTTTGGTATAACTATTGCGTATTGCGCATCACTATCACGTAGTTTTCCAGAGGAGAACTTGATATCGTACACACACAACATGCTTTAAAGCCATTCTACACTCAGAGGTTCGACTGTGTAGTTGGCGTTCCTTTGTAGCGGGACAAGATACCGACAACAAACGGGTACGAGACGCGGATCGCGCGCGATGCTACGAAGAACATGCGAGAAGAGAACCACACTCCTGTGTCGCGGCTTCACGCACGATCCGCGTAGTAACGCCAACTATTATTAACAAATCTATTGGAGGTGGAACTGTGAATGTTCGCGCTGCGTTCCGCTGCGAGTGTAGATCAGCTATAATAGTATCAAGATTGTTTTTGTTTCATTGAAAACAAAAAACTCTTATTAACAGGTTAGCTGTCCCGAAGCAAGTTTCGATCTTCTTTGTACACGTCCTCGTAGTAAATAATGACAGCTAACATGAGGCACATATGCCTCATGGACGTACCAGTGCAATCACCCATGAGGCACATGTGCCTCATCGGACAGCTAACCTGTTAATACCTAATCAAGTTTTCAGTATGAATTGGATATTTATTAAAGTTAATTGCCTTATTTCAGATAACCTCCCTACAAGGACGACGAGTAAAGAGTATGTCAATGGCAGCGGAGACAGGAAGAAGACTTGAGTGTCCTGTGTTTGTAATGAATGTAATCATTGTATAGTGTAACATTTATTTATGCAATAAAGCCTTTTATATTATGTTTTTCAACTTGTGGTACATAATTCAGTTGTGTTAGTTGCCCAAAAATGGTAGAAATACATTTAGTTTTTTCCTTTAGGTAGGTAGGGTAGGTGATAGGTTTATTTGCATTGAAACCCCCCTAGAACTGGTTTGGTCGTCCAGTCAACGTGGCCAGGCTATCACAGCACCTAACCTACACAAGCAAGAATATAATATATAATATAAATAATATAAGTGAAAAGATTGCTGCAAGTATACCTATACCATTTTATTTTAATATTTTTAATAATCTTTATAAAGCTGTGGTATGTACAGTAGATAGGGTAAACTGACCTTATTTTAGTGGCACCCCAACAATTATTGGCCATTTTTGGCACTTCTCTGATTTATGCCATGTAAGTAGTAACCTAGTAAGAAAAAACATATCATGGTGTTGCAACTTATCTAAATTGAGTAACACTATCCTGAATAGTTCAGGATTGTGTAACTCAATTTAGATGAATAAATCAGAGAGGTGCCAGTAATTGGTAGTCAATTCTAGGGTGGGAATAATTGGGTTGTTCACCCTACCTAAATTATCACAATTTTTACAGTACTTAGCTCAGAATAGTAAAATAATAGTGGCAATTCTGAGTGTCTAGATAGCTAGTACTACTAGCAATCTAGTCTCTGAGATAACAGATAGAACATTGAAACTGGAAGTAGGTAAATAGCAAGTGACAAGTCAATAACTTTACAAAAAAAAAAGGTTGAAACCTCTCCTATAACTCTCCATAGCCACTAACTCATAATAATAATCATAGTAAATTATGCTTATCTTAGCATTATTAAATTTAAAAAGCTTAAATATTAAATATCTTTAGTCTCAACAAAATAAATTTTAAACCCAACCAAGAAACATTAAAGATCATCTTAAACATCATTATTTTACAGTTACTGTTGCTGGCAGAACTATTTTGACTAGCTGATGTGGGTTTAAAACTATCCATAAGGTTAAAGTTGCTGTTAATATAGTTGTATTGTTTGGATGACACGACACGGGCCGGGGCCGGGTCAGCCCCAGGCCTGGCTCTTGCAGTAGTGCAGCACCAGCTTGCCGTCCGCTCCAAAACATTCATACAGGTTCTTGACCACCTGGTCAGGGGATGGTGCAAATGTTTGGTTCACATACAAAAACTGAAAATATACAAATTGTATAAAGTAAAAGTAGTAAATAGTGTGAAATAAAGTGTGTAAAGTTTTAGGCAAGTGATTATTTAACATTTGCAATTTAAGTAGTATTAGAAAAAACATGAATGCTTGCTTATTTATTTTTTTTTTGCTGATGTTTACCACCGTCCTTATCTTTTAAATGATTTCCTGTCCATCCAAAGGTTGCCTGAAAGATATCACTTTTAGCGATAAGGCTGCCCATTGTTGTTGTTTATGTGGGTATTATAAATCAATAAAAATATATTCTATTCTATTAGAGTTGACTTTATTTGTTTTTACTTTCATTTATCAAAATTATTTTGGCACCCTAATCTACAATACTAAAATATAACAAATAAAAGGGCTTACAAGTTTCTCATCAGGCCCAAGCTTGAGGTATTTCTTAACAAACTCCATGATCCAGCCAATTTGCTTCTCCGCATCCACAGCCCACTTCTTCTTTTTCATAATTGGAGCATCACCAGTCGCTTTTAAGAGAATATCGACTGAAATGTTAATGTCAGATAAATAATTCATTCATTGAAAAACATAGTCTGTTATCAATTATTATAGGGTAACAATCCAATTATTTACACCCTAGAATATTAGCTACCAATTATTGGCACCTCTCTAAATTGAGTAACACGATCTTGTAGTAGGTTCAGGATGGTTTTTACCCTAGCTTAAGTTAACAATTTTATAGTAGAGTAGGTAGGTATAATAAGGCTCACTTTTAACTTTATCAGTTTTTGTAGAATCATTTTCATTTTCCTTGGTTTCCTCAATCTTTAGGCTCTCTGTCGCTGTGGACAACTCATTTTGAACTTCTTCAGCGTCAGCTGGATTTTCATCACCCATTTTTTGCAGAAAAGTCTACAAATGGAATTATTTAGCAAAGAGCACGTAATTCAAAGAGCATGTAATAGTTAGCGACAATAAAAAAAACACAGATAAGTACATCAAAGACACATGAAATTGTAAGTCAAAAATGAGTACCTAGACCACAGACTACTAGGATGACCTAGAATATTTGAATATTTGGGGAGACTGAGATGCTGCTATGTAAAGGAAAAACAAACCCACTTTTATGGGCAATGAATGAATCACTTTATGAAACTGGGGAGTGTGGATTGTCTTTTTTACGTGGTTTGTTTTGTTTGGTAGTCTACACTACAATACAAAGAGAAGGAAACAAAGTAGATGCTCTTTAGAAAACTTAACAAACCTTCTTAAGAAGGACAAAGAGCATGTAAGAAGGATGCCGTAGTACATCCATGTAACAAACAAAACAAAACAAATCAAATATTATTACATGCTCTTTGCATTGCAAATAATAGTAGGTAAACGTAGTGTAGTGTAACACTACGTTCAAAGACAGTACTACTGTTATGATAAACTGTCTTTGAACTTGACATGACAGACACTTGACATTGACACAAACAAAACCAAAACCAAAGAGCATGTATAACCAAAACAGTCAATCGTATCAATGCGTGGCACAAGCCGTGCGAAGCCAAAATAAAGAAGAAGAACGTAATAAAATAAAATAAGAAAAGGCGGGAAACTCGAAAAGGGCGGCCGCGTTTTTTCTTTGATAAATTTTGAATTTAATTTTTCTTGATATAGATCAGGAAAGTTATTATTATTTTGTATCCATTTAATTTATATTTATTATATTTAGTAGTAGTGTTAGACTTTTAAGGATTTGGTAAGTTTTTTTTTTTTTATATATATTCTTCCATGGAGGAGGAGCCCCCCGATCCGGGGGACCCAGTCCCTCCGGTGGCCTGTAATGTTACAATAGGTAACAGTTTTGAAAAATTAATGTCAAACGACTCTGCAATGGACACGGATACATCCGTGTCTAAAAAACGAAAACGCACACGCTTGCACAAAGTGTGCAAGAATTGCAACAAAAGAAAGAGGCATGGATCAAATGACTCCAAGGGTTGTCACTGCGCCGAATCACCAGCATCATCTGACAATATCATCACTTGTCCTTCTTTACCCAGTCCCGCTCCAGAACCAGTCGACAAACCAAATACTCCACCCACAGCTTCACCTCCAAATCCTTCTCCTCCAGTGTCTGTAGCAAGAACTCAATATGAGTCAACAGACAATGGTCCATTTGTTGTACACATCCAAAGAACAGTAGACTCAGAAAACGATGGCTCCACACTCCACCCCATTATGTTAGGCAAATTTTTGAGACGAAATGGTATATTTAATATAGTAAATGGTAGTCTTAAAAAGATTGGTCGGAATAGGGTGTCGTTGGCATTCCATAGCCAGAATGATGCCAACACATTTTTAAATAATGACGAATTGAATAAAAATAAATTAAAGGCATTTATACCAACATATAATGTTTCCCGTATGGGTGTTGTCCGCGGAGTACCTACAGATCTCTCCCCAGAGGAGATGATGGAATGTGCTGAGGTTCCACATGGGTGTGGAAAAATTTTAAAACTTCGTCGCATGAATTATAAGGAAATGATTAATGGTACTGCAGTTTGGAAGCCTACTCAGACGGTGGTTGTGACATTTGATGGTCAGGTCTTGCCGAGCCGTATATTCATGTGTTACAATGCACTAGTAGTCCACCTTTACACTTACCCGACCATCCAATGCTACAACTGCTGTCGCTTTGGACACACAAAGATGCAGTGTAGGTCTAAGCCCCGCTGTTTCAAGTGTGGCCAGGAACACTCTGGAGATTCATGTAACATTGATGAAGATTGCATTTCCTGTTGCTCGTGCGGAGGCATACACTTTGCCACGAGTAAATCTTGTCCTGAGTTTGTTAGACAACAAAAAATCAAGTTTTCCATGGCAGAAAGGTGTATCTCTTATGCAGAGGCATCCAAGATTCATCCACCATTATCTAAATCCTATGCTGACATTCTAGCTACTCCGAAAGATCACACAATTCCCACTCAAAATTCTCAAAAAGTAAATACTCGTAATGTAAATTCATCTGTGCACTCATTTAAAAAAACTGTATTCTTGAAACCAAAGTCTCGCCCCAGTGTAGCTAAAGGCTACGATAAGGCAGCACATTTTGACATTGCTGGCCAACCCTCACCAACCCTTCCTAACGGTAGTGCTTTGGTACAGGGTGAAAAAGGTAGTCAACTTAATATAAACGATATTATTTCTCTTTTAAAAACTTTATTACAGTCTAATATCATAGAACCGTCCAACGCTGCAAAAATAATTGACACAATTAGTATTCTACACAACCACAATGGATCACACCAGATCCGCAGTTCAATGGAACTGCAGGAGTGTAGTAAGTAAAAAACATGAAATTATAAGCTTATCTAATAAATTTAACCCATTCATTTTCTCTATTACAGAGTCTTGGCTTAAGCCGGACTCTGTGTTTAAATTGAGTGGCTTCTCTTGCATCAGGGAAGATAGACCTGATGGATATGGAGGAGCCGCTCTTCTTATAAAAAAATCTTTTTATTTTTCACAATTACCCCTACCTAATCACAGTAGTGATAATTTTACTGCTGTTGCCTGCCTTATTGATAAAATATGCTTTGTATCTATTTATGTACCTCATCCTTCCCTACAAATCTTTAATGATATAGAAAACTTACTTTCTCATCTTCCCAAGCCATGTGTAGTCATGGGTGATTTTAATGCACATCACTCTTCATGGGGTAGTTCTATAACTAACAGCTATGGCAGAGATCTCTTGGAAATAATTGACAGACAAAATCTTTGTATACTTAATGATGGGTCTCAAACACGCAGAACCAAACCTTCAGAAAATAACAGTGCAGTTGATTTAACTATAACTTCTCCTAGCTTAGCTTCTTCAGTTTCTTGGGAAACACAGCCATACACGTATGGTAGTGATCATTTCCCTATAGTTTTAAAGTTTCCTAATTATAGAGTTTCTGAAATTCCTAAATCTCCACCCAGAATGAGATATAAAATAATAAATGATAAATGGGCTGACTTTAGATTACATGTTGAGAACAATATTGATAACTTGCCTTTAAATTTCCAAGATATTTCCTGCTGTGCAGATGGTTTGGCTAAAACTTTGTTAGATGCAGCTAATTCTACCTTCCCATTGAAAAACATAGCTTCTGGTAAAATATCATCTCCACCCTGGTGGGATAGTGAATGTAGTATGGCTGTTGCTCAGAGAAAGGAGGCAGAGAGAGACTATAGTTTGAATATGACTGACTACAATTTTGATAAATTAACTGAAATAATAGCCAAGACCAAAAAGTTATTGAAAGATAAAAAAGCCCAAGGTTGGAAGAAGTTTTGTCAAACTATATCTCCCAATACAAAATCATCAGAAGTCTGGAGGAATATCAGACGGTACAGAATTGGAGTTAGCTCTTCTAATATTACAATTATGCCGCCTTCTCTGAACGACAGTTTCTTAGACCTATTGGCTCCACCAACTGCACATAAAAAAGAGTTGATAACACAAGTGCCTAACACTTTGCCCACTTGTCCCTATGGTCTTGATTTACCCTTTTCAATTTACGAACTGAAGGGTGTTTTGATGGATAGGACCGATACTTCGCCCGGAATGGACGGTATTCCCTATTCATTCTATTCACATCTTGGCGATAGCGCCATGCAATATCTCCTTGATATTATCAATTCCGTCATCATGACAGGTGACATTCCAACTAATTGGAAAACGCAAATAGTGCTTCCAATTTTAAAGCCATCAAAAAATCCTGCAGATTCAACGTCCTATCGGCCTATAGCTCTATCACCAGTTATAATAAAAATTGCGGAACATTTGATTAAAAATAGATTAGAATGGCTCATTGAAAGCCAAAATATTTTACCTAATAGTCAATATGGATTTAGAAAAAGTAGAAGCTCTTTAGATAGTTTAAGTGTTTTTATAACCGACATTCGTATAGCTTTTTCACAAAATAAATCTGTTGTAGCAACGTTCCTAGACATAAAATCAGCTTACGACAATGTCCTCATTGAAGTATTAGTGAGGAAACTAAAATTTTTGAAAGTTCCTGTTATGTTTATAAACTTTATTCAGAACATGTTAGTTGGTCGAATAATTTTATTGAACTCTTCAGGCATCTCAAGAGTCTTGTGGAAGGGTTTACCGCAGGGATCTGTTCTAAGTCCCCTTCTCTATAATATTTATACTTATGACCTGGAAGTATCTTTGAACAACTCTGTTAGTATTTTACAATATGCTGATGATCTCCTACTATATTCTACCAACTCCTGTATTGACTCTGCTGTTATTAATATGTCATTTGCTTTAAAATGTTTAAAATCATGGTTAGACAATCATGGTTTAGAACTATCGCCTACTAAAAGCATTATTGTTCCTTTCACACGAAAAATAAATATACCATCTATTAACATTGTATATAATAGTGTAATCATACCTGTGAAGAGTCACGCAAGATTTCTAGGCGTATTGTTAGATTCTAAACTCACCGGTCGTCCTCACTGTGAATATGTTGTGGAAAAATGTGAAAAGCAGTTAAATTTAATACGATGTCTTACAGGAGTATGGTGGGGTGCCCACCCTTCATCTTTAAAACTAGTTTACAATGCTTTAATTAGAAGCACATTAGATTATGGCACTTGCTTGTTGGAGCCTGGTAGAGTGGAGGCTTTCAAGAGGTTGGATGCCATTCAGGCACGTGCAATGCGTATAGTAATGGGAGCAATGAAATCTAGTCCCATTAATGCTCTTCAAGTAGAATGTTGCGAACCACCCTTACTCATAAGACGCCAATATTTGTGCGATCGATTTTTCTTCCGTACGTTACAGTTTTCAAATCATCAGCTTCATCCTAGACTTCAGACACTATCAGAACTAATTAATTCTTCGTACTGGAACCATAAAATGCATCCTCATCTTATAAATAGTTATAATAAGTATAGGTCTTTATCAGCACCCCTGGATCAGTCTCTGCTTCTTTCAATATACCATTGCAATTATAAAGCATTAATATTACCCCCTAAAGTTTATTTTGATTTAAATATTGACCGTAACGATACTCATGCTAACTTCTATTTTAAATCAATTGTTGATGAACGATGGAATGGATGGCATCAGATATTTACTGATGCATCCAAACACTCGCAGGCAGGTGTAGTAGGTGTAGGTGTCTATCACAAACAGTATAACATAGTACAAAAAATTAAACTACCCTCTGAAACTTCGGTTTTTACTGGAGAATGTTTTGGTATCATGAAGGCACTGGAATATGTTTTATTGATGAAACTAAAAAATACGATCATATTTTGCGATTCAAAAAGTTCTTTACAATCTCTGGTTAAATTTCCATTTCGGTCCAAGTCATCTTATCCATTAATAACGCAAGCTAGAACTAAGCTTCTAAAATGTCAACTAAATGACTTGTCTGTCGCTTTTGCCTGGATACCCAGTCATTGCGGGATTCTAGGTAACAGCCACGCAGACAAGTTAGCAAATCAAGCAGTGGAGTCTGGAGACATTTTCCCATTTAAAATTTACGCTCACGATCTACCTACCATTTCTAAGACGTGTCTTAAAAGTTCGTGGGAGAAAGCCTGGGATGAATCTTGTAATTATAAAGGTAAATTTCACAAAAAAATACAAGGAAGTATCCCCCTAAAACCATGGTTTTCTAAAATAAAACTAAGTAAACGTGCCACAACTGTTATAATACGTATGCGTCTGGGACATTCGTGTACCCCAGCGCATTTATCAAGAATGAAAATAGTACCAGATCCGACCTGCGCCTGTGGAGATGATTTTGGTGACATGAATCACATCTTTTTTGCCTGTCCCCAACATGACCATGCCTCTTTCATTGATGATCTTGTCTCTTATAATGTTCCTCTTCCCACAAGTATGTATATTCTTCTCTCTTCCCTAGATCCTAATATATATGTATGTTTATCTAACTTTATTTCCATTAACAATATTAATTTATAAATATTTTACATTTTAAAGCGTATTGTAAGTATCTACTTTATCCTACCTTTCCCAACTTTCCTGATCCTATCCGCGTCCTCGTAGTTCGCGATCCATTTTGTATATTATTTTGTTTCCCTAATTTTTTAACTACAAGTCAAGCCAATTGTACATGGCAAATGCACAAATAGTGCGAAGCCAAAAAAAAAAAAAAAAAAAAAAAAAAAAAAAAATAAAATAAATAAACGTGGTTTGGTTATTTCTTGGGAAATTATGCAGAGCTAGACAATATTTTACATTTGTTTTACATTACCAAGTATTAGATTATGTAACCATTGTGAAAGTGACGAAACAAAGTAAATAATTGTACCTACAGATCGAGTAAAAGCACTATGAGCAACGAACGTAAGCAAAAGTTCACAAACATTAATCTCTCTTCTCTATTGTATTCTTTTAGAGACCTCTCGCTGGACGTACAGTGGTTATAATTATTATTGTCTTAGTCCTATGTATTTTGTTTCAGAGTAACTACAGAGTACTATAAACCATCTTGGTTGTAACTACGTAGTTGGAAGATCCTCTCTTTATTCTGTATTCTGAGATCCTCTCATATTGTGCTGTGCTGGCCAGTTATTGTTTCACTACCTACCGAATTCAAACACATTTTATGATACCAGCATGAAATGTACCATAAAGAAGGTTCAAAACACCCATTAAAATGACGAAGTAATGAGTAGTACCTACCTACTATTATGTACCTATCTCTAATAGTATTTTATAATTATTCATATTGATATTCATTTATTGCTTCAAGTTGGTACATAAGGTCTTAAAAATTAGGTTTGGCCGCAACAAGAACCCCGTTGGGACACAACATTATTTAGCTTACTGGCTTATACCTAAATAAAAATGCACACAAGCACATCTAAACTGGCATTTAAAGAATGCCTGTAGTGCAATGATGAATCAGTTTTTGTCGTGTTGCGACATTTTAAATTAGGAAAGAGTACGAGGTATTTGCATTTTGTGCATGAAAAGATTGAAGTTCAGAGAAGATGGCAACAAGATGGTGTACTATGGAAGATGTGCAGGCCGACCTGGCGCGCGCCGCGGGGCAGAGCGCGCGGGCTCCGCTCCTGCACGAGGGCTGTCTGCTCCACGGCGAGCGCGCGCCGCCACCTCATGCGGCTGACGAAGAAGGTGCTATTCTATTGTACATAAATATTATTCTAACAAACCTTTCAAAGCAAAACAAGCAAAACCTTGCAGTCCATTCATTTGAACATCAATAAAAGAACCCAACAGTAATGTTATTGTAACATTGTAAACAGAGTGTGAAGAGGAGCAGCAGCTGAGGTATGGAGCCGCGGGGGCCGGGGGGGGCGGGGCCGGCGGGGCGGGGGGCGGGGCGGGGCCGCAACACTCATCCCCCGATCTGCGGGGCATTACCAATATGCTCAGAATGGTAAGCGCATTCAAATGTATTATAAGCCAGAGGAGGTAGATAGATAGATAGATAGAAAATACTTTATTGCACACCATTTAACAGATAGAAAAACATTATAAACAATAAAACACTTATCGCTAAAAATCGATCTCTACCTATATATATATATATAGGATACACATAATATAGGAGGAATGGTGGCCAAAGACCGTCACACAGACCAGTGAAGAATTTAGGGGCAGATCTTTGCCCAGCAGCAGGACAGAACTACCTCCATAGATGAAGATGAGATTTGTGCTGGAATGTGAGTTGAAACTCATTGTGGTGATAGTTCCAACTGATTTCAGTATTTACTATCAACCATCTTAAATGCAGAATGTAAGCCAAATGGCGTCATGTTTCGTAGATTCGCAGAAAGGATACAATGGCGTAATGAGACACCGTGTCTGCGTCACTCGTCGGTGCAAATCAAACATTTGGAATGCGTCGACGAGTGACGCAGACAGCACTAATATTGCCCTTAAAAAATTATGTGAATCTTCCGAGTTACGAACAAAAATGCACCTCGAAAGTGAAAGAAATTGCTCTCTTCTCACGAAATTGAAGTCAGTTTAATAAAATTTCTAATATCTCGACATGTCTATTACAGGTTCAAAACTATGATACTGATGAATCCACACAAAATCTGACAGCATCCGATGAAGTGATCGTTATCAGTAAAGTCAATTCTCAAAACCCGAAACGGGAGCCCACTCGATCGAGTGAACCTACAGGCTCAGCATCATGGATGGCCTTGAATCCGAATGCCAAAAGTTTTGTGCCAAAAACGTCCAGTCCCGATCGGAATGAACGTGAAATAGGAAGCTCCGAGGGTATCGGTACCGCCGATGTAACAGATGAACCGGAAACAAACAGTAACACGGTGAGCACGGCCAACGAGAATGGAGAGCGTGGTTCGGCGGAGTCCATGACGGACGAGCAGCGTCTCCAGCGAGAGGAGCTCGTGGCCATGTTGCAGAACAAGATCCTCCCCTCCCCTCCGGACTGTCCGCGGCGACGGCACGAGCGCTACGCCGCCATCGCCGGCCTTCTGCGTCTGCACTCCGCGCCCCCCGCGGCCCCCGCGCCCGTCCTCACGCTGCGCACTCCTGACTACTTCCGCGAGCAGCGCGCCGAGCCCCTCGGCGCCTGCGGGAGCCGGGACGCGGAGCTGCAGGTGGCCGCGACCCCGGACGAGCGGGAGCTGCGCGCCTCCATCGGCAAGGTGAGCGCCTGGCTGCACGCCCCGGCCCCCGCCCCCGCCCCCGCCCCCGCCCCCGTGCGGCCGCACCTGGGCCCCCTGAGCTACAGACGGCGACGTGGCGCCGCCCCCCCCTGTGGGTCGCGTGAGGCCCGGCCCCCGCCCGGCGACGTGAGCTACGTGCCGAGCGCTAACGCCGCAGCGCTGTCGGAGCGGTACGCGGCGCGCGTGGCCTCCTTGCCCGCGGCTCCCCCCTCGCTGTGGGAGCGGCTGGAGGCCGACATGCGCGCGCAGGAAGCGAGGCGCGCCGCCGCCGCCGAGGACGGCTCCTGACCGCCCTCCCGGAGCTCGACGAGTACCAGACGTCGTCTCTTCGTGTTCGACCGCTGATATGTTCGAAGTTAACTTAGCGCGTCGATCTTGAACTTTGGAAGACCGTATCTAAATTTACAGTAGATAGATAGACTATCATTATTTATAGATGACATGAGAATTTAGTAGACTGATCGAATGTAGCGGCTATGACGCGATTTACCCTACGGTTCTGTGATATTGAGATGCTTAAAATTGACATGATAATTATGACTGGTTTAACTTAAATACCTATATTTATTTGGAACAAGCTATCGATAGAGGTACATTGTATTCATTCTTGATTATTAAATCATTTCTATCTAATTTTTTTTCTTTAATTTGTCTACCTGCCATTTTTTCAGCTACTATAGGTATTCAGGTGGATTAACACTAAGCGCCCATTCGCACGAGAGCTAAAAAAGCGTTGCGTCAAAACTCGGCGTTGGCGCTTTTAAAAAAGCTTTCGTGCGAATATGGGCTTTAACGTCCAACGTCCAGCGCAGAAAACACAACACTGCTCGATAAAAACCGTCGCGTTTAAAAAGCGCTGACGTGTGAACATATACTTGGGAATACATTTGTTCTATTTGAACGCTTTTTTAACGGACGGTAAAAACGACCATTGAGATGTATTATAGAGCCACAATCAAACAAAAAAAATGTAAACGCCAAAACTCTGCGCACACTACGTAGTGCGCTGAGTTTTACTTTTTTGTGTACAAGCGACATTGAACATTTAAACAAACGACATAACGTCTACATTCAAATGTCATTGTAGAACATTGAATTTGCTCGCACATTTTTTGAGTGTTGTCAGCTATTAGATTGTGACTCTATAATACATCTCAATGACTAAAACAAATAATTAAAAAAATTAAAACGCTTTGAAATTTCATTAAAACTAGGTAGGTAGATAGGTACAATCATAGTAGGATTGTAATGTTCCACGTATGGAAATATAAGCCGTGGTGACTATGATTATCCATCCAGATAATACTACGAGTAGGTATGCCCTAAAGGCCGTGAGAGATCGGAATTTCTGGAAAACAATCATTTGGGACAATGTGGTTCTTGTAAAGTCACGCACGACCCTCAACACTGAGGAGCCTATGCAAGGAGGTGGAGGACGATTTACGTCTGATAGTTCTAAAACAGTAGGTATTTTAAAGTGTTGATGGTACCTACTTAGTTTATCTGCATGGCTGCTTGATGTTTCAATCAATCGCAAATAGAAAAGAAAGAGCGAACCATGGTCAGGTGGGAGCGCCTACCTATGTAGGTACCTATACTATAGGTATATTCGATCTGAATGATCAGAAAATCGTACCTACCTATTATATTATATGTACTTACTAAAGTGGAAATCAAGTGTTTTGCCACCACCATACAATCATCAGACAATAGTGGCTATTCTGAGTGTCGCAAAAGCTAAACTAAACTAACTAAAATGAATGCCATCCTTTTTATTTCCATCGCTATGAAAGGGACGGCAATATTTTTAGTTAGTTAGGTTTAGCTTTTCCGACACTCAGAATTGCCACTAATGCGTACCTAAGTCTGCCTAAAATATTACCTAAAAATTTCATTTATAATTTAGGCCTATTATGCTTAGGTACCTACCTACTATTACTACTAGCCCATACTGTCCCATCCCATTGTTGGGCAAAGGCCTCCCCCCACTTTCGCCAGTCACGCCGATCCAGTGCCTTCGTCCGCCAGTCCCTCTCAAAGGCGTCTAGTTCTTATTTATTATTATTTGGATCCTGAATCAGGATCCAAATAATAATAAATATGAACTTTTTTTGAGAGAGATCAGCCCCCTGATTGTGTAACTTGTTTCACATTGTATCCAAGTTGTATCAAAGCAAAGCAAAAATCACAGTAAATCGCAAAAACAACTGTCAAATATGACAGTAATTAAGTAAGTTACTTACAAATTTACTTAAATCAGCGTTAAACCTGACAGTTATTTTCGCGATTTACTGTGATTTTTGCTTTGATACAACTTGGATACAATGTGAAACAAGTTACACAATCAGGGGGCAGGATTCCTGATCTCTCTCAATCAGATAATCGAAGCGTGTAGGTACTTAATAGACTTACGAGGAATTATTATCCAAAGATAATATAAACACTTATAATGTACGTTTTTTACTTTGTTCTAAACTCCAATTTCTTCTTCTTCTTCTTTATTTTGGCTTCGCCGGCTTTTGCCACGCATTTAGCCACTACCATGTGATTAAATTTCAAGTTCCTCCAATTTCAATTCGACCCACAAAAATTTGAATTTCGCGGGCTCACATAACATTAAAAAAAAACTGTAGGTAGGTTTTATTCTCTTTGGGTGTACTGTACCATGGAGTCCATGGACCTAGTACAGTACCTTTTCAGATATACAATAGTACTCTGTGCAGTACCTGGACGAACAGTGAGCGTGCTGCCGAGAGGGACAAAAATTGCAATGAATCCATAGTTTCGTAGTACAAAATTCGGAGTAAGTATCTAGTTTCCGGCCATACAAAAAAGCGGCACGCGATGAGGGACAAAAGATCTAATGCTTTGTCTCTTTTACTCTCAAGAATGTTGTTTAAAGATAAATAAAAAAAAAATCTTTGTTTTAGTGTGACTGAGAAAGAAATATACAGCGCTAGTTACACAGATGAATTACAATCTTCATAATGACACGGTTGACGTATTTGTTTTGTTTTTCTATGTTGGTCTTAGCATAGCATGCTCTTTGGTCATGCGTTAGTTTCTAAGCGCAGCATGGTGAAATAATTTTTTAAATATTTTGAATAATGATGATGATGATGATGTCATTGTTTGCGACTGCGTTGTTGCATGTCAATGTCAGTCTGCTGAGTCAGTCAACGTCAACACCATTGACAATATAACTTCTGTCTGAGGTTAACACGGTAGGGATGGGCAAAATGGAATAAAAGTATCGATATTTATCGAATCGATATTTTTCAAATATATCGATATTTTCAATTCAATTCAATTCATTTATTTCAGACAACAATTAAGTACATCCATATCCATATAATATCACCCAAGAAATATCGATATATCGATATTTTTTGCCCAATATGCAATAATTTATAAAAATAATTCGAAATTTTAAAGCAAATACACATCTGGCTGATTGGACATCAGTAAAAAAACATGTTTTTCATTGCTTGACATACAAAAAAAAATTAATTACGCAACAAGTAATTTTTGTTTGTGTTTGAAGCAAAGAAAATGTGACGCATGAGCAGACAGAACAGCAGAGCTTTAAAAATATTATATCAATTTTGATATCTGAAAATAAATATCGAAAATTGATATATCCCTGGAAAAAATATCGCCGATATATATCGATATTTTTCTGAAAAAATATCGATATTTTGATATATCGATATTTTTTGCCCTCTTTGCAATGCAAGTGTTTTTTATTCTCTTTGTCAATAGCGAGCGACAATAAAATTTCCTGCCCCCTTCCATGTTTGATTCCCCAATATTGTTGAAGGTTTATCTTGATTAAATAATTTTATTTAATAACATAGCTTATTTTTCAGTAAACTATGAAAATTTTTGCTAAGAAATAGGTAGCAAAGAGAAAAACGTAGGTATAGTGCTTGTTATTTTTCATTTCATTGAAACACTGCATCTCACTCATCTTAAATACCTCGCATGGCGGCATCGCTGGTCTCCTACATCTTTCTATGCTATCCATCTCCTCATTATTATTTTCGTTTCGGTCGAAAGCGACGGACGGTTGAGGCGGCTGAGTGTGAATTATTGTGAATCGTTATGTTTTCAGATCGAATCGTGTTCGATCTACGATCGCAGATCGCCGTGTTCGTGGGCTCGCGCGTGATGTCTCAGTGGACCAGCGAGCGCGCCATCCTCCGGGACCTGTCGCGCGCGCAGGGCGGAGGCGCCGTGCTACCCCGCCCCCGCCCCCGCCCCCGCTCCCCGCAGTCCTCGCGCCCCCCGCGGCCTCACCTGCGCCCGCTGCGCGCCGCCGAGCGCCCGCCGCGCGCCGCGACACATGAAGGTACCTACGGTACCGCGGCACCTGCTCTCAGCTGGTGATACTTCACGTTCACACCGAGGTGTACCTGTGTGTAGGTGTCTATCGATCGTTGTTATTTCAGAGACGGAAGAGGAGTACTTCGAGCGATGCGTCGGGGACGGCGCCGGCGCCCCGCACCGCCCCGACCTCGGCCTCATCCGACACATGCTGAACATGGTACGGTGCGCGAGGGGTAGGAGGAGGAAGTCCTCCGGTAGGGAATGGATATATCGTACCGACCCCACCATGCTGATCGTTGTGCCGATGTGTGTGAAACGGTTGACACAGTTTTACTTTTTAAGTTATCGTTGTATCGTTTTAGGTGCGGGAACAGAATGTTACAGAAGATGACCTGAATATTACCGATGTAGCTGTGATCAGCAAGCTCAATCCGACTTCCCCTGAATTTATTCCGACCACGAAGCCTCCAGCTGAGGGTTCAATTCCGGTAAATAATGGTAAGACCAAAAAAAACAGACAGCGTAATATCGCTTTGGAGTCCATCCTGCAGGCGATAGAGTGCCAAGAACTGACTAAAGATACGAATGTAAATGATGCACCTCTAAAACTGTTAAAACCTGAAGACCTGATTCCCAACAGCCCTGAGCGCACGGCTCCATCTCCCACACACATGTTAGAGCATGGTGATGTAAACACAAGTAAGTGTTCTGAGGAAGATGCAAATGTAGAAAAAGTTAAAACATGGCTGACGAAAATTAAAAGTCCTATTAAAATAAAACCTGTCACAGTTATTTTGGAATCCACGAATATGTTCAAGAAGAAAAGCAAACCTATTGCCACTCCTGAAACTGGTTTAAATAAAGACAAAAGGGACAAAAAGCCCACAAAGATCCAATACGACAGAACTTACAAACCATCCACAACTGCGGATGACTACTATAAGAAGTACTTGGATAAGAGTCAGCTGATGGATTCATTAAATGATGACATCTGGACCAAGGCTGAAAAGAAAATGAAGCAGATTGATGAAAAAAAGTGAGTTTGTACATTATTGCTGTTATAATACCTGTGCCATTTTATTTGAGAATACAGAAAATAAATTAATGTTCTCCAGTCTCTTTAAATTGGTATACTAAATATTGTATTAAATTCAAATTCTTTTTATATTAGACGTCTCGCCGCCGCCGTCACAGAGCAACTCGCGGCAGAAGCTGCGACCGAACCGGGGGCCGCGGGGGCGGAGGCCTGCCCGGGGGCGGAGGCCTGCCCGGGGGCGGAGGCCGGGGCGGTGCCCACTGCGGGGACCGACGCCGGCGGAAGCAGCGGTGGACACGAGAAGGAGTCCCTCAACGAAATAAAGCGTAAGAAAACCACCAATAATACTCGTATAGCAAATGTGAAGTGGAGATGGGCATATGGGGATGGTGGCAGATGATACAAAAGCAGCAACCGATCAGGAGCCCTTCGAAACGTGGCAGATCAGTCGGCAGACGATCACCCAGATGGTCGTGTAGTTCCTGGCGAGCAGTGGATGCAACTAGAGCTGGAGAGAGTAGATATGAGCTGAGACTGATTCATAAAAGAATAATTTCTCAAAATCAGGTTTCATCATGAAAGTGAAGATTTTCCTGTTCTATTAGAGAAAACGAATGATAATTTCCTCAGGTGTACCGGCACGTGCGTTGTCTGGCTGGGCGGTGGTGCGGCTGCCTCGCCCGAGACACGCGCTGCTCCCCGAGGGGACGGGGGGGGCGGGGGGAGAGGGGGGAGGGGACGACTGCGCCGTGTGCGCCGCGCTCAGTCGGTGGAGAAACGCCCCTTCTGCGCTCCTCGCAGCATCGGCATTCTCCTCGGAGTCCGAGGCGCGGGAGACCAGCTCGCCGGCTCCGGGGGACGCGGCGCCGTCCCCCGCGACAGGTGACGTCACGCCCGATGACGTCACCGGCGGGACCCCGCTCTCCACGCCGGAATGGATCCGAAGAGATGCTGCTGGCTTATTCGACTGATGTTCTAATTTTAAGTATCCGCCTGGATAACATTGTTTTAAATATATTTACTCGTACGTGGTAGCTCGAGATGCGGCATTCGAGCTTCGATTGATTATAGCAGAGGTGACCTCAGGTGACCTCTTGAAAGATGACGTGTTTCCTGAATCTCATGATGGATGTGATGATATTTAGATCAGCTGTGATCGAACTGTGCGCTACGGCCGGCTAACTCATTTTTAGCCAAGTTCATGATATTTTTTATTTTAATTTGGTTAGATTTCTGTTGATTAAAGTAATGATGTTATATTAGCAAGTTACACAGATAAGTTTTTGTTTTAAACTGCACAGGATGAGACTAAACACCGGCTAATCAGCCGATTAGTGGCGTGTTGATTATATAATGTGAAATGTTCATTGTACATAATTGATTTTAAAAGCAGTATCTGTCACTAAACCATATCGTAATGTACCTACTTATTTGGTGCTTTCAATGACGATAACTAACAACAATAAAAACATTTTATCTGAACTTAATTGAGAAAAAGTGTTCTACTTATGTAAGCTACAAAGAATGCGTTAAAATATAGAGTATTTTTGTTATGATGATATTTTGTTGTTTCATTAACTTACATACTCTACTACCGAGGGAATGTAACAAAACTACTGAATTAGACAAACTATGGCCTCTGACTCAAAGCATGAACGAAAATCTACTTTCGTCCATGCTTAAAGTAAAGGCTCATTTCAAAAATAATTTGAGAAAAGCTTTAATATTTTCAAAATCGATGTCAACATTGATAATGGCCAGCGAGGTCGCGTTCTTGGCTCGCGCTCATCATGGGCATAATTTTGTTCATTAAAATAACATCAATAGATCTCGAAAATAGATCTAACTATTTAAAATCCAGAGTTGAGGGACTGACACGCACTACCACCACGGACGAAGAATATCGTCTTCTTGCACTGTCTGTATGGAGAGGGCCACCCTGTTTGGGTTAATTCCCACGGAATGTCGTCATTAACATAGCAAATTCGTAGAGGTTTTCGTTTCGTACCACACATGCTGCGTGTCTTATTTATTGCAGAGTAGCTTTGTTGACTGAACTTATTGAAGTACAAATAATGGCTTGTCTAAGGCCGGCCTTACACCTGTGAGTTTTACTTACGTAAGTCACTTACGTCAGCTACTTACGATAAATTTTCAAGTGTAAACACTCATTGTAAGTGACTTACTGCAATTTTTTACTACTTTCGTAAATTGGAAAATTACAAGTCTAAACGTGTTCGAGTTTGCTTACGGAAGCGACTTGCAGCTTATTGAACTCAATTGATAAGTTGAGAACTTACAGCCTACTACCTGTAGCCAGAAATCGAAGAGTCAAGTGGATTAGTACCTCGACTTTCGATCCGAAGGTCGTAGGTTCAAATCCGGCCGTGCATCAATGAACTTTTCGCATCGAAAAATTTATATGCGCTTTAACACGAGCTTATAACGGTGAAGGAAAACATCGTGAGGAAACCAGTTAGCTCTCTAGCGTCGATGGGCTTGCAACCTATTACGTATGGAAAGTTAACTTCTGCACAAAGTGGGCATGTACCAAATATGTATGTAAGTATTTGGACATACCTCTGACTACCCCCTTAGACATCTTTAAAAAGATCTAAAATAATTGCCTAATGATCTGAAAGAAATGTCTACCGCTCCCGGGATACAGTCGTGATCATATTTCATTTTTTTTTTCCTTGTGCCATTCTATTTTCTAACCAAGGTTTTACCCAGCATTTTCTTTCAGTATTGTTTTTCTGTCGCCTTTTATTGGTTAAAATTACATACCTACGCAGCAGCCGCTTGAACGTGGCGTCTACGAGAAGACATTTTTATTACTGATTTGAATGTAAATGGGCGTGTAATAATTTATGTAAGTTTGAACTCACAAAAATTACGAAAGCATTATTTACTATAAGTTTATTTTATTTTATTTTAGTGTAAATGCAACCGTAAGTAAGTTACATAAATATTACGAAAGTAACTCACAAGTGTAAGGCCGGCCTAAGGCCGGCCTTACACTTGTGAGTTACTTTCGTAATATTTATGTAACTTACTTACGGTTGCATTTACACTTAAAATAAACTTACAGTAAATAATGCTTTCGTAATTTTTGTGAGTTTAAACTTACATAAATTATTACACGGCCATTTACATTCAAATCAGTCATAAAAATGTCTTCTCGTAGACGCCACGTTCAAGCGGCTGCTGCATATATAATTTTAACCAATAAAAGGCGACAGAAAAATAATACTGAAAGAAAATGCTGGGTAAAACCTTGGATAAAAAATAGAATGGCACAAGGAAAAAAAAATGAAATATGATCACGACTGTATCCCGGGAGCGGTAGACATTTCTTTCAGATCATTAGACAATTATTTTAGATCTTTTTGAAGATGTCTAAGGGGGTAGTCAGAGGTATGTCCACATACATACCTACCTCCATATTTGGTACATGCCCACTTTTTGCAGAAGTAAACTTTCAATACGTGACAGGTTGCAAGCCCATCGACGCTATTATAGAGCTAACTGGTTTCCTCACGATGTTTTCCTTCACCGTTATATTAAGCTCGTGTTAAAGCGCATATAAATTTTTCGATGCGAAAAGTTCATTGATGCACGGCCGGATTTGAACCCACGATCTTCGGATCTAAAGTCGAGATACTAATCCACTTGACTCTTCGATTTCTGGCTACAGGTAGTAGGCTGTAAGTTCTCAACTTATCAATTTAGTTCAATAAGCTGCAAGTCGCTTCCGTAAGCAAACTCGAACACGTTTAGACTTGTAATTTTCCAATTTACGAAAGTAGTAAAAAATTGCAGTAAGTCACTTACAATGAGTGTTTACACTTGAAAATTTATCGTAAGTAGCTGACGTAAGTGACTTACATAAGTAAAACTCACAGGTGTAAACACTCATTGTAAGTGACTTAGGTACTGCAATTTTTTACTACTTTCGTAAATTGGAAAATTACAAGTCTAAACGTGTTCGAGTTTGCTTACGGAAGCGACTTGCAGCTTATTGAACTCAATTGATAAGTTGAGAACTTACAGCCTACTACCTGTAGCCAGAAATCGAAGAGTCAAGTGGATTGTACCTCGACTTTCGATCCGAAGGTCGTAGGTTCAAATCCGGCCGTGCATCAATGAACTTTTCGCATCGAAAAATTTATATGCGCTTTATCACGAGCTTATAACGGTGAAGGAAAACACCGTGAGGAAACCAGTTAGCTCTCTAGCGTCGATGGGCTTGCAACCTATTACGTATGGAAAGTTAACTTCTGCAAAAAGTGGGCATGTAGGGTACCAAATATGTATGTATTTGGACATACCTCTGACTACCCCCTTAGACATCTTCAAAAAGATCTAAAATAATTGCCTAATGATCTAAAAGAAATGTCTACCGCTCCCGGGATACAGTCGTGATCATATTTCATTTTTTCCTTGTGCCATTCTATTTTCTAACCAAGGTTTTACCCAGCATTTTCTTTCAGTATTGTTTTTCTGTCGCCTTTTATTGGTTAAAATTACATACCTACGCAGCAGCCGCTTGAACGTGGCGTCTACGAGAAGACATTTTTATTACTGATTTGAATGTAAATGGGCGTGTAATAATTTATGTAAGTTTGAACTCACAAAAATTACGAAAGCATTATTTACTGTAAGTTTATTTTAAGTGTAAATGCAACCGTAAGTAAGTTACATAAATATTACGAAAGTAACTCACAAGTGTAAGGCCGGCCTAATAGTAATAAGTAACTATACCAATATGATTAGCTCCGAATGAAGTTGATGTTATCAATCTGTATTAATAAGTGCACAAGTGCCGCTGTCGCCACCCGCTCAGTGTGTCCGCTGTTCTGGCGCGCGGCTGTCCTCTGTGGTCCTCTGATCAGTGATTGATCTGTCGCTCTGATCATACAGAAGGGACACTCACGTTGGGTTCATTACTTTGCTTTTATCAATAACTGTGTCGGCGCCGGCGCAGTGCGAAAGCTTCGGAATGTTGTGAAGTGCGTTGCTGAAGATCTTGAAGGTCGAGTAGGTACCTAATTGGTAACTAAGGTAAGCAGGCCCTTAATTTTTTTTTAACCTCTTTTTCGTTGTAGGTATGTACATTTTGTAAGATACAAAAGATAGTTTATTGAGTGAGGTACAGGGTTGACATTCTTTTTGAAAGTCATAGGTTCAATTTTTTTCGTGCAATACCTACCATACCAACAGTCTCAAACGAAAAGTAGGTACCTACCTACACACGAAACACGAATAGTTAGCATTGGCCTGTGCTAGGTAGGTAAGTACCTACCTAATAGGTAATAGGGGTCTAACAATCAGTTCAGCCCTAAATTGATTCATAATTGCATTTTCACTTTGCTAATCGCAGGAATGTTTATAATTGTTGATGGTCCTCCTTACTCTGACCGAAAGACGTGGAATTTCACTGCCATGCCAACAACTATTTTGCAATTTGGTAGAAGCAAAAAACAAAAGGGAGGGGGGAACAACTGTCCCCAGTTTCCTACCTACTCGTACCTACAGGCATTAGAATCACCTAGCATGTAAAACGATACTTAAGTGATCCTTGAGGTCCTACAAGAATAAATGATTTTTCTTTCTTTCTTTCTTTCTACTAGTAAATATCTACGACCTAAACGCAATGAGAATCAAAGTCTATGCTGGCACACACAGGACGTTGCGCTCGCTGGTATATATTGGGGTTGGGGACAGTGGGCGAACTCGGACACGTTGCAGATAATTTGTGAGCTTGCGGTTTTTAGTCCTGTCGAGTTTAGAAATTTAAATCCCCAAAGGGATTCAAATGTCGTATTCTGTAGTAGAAATGAAAAGAAAGAATGAAAAAAAGCTGTGAAGAGTGTGCAAGTGATAGTACTTATGATAACTAAAATACTGAATACGCGAATTTATTTGTTGATAGGTAGGTACCTACGTGACATGACAAGAGAGCTCAGTCGTGTGAGTGAATTCGAGTTCGATTTTTTACAAAATAACTAGGTACTTACAGCTGTTGAATAATAAATAAGTAGGTACCTACCTATGATTTCAGAGTCAACATGGTGCATAACACTATCCAGTTCGGACTTGAGAGCGTCATAAACAGCGTGGTAAGTAGGATAACCTTACCTTACCTATTCAAACACCTACTAACAAGAAATAATAAATTATAAGTAGGTAGGTAAAAGTACCTAAGTAGGTACCTATAATAGTTAGCTCTTCTAGGTACACGACTAGTAGGTAAGTAAGTAACTAATTTTATTAAGCCTTTAGGACACAGGGCCTTGATGTCATTGGTTAACATTTTACCTTGCGATTAAAATCCTAAACAGGTACTGAGCCTTTATCACGCTACGCAAGCGAAATCTAGTAAGTACCTACCTACCTACCCACAGAGTAAGTAAACACTACGTTACCTATATACCTACCTAAGTGATACGTAGGTAACTAGATACAAAAAAATGCAAACGATGCAGTAAAGGTTCGATAACATGCAAACAGTAAGTAGCATTGGTTAGTCATCGGGCTGGTAACCTGTAAGTAGTGCGCGATGCAGCAGTGTAGGTGTACTTATTCAGTTGTGGATTCTGAGGTAAAGATTCTGCAACCTATCGTTCAAAGATTTATTTGTTTCGTCAAGGTGAGAGTGGCCGGCCGGATACCTTGTCTATTCAGATATTTATCTTATTTAAATTACTTACTTAGTATCGTGTAGGTACCTAGTGCATGTGTCGGACGAGACAACATCTGTGTCATCGGTCGAGTCGCACGTGTATGGGTCGGCGCCGGTGGACTATATCGACATCTCGCACAAACCCGCTAACAGCTTTGTTGACACAAACAAACACTTGCTCACGGTCGCTGTCCACATGTTAAGGTTACTCTGACTAGTAGGATGTTTTATATTTGTCAGTGATATAATTATAATAGCCCGAGTTAGCAGGTAAGTACCTACGTTACTACTTACTTTATTCTGTATTAACAGCACATCAAAAGTTTTCAAATACCAACAGCTGGGGGTAGCAATACCAGAGCTTACTTACCTCATTTCATTGAAGATTCGTTATTCTCTCTACGTTAGGGTTAGGTAAGTAGGTAGGTAATAATAATAATTTATTCAATAAACATAATAATGTTACAGAACCTACCTAAGTACGTACCTACTTAGCAAAATGTTTGTCAGAAGCTGAGAAGTGGAATAATACTTTATGACCAAATACTTTATAAATGAATGAAACGATTATACTTAGCCATAGCATCTCGAGTACTTAGTGATCCTTTTACCCCATCTTACCTTAGATAATAGACAATCTGCATGGTTGGGCTTCTACCTTATATATTTTACTGACTGCAACTTGGCGCTAACAAATCGATCACACAGTTCCTTGGAGTAAGGTACCTACCTACCTTAGCACCTCTAAAAATAGGCGAGTGTGAACATTTGAAAGCCAACGAGAATACTATTATTGTAATGTTCGGAAAATGTATGTAGGTAGGTAGGTACCATACCTACTGTGTAGTGTAGGTTTATCACACCAACTTATGCTCTGTCTGACTGTAATATAATATCCTCTGACTGACTACCTACCTACCCCTTAGATCTTTAAAGGATCTTGAGTAGGTATGATGAGGGGATTTATTATTGATGGGAGGAATATAATCAAGTAGGTACTCTAGTAAGTAGTAAAATTCGGAGTTTGGATTAAAATTTAAGATAAGATAAGCTAAACGGTATGTAAAGTATGTAAAGTGAGTGTATGGTCGCTCGATTTGTAGGTAGGTATAGCATATACCTACAGTCTAATTAAGTTAGGTACCTATTGTAATATTCCAGAGTCCCGAGGAGACGCGGGCGCCGGCGCCGGAGCATGGCAAGGACGGCGAGCGGGGAGGCATCGTGACGTACGGCATCGACGACACGCCGCCCTGGTACCTCTGCATCTTCATGGCATTACAAGTGAGATATCTTTACAAATACATCCACACCAGAACTAACTTCATTGATTCACTTACAATATTTATTTATTTATTTAAGGATTCCCAACATAGGCTTACACTGTAGGTAGATACATGCATCAATTTTGATAGTCAATATTAAAAAATAAAAACTAGTGCTCCCATAATTAAAGGGTATCACAACATGCGTTAAAAAGTAGATAATTAGGTAATTACAATATTGAAAATTCAATTAAAATTAAAAAATAATTCGAATCTGGCCTCACAGTAGTAATTATTGTTATTTCTTTCCTACTGTGATGTCAGACTCGAAATGCTAACATTTAAATATTTTAAATACTTACTTATTTAAATATTAATTATACTTATCTAAAGTACTTAGGTACCTACCTAGTAAGTAATCATTAAGTACTTCAGGCAAATATAATACATACATAATCAAAGGCTCATAAAATATATTACTTATAGGTAACCTTACAAACATAAATATCATAATATTTTAGTTACCTAGGAAGGTACAACACACACATCGCAGAGTCAGCAACCGAACTGATTTTAATTTTGTGGATTGGATCGCTAGCATACTTATTTCATTTATATAGATCGCTATAATAATTATAGGTAGGTAAGTACCTAAGTAGTTTTGAGAGGCTATGTTGTTCTGTGCAGCACTACCTGACGATGATCGGCGCCATCGTGGCCATCCCGTACATCCTGTGCCCCGCGCTCTGCATGCGCGAGGACGACCCCGACCGCTCCAACATCATCTCCACTATGATCTTCGTCACAGGTGACTTATTGCTACGAACTTAATAGCTTACTTAGTATTTTTGAGCTTAACGACCTCTCTCGCGACGAGGCCTTGCCTGGCAAAGGAACAGGATCCTATGTAGGTATGTAGTCTGTCAGTAGGAAGGCTAAAATAACAGTTTTGTACCGCAGTTACCAGATTAGCATGAATGGATGTGGATTGTTGCCAGGGTTTTTCCTATTTATCAAGTATCATAAAAAATAAGTACCTACCCAATGAAATCTGCCGGAGACAGCAAGTTTAGTCATGGATAAATATTGTAACAATAAAATCACAATGTCAATTGTTTATTAGTTAATAAAAACCTTGCTAGATAACATCGAGCTAGAAATCTCGTATTATCTAGTGGCGCAATAGTGACGTTTATGGCCCAATAAAACGAGTCGCTTGCACTCAGTGTGAGCGAAAACTAATCCTGTACCCTGATTGTTTACATTGTGTACACAAAGTGAATAAGCCCTCGCTCAGGGCTGGTGACGTGGCTGCAGACGACGCTCGGCTGCCGGCTGCCGATCGTGCAGGGCGGTACCATCTCGTTCCTGGTGCCGACGCTGGCCATCCTGGGTCTGCCGACGTGGCAGTGCCCGGCGGACACGGAGCTGGCCGCGCTGTCGGAGGCCGCGCGCCGCGCTCTGTGGACCGAGCGCATGTGCGAGCTCAGCGGCGCCATCGCCGTCGCCGCGCTCTTCCAGCTCGTGCTCGGTCAGTGCGCACACTACCTTATACCGCTGTTGAGTGGAGGCAGATGGTTCTCTTTTCCTTAATTTATGTCCTTCATTTTGCATTTTTAATTCTAAATTAAACGTCTGAGCAAAAAATGAAGAGTGCTGAAATAAAACCAAGCCTTCATTCGTGTGAGATTTTACGAGTACTTGTGTGAACCGTCCGATTCCACCTATAGCGGATACCGCATATAATTCAGGTTTTTGCAGGTCACTTTCTGTCACCGGTTAGATTATGACAAATAAGTACAACCGTATGACGTACCGAAAATCACTCATGCGTTTTACGCTGGACGTAAAGTTAATTTGTAATTAAGTGAAGCTCCAAGTAGGTCCGATGCTTTCCTTCGCCACGAGCGATAGGCCAGACTAAGCCTGACCTTCAAAATATAAGCCGAAATTCCACCCGTTAGTTACATTCGGCCAACTCTTCTTTTTAACTTGCTGAAGTATGTAGTGGTTGCGCAGGGTACTGCGGCGCGATCGGCGCGGTGGTGCGGCTGGTGACGCCGCTCACCATCGCGCCCACCGTGGCGCTGGTGGGGCTCACGCTGTTCGAGCACGCCGCCGCCGCCGCCGCGCAGCAGTGGGGCGTCGCCGCCGGGTGAGCGCACACGTGTAGGCGACACTGTTACACTCAACTACATTGCCTCGATTTGTTTGTTCGATTTCCTCTCTAGCTACTGGAGCTTGATTATTAAGAGAGAGAAAGTTAAGCCCCGAACCGAGTTTGTTGCCCTGATACTGCAAGGTGCGGTGACGAAAATAATCCGTCTTATGAAACATTTCTATGATATCCAACAATAAATACTACGTAGTTGCATAGCGCTATAATATTATGTTATTTTATACTCGTAGGTAGTTGTTGTTTTGCACAAAGTGAGATCACAAGATAAACAAAATATCAGTCAAATATCAATCTTAAACATCCACCAAACTTAAAAGGGTAACTAGCCTATTTAGCTTTAGGCGCTTGTTGTTGTCAGGCAGTAACTCGCCGCCACGGCCAGCCGCTCCTAGCCTCTAGCCGCTTGCTCGCGAGACGAGTCTGTTTATTCTATTCTAGATCTATCTTGTCGAGATCGTGACGTCATCGCAATTTCCTTTACTACATAAATTGCGTTCACTGTTATTGTTGTACTGAGCTTTCTAGAGACGTTTACTTGAATCTATGTGATTTGCATTCCTAGCGAATAACATGTTACTCCCACAGAAAATGAAAGTCTCAATATATGTGGGTGTTCAATGTCCTGTAACAGTTCAAGTAAACGCATGCATGTGCATGGGACAGCACCATTGATTTTAGCAGACTGCGGTCAGTCGCATGTTTGTGACGAAACCGACTAAACCAAAGTACAACTGTTACTTAGCCGTTGTCCCCGTGACCGGCTGACTGTTTGCCTCTAGTTTGGCTCCCTATATAATTTAAATGTAGTGTCATTACAGCAGTGCCTCAGCTTATTATGCCGCGCCACGCTCAGAGTCAGTCAGCGGACAGTCAGCCATTCACAGTGAGCTTTGAGGGGAAAACGCCGTAGTTCGTAATATCAGTTGATTGCAAGTTCAAGTATGCTGCACGAATCACAAAATTATTCACTTATGAATACATTTACAGCAAGTTTTATAAAGGCAAAGAAAAATATTCTTTGGCATTACTTTGAGATCTTACGAATATTCCAAGAAAACTAAGTAGGTAAGTGAAATAAGTTTGAAATAAAGTGACCAAGAAATGCATAGTGTGGTGTCGGCGCGGTGCCGGTACCTACGGGGCGGCGGACGGCGTGCGTCACCGCGAGTGATGCCTGGCGCCTTGCAATAACGGCAGAGCCTGCTCTATTCTATATAATACCGGATGTATGGTTCTCTTTGAAACTGTCTTTGGTTATCTGTTAAGTAGAAATCGAACTGTTATTATTGTCATTATTTCATGATTTTATTTAAATAAGTATTGATTGTAATCTACCGTAAAAGTCTAATTTTAGAGCATAGGTAATTTAGGTAGTTACACATAATACAAGATAAGCAGCAAGAAAAAAATGACAACCATTATTTGCATCTATAGTTTCGTTAGCACTTAGCCCTAACACACGTCATGATTTTGTTGGCTCGTAGCGGTCCCGTAGCAGTCTCGTAGCGGATCCGTAGCAATCTCGTAGCGGAACCGTAGCAGGGTCGTAGTGAGCCCGTAGCTGGCTCTTAGCGGGCTGGAACATAGCCAGGTTTTGAGCGTGAACCGCGTGTCAGCCAGCCCGCGCGCTAAGTAGGCGTTGGTTATTGTTTGCATGCTGCTTTCTCTTACCGTAATTAATGATCTCAAGGCGAGAGCGCTTTTTGTAAAAGCTTTGATGTAATTTTCATATTGCCTTAAAACTGGTGAGAGAAGGCATGTCCCGGTCTGGTACCTACAGCACAGAGCTCCTCGCTCTCGGAGGATCAATACGTACGTACGCTGCAGCAGCGCGGAGCGTTCACCTCTGACCTTTCGATCCGACGCACGACGCCGCCGCCGCGCCGCTCGGAACACCTACTCACATCATACAATCATTATTGTTGTTGTTGTCAGCCTGTAGTGTCCCACTGCTGGGCAAAGGCCTCCCCTCGAGTTTTCCAGTCGCTTCGGTCTTATTAACAATCATTATTATTTTCTAATAAATTATCGTATCCAACTTCTTTACGAATACAGATCTCTTCTGGTTTGGTCTCGTCTGGGACCGACTAGATGTTCGGTGAATAACAAAGAACGGCAATGGTCTGATACTTACAGTTTATACGGAGTTGCATTCGAGCGAGGCTGGGAAAATAAATATTTTCTCATATTTTCATAATGATTTTTCTCATATGTATTTCTGTTCATAAAGATAGTGGAGCGCCATGAAGACCTTTTGGAAGCGAGCTCCTCCCAACCTGTAGGGTTAATATCGCAAGCGTTTCCTGTTCCCATAAGCTATCTCTGAGTAAAAGACATCTTTGGGTAGCCGGCGGTCATCCATGCGAAAGACGTGCCCACTCCACCTGAGCTGACGCTGCATGAGAATAGCTTCCATGCCTTATATTCCGGAGCGACGCAGAACCTTAGTATATTTTTTTTTATGCCTTTTTGTAAAGGCTATGAATAAAAAAGTGTATATAATTATTGTAAATAAACTAAAGAGCACGCACTGAAAACGCTGCTTTCTTTTAACTTTAAAAGCCGGGCGCGCCACCGCTCCCCCCACCCCTCCCTCGCAAAACACTCACTTAAACTCTTTGCAAATATGTAGGTCGAAGGCAGTATTTCAGTTTAACGAGTTATGAAAACCGGTCGCACTCCTAAAGCAAACACTAATTGCTCGGTGTTTTACAAACGGCGTGGCGTCGGTGAGCACGTGCGCTTGCACACTCGTTACCCGGGAATTGGCACTGCCCCTTGCCCCTGCCCTTTGCCCCTGCCCTCGCTACCTCGCCTAATGGACGGTGCCCGCGATGACCGATAGCAGGTCATTAACTTGTTGATTCTGAAGTAACTTCCATTTTATCATTTACGAAGTGAAACCGTCACGCGCGCGGGGCGTGCGGGGGAGGGACGGGGGAGATGGCCGCTAGAGATGGCCGCTAGTAAAATTGACAATTAATCGTTTAATGGCTGCATCGTTTCACAGAAATGCGTGCTATTCGTGAATGCGTCGCACGAATCGATCATCTTCTAATGAAATTGTCCTAGAATAGCCACACTGTCAATTTTTTTTATTATTCAAAGAACAGCACCTTTACTTTCAATTAACAATATACAGGGTGAGTTTTTTTTTGGGGGTACTAAATCAAGCTAAGTCCAAAACCGTGACTGAAATCGAAAAAGTCATGTTAGCGATTTAAAAAAAAATAAGGAGAGTGAGATGTGTTGTTCGATAGCGTGAAATAATAAAACATGAAATACCAAAACACACAAAATAAATCAAAATACGATTTCCTGCCTGACCTGTATCCTGTATCTATACCTAAATAAAAAATCTTACTAAAAGTTTACGGCTTCGACGGGATTCAAACCCGAAGTGTTAGTTACTATCTGTATTCTGTGATGTAAGTAGGTACCTACCGTTAGGAAAGTTAGAACACAAAAGACAAATATGCACCGGAAACTCGTGACTAACATTTGCCTAAATTAAATTCACACACAAGCAGAATGCTGAACAGAAAACCCTTTGCAAAGCGTACGGTGTATTTTAAGCGGCCTCGTTTTCAGGTCGTTTTCAGGTCGTTTTCAGGTTACAAATGTAAGAGAAATTACAAAGTAGCAGTTGGTGGGTTGCCGGTGCCTGTGCCGCTGGAAATCTCAGAAACATGCATTTCAATTGTTCAAAGTAAATCCATCTGACAAAGCGCTCGGCCGGGTGGGAAGCTCTATTGAAGGCAATGCGTAGAGAGAGGGTGGGGGGGGGGGGGGGAGAGAAAGGCTTGCGATGCGATGCTATCGCGCATATCATGCGCCGCCCGCGCCCGTGTCTTACTTGTTTGCTTTGAAATTATCTCATTTGAGCGCTCGCACAGTTGCTGCACAGATAATATAATACTTTACTAGGTCGCTGAAATGCACTGAAACGTGCCGATAAATAATTTTCATACTAGGATAATTTTGTTTGTTTGAGCTTATCAAGGATTTTATGTTGGTACGGATTTATACGGATTGCTCTGTACGGTTTTTATGTAAATAATTTACAAAACTTCTGATGGATAGATATACTGTTTACCTACTCTGCAGAAACACATTCGCGTTCATTATCTAAATGGAACCGCGGCTCCTGGGTCCGCCCGCCTCTCGTATTAAGTGACAACATGCTAGCACGACACCACCTTCATCTTCAAAGACTTGGATAATTAGTTCGTTGGCAGACAGATTTAGCTCCTGTTACCTCGTTAAGTCAAATCAGAGCACTGTCTACTCATAATACTTAGAGCTGTGTGAATCAATCTTTGAGTGCGGTTATAGTGGTCTGCAGAGCCATTCACACTTATTGGAATACTATTCGAAGCTCTTCCACGTTCCTAAACTGAAACAAATGGCAATATTAAATTTTTTATCAAACCGACTTAAATTCGTACAAAAAGACCAATTTTCTGCACTTATTTATTTATTTGTTTTCGTTCATACATACATACATGCATAAAATCACGCCTCTTTCCCATGGGGGTAGGCAGAGACCACGAATCTGAAGATTAATTAATTTCTTCGTTAATAACTCTGAAGATCCTCATCTGATCCTCAATTTGGAATTTAGGACCACACCGGACCACCGGAACATACAGGGGGGTTAAATCGATAGGCATTGAGGTCACCCATCGCTCTGCCACCGTTGATCCACCCTTCTAGTTACACCGTGTATAATGAAATAAGTTACATACTTTTAAATAAAGAATAAGAATGCAAGAGGAGGTAGAGGTGATGGGTGTTATGTTTGTCCTCAGCACGTTCGTGCTGGTGACCGTGTTCTCGCAGTGCCTCGGGTGCGCGCGCGTGCCGCTGCCGGCGTGGAGCCGCGCGCGCCGGCTGCACCTCGCCTGGTTCCCGCTCTTCAAGCTCTTCCCGGTGAGTCACCACAAATCCTACGGTTGTCAATAAACAGTATTAAACTAGCAGTTCGCCGCGAACAAGGTCTCGCGCACCGTTGGTTAGTGGTTTATTTTGTACCTACTTGTTTCTGACTAGGGGTAGGTACCTACCATGACATTGTTGAGTTGACTGATTGTTTACGAAATCTGGCTGCTTGATCTCGACGTTCATGAAGTTTATAATTACGAGTAGTCCATTATTACTAGCGGTCATATTTTGATACACAACCATGCAAAAGTATATTATTTCATATAACATAGATTCTGATTAAAAACTCGATAGATAGAACCCTTTCATATGACATCCCACTCAAAATATTTGCATAACTTTAATTTTTATTCTTCGATTTTGGAACCCCTTATCGTAACAACCCCTAGACCGATTAAGTTCATCACTACCAATATTATATACCTACCAAGTTTCATGAAGATTGGATTAACGAAGGGTTGGACGGACATACAAACATACAACGCAAAATCGCCCAAGTTGCCACTAAGATCTTCACTCGCTTCGCTCGCTCGTTCGATAAATCTCCCAGCAGTTCACGAAACTCTTAAATTGATATTCTGTGCCCGCTCTAAAAAGTTGTTTCGATCGCTCTCCTGTTGCCTCCTATAGTTAGTTGCCGACAGTTTAGCTTGTTGAATGCGGCAGGGCGGCAGGTACCCGCGGCTGGCAGGCTGCCCGCCGCCGCTCGGAGCGCGCTACAAATCGACAACATAACATGCCTACACCACAGATAATATAATACTTTACTAGACTCGACAGGGTATCGAAGTTTCAGCGAAACGGAGGCTTGCCAATAGTTTGCTGGCTTATGCGACATGTTTTTTTGATCGTCGCGTCCAAAGTTTATTGTACAGTGTCGGGTCTCGTGGTCACGTGTCAGGTGTGGTTGGCAGGTGCTGCTGACGATCGCGATAATGTGGGGCGTGTGCGGCGCGCTGACCGCCAGCGGAGCCCTGCCCCCCGGCCACGCCGCGCGCACCGACCTCAAGCTGGCCGTGCTGCGCGACGCACCCTGGTTCCGTCTGCCCTACCCAGGTCAGCACCGCACCCGGCCAGCATCGAGCTGCTGCTTAGTCGAATGATACACAATGCGAAGAGCATGCACGACGAAACATCGGAAAAACCGTCTATAATAATATACTTAGACGGTTTTTCAGATTAAACTCTATATCCTTTTATTGTAAAACCTACCCTCTTCACACAAAAATGTCGATCTCCCATGCTCAAAGAGTAGAATATGTAGAAATCTTCGGAATACTTTTGCGGCGCTGTAAGTATTTCACACTCGGAACCGTTTGGAATTGAATCTTGATTCGTTTTGGCAGAGCAACCCTGCTTTTCCGTTAACTTGGTAGAGTTATCGGAAGACGGCAGTTTGCCAAGTGCTAACCGAGTGAATAAACAGTTAGAGAATAAGCGCATTGTGTGGTTGTGTGCAGGTCAGTGGGGTGCGCCCACCGTGAGCGCGGCTAGCGTGCTGGGCATGCTGGCCGGAGTGCTGGCCTGCACCGTCGAGTCCATCGCCTACTACCCCACCACCGCCAGGATGTGCGGTGAGTATCAAGGCTCAGCTCGCGTCATCCCCTCTACTCCCCCTCTACCCCCTCTCTTCCATAAGTCTAATGTCTAATGAGTAACATAGTTATGAAATTCTGTTGGAAAAAGATTTTCAATTTTTTTACATTTTGGTGATAAAAAAATATCCTTAGAATTTTCTTCGTAGCAAAGTATTGTGACCGACTTAAAAAAAAATGAGGAGGGTTACTCAATTCTAACGTATATTTTTTTTTATGTATGTTCACGGATATTTTCGCCGTTTAAGTACCGATTTTGATAATTTTTTTTTTGGTAGAAGGGAGTACTTATTCCAAGGGTGGTCCCATAAAAGAATGTTGAGGATCTGATGAGGATTTACGGAGTTATAAATAGAAATGCACCTCGAAAGTGAAAGATATTGCTCTCATCTCACGAAATTAAAGTCAGTTTAGTGAAATTTAAAATTTTGCTACTTGTAATTTCTGATAATAGTTGTCGGTTGAAGCTCGATTGGTTTGATCGGTGTGTGCATTGTAATACGTTTGAATGTGCGGGTCTGGGTGTGCGCAGGCGCGCCGCCGCCGCCGCTGCACGCCATCAACCGCGGGCTGGGCACGGAGGGGCTGGGCACGCTGCTGGCCGGCCTGTGGGGCGCCGGCAACGGCACCAACACCTTCGGAGAAAACGTCGGCGCCATCGGCGTCACCAAGGTGCTCAATAACTCTACATTCTAACGTTATTCAATACTAGATGGACTCTGTGGTTCAAAATCTGAAGCGGCTTATGCGCGATGAGTCCTGTTTCGTTTGCTTTTGAAAGTGCTTTTATGTATTTTCTGGAATCAACCACTTCTTTAATTAAAAAACCTAGGAATTTATCACCAACGCAACGTTTATGACATGCTGATCTGTTGATCGAATCCTGTACGAGTCAGGCATTCACGCCTGTGGAATATAAAGGAGCATTGTGGATGTGAGGACAGAGGTGGTCTCTGCGCGCAGGTGGGGTCGCGGCGCGTGGTGCAGTGGGCGGCGCTGCTGATGCTCCTGCAGGGCGTGCTGGGCAAGCTGTGCGCGCTGTTCATTGTCATCCCGCAGCCCATCGTCGGCGGCCTCTTCTGCGTCATGTTCGGCATGATCTCCGCCTTCGGTGAGTGCATTCTTTTTCCCGATCAGGGGAATCGGGAATCCGCCGGTAGCGGTGCAGTGTCGGTGTGGGGTGTGCCAGGCGTAGAGCAACATAGAGCGCTGGCGTTCCCTACCAGTAACACAAAAGAAAGAGAACATACTAGGTATACAACATTTTTGTATAAAAGATAAAGAAGGATTGTACCTGATCGCTTGACGTTTTTTGTTCGTCCGGAATTCTGGTGTTTTAATGTACCACGAAACTGTAGAATCACTGCTTCTCTTGTCCCGGCGCGCTGGCTGTCAGTCCAGGTGATAACACTAGAGGTGACTGTGGCAGGTCTGTCGGCGCTGCAGCACGTGGACCTGCGCAGCGCGCGCAACCTGTACATTGTGGGCGTGTCCCTGTTCGTGCCGCTGGTGGTGTCGCGCTGGATGAGCGCGCACGGATCAGCGCTACAGACGGGCGCGCCGGCGCTGGACGCAGTGCTGCGCGTGCTGCTCTCGACCACGATCCTGCTGGGCGGCGTGCTCGGCGCGCTGCTCGACCATCTGCTGCCCGGTCAGTGCCGCCATAACCTTTGCTTTTTAAACGACTTCAAAAAAGGGGAGGCTCAGTGTTCCACTGGATGTAGATATTATTTTATGAATATTTTCCGATTTCTCCGTCATCTTTGGACAGATTTGAAAAAATATTGATTTGTTTATGGTTTACTCCAGAGGTGGTCCCATATAAAATGATAAGGATCCGAGGAGAATCTTTGGAGTAACAGGAACATAAAATATACCTTGCACAGGCTCGGCGGAGGAGCGCGGGCTGGCGTCGTGGGCGCGCGAGATGGCGCTGGAGACGCCGCGCGGCGCTGCGCACGCGCAAACCTACGACTTCCCCATCGGAATGAGCTACATCCGCAGGTGAGCCGTCGCCTCTGCCACCTCTACCTTACTAAGTCTCTGAATATTATGTAGGTATCTATAATACTTAGCAGTACACTTAAGCGATCTCAGGTCGAGCAAACTTTCAATGAGACAGACTGAGGCTGCTCGTGGATACGTAGCTTTGAGCGCGCACAAAATCCGACAAAATTTGACTCAGTTAGAAAGAGCCGACGTTTGAATCGCGGCGAGGCGTCACTCAGGTTGAGGCAGCGTCTCCACTTGAGCTGCTGCGTGCGAGTAGAGGCGAGGCGACCGCTCGACCCGATGCTTGCTGCCTCTAATCTAATGGATACCTGGCTTATGAATATCATCAAATGTAATCGATCGCAGGGTCCTTGAACCGTCGTCGGTCTGCAGATTTAGAATAGAATAGAATAGAAATAAGCGATTGAGGTTACGTCGTCGCACCGGCTCCACCTTGCGCTGACCTGTAAGTGCAATGCACCTACTGGGTATATCGGAGCATATACCAACGATAACAGAATACTCAAGCCAAAGTTTCTGAATGTTAAGTACAGCGGCCAAATATGTATAACTCAACGTGTAATTAAAATCAATTATTTTAGAAAGGTCATCGAAATGCTGAATGAGATCGATGTTAATTATTTACATAAGCTGAAAGCAAGTGTGCATGATATATATCTAAGGGCTTGTGCGCGGTGTTACAGATGGAAATGGACGCGCTACGTTCCCTTCATGCCGACGTATGAGGCGGGACTATTCACGGCGCTGATCCGCGGCCGCCGCGCCGCCTAGCCCCCCCCCCCCCTCACGGGAGGCCTCGCAGGAGTCTCCACGTGCGCCTCGCGAACCCTCGCTGAAGTCTCCTCGCGAGTCCTCGAAAGAAAAAGAGATTATTTTTTCAGTAGTTTATTTTAAGGTTGTTGAACCATATTATTTGTGCTACAAAAAAAATCTAAATAGTGCATTTGATTATGATGACGCAGTTTTATTATCCCATTTCTTAGACCGAATGTTTGAGTAGAAAGAGTGAGGTTTATTATTGGTTTATATTTGCGTAAAAGCAGTAATGCGAATTTAGTGCACATTATAATGAGTCGTTTAAGTCAGGTCCTCACACGCTCGTTAAAACGTTCCGGTCGGAAGGGACGGCCGCCGCAGCACACCGTTCCACTCCACACACACACACACACACACAAAACATCCACCGGTACATCTTCATAAACAGTATATACCTACCTACAACCTGTGCTTGATGAGAGGTAAAAAAACTCATTCTTTAAGCAACATTGATTACTATTTCACTTTCAAAACTATCGTGAGTTGTATTAGACATTATAATAGCACACGGGAAATTACTCAAATTGTCGGTATCTAAATCGACGATAATTTTACGTGAGTAATTTCCCGTGTGCTATTATAATGTCTAACATTGATTACATTCAAGATTTGCATTTCATGTTCTAATGTAGTTTCTTCAGTGCCTTTGATAAGCCTTTTGTGTCTTTGTAAATTGAACAAAAACTTTTCCAGATATTATCAGGTCAAACTTATAATAAACTCTATAAATAACTATCTGGATTTGGACCCAAGAAAGCAATAAGAATCCAATGTTTTTTTGCAATAATAGTAGGCACATCATCCTACTTTCATATCCTAGGATTATAACTGCCTAAAACAAAGTCTGAAGAGGGGTGTAGGTAAGCTTGCGGGCGCGGCGGAGCGACCTACACAACTTCACATCATAAAAGGGATTAGGCCGCCGCCGCCGCTGAATTCACAAAGAGGATACAAGCGTAAGTGCCTTCCGCACCGCCCCCCGCGCCCCGCGCCCCGCGCCCCGCGCCCCGGCTCACGGTCACGTGTGGCTTAGCCTATGTTCATAAATACATACTACCGGATCCGACTCAAGGGATCATGAGTAGTACTCTAAATACCGTCTAAATAAATAATGAATAGATCCATAATTGAGGAAGATGCCTACCTAAATTGACTGTAATGTTGGATATTTTATTTTTGACTGTCCGTTAATTTATACATACCTTCCCCCAAGTGTAATGGCATAGATTATTTTTTACTTCCGTTGAGAAGAGACATCGCTCGGTTCTGTAGGTCAATAATGACAAGGTCTCAGTTACACAAGTCTAGGTCTCAATACAGGTGCCTTGTGTTGTGGCACTCGCGCCCCGTGCCCGGCTGAGCTTGTGATTCGATTCACTCTCTAAAATTTGCACGCTTGTACCTTCAAACTGTTCATAGTGGCAGCAGAATAGTGTATGTAAGTACATACAATTTTATAAGAGCTAATGGCTTACTCTAGTGTAGTGACGGAGCTTTAAGGCCGCATGTCTCCGTCACGCACGGCTCAACCTAAAAGCCGGGACTGACACGTATCTTTCGCAGCACCTTGAAACTGTGATGCGGGCACCACACATTGGCTTCAACTAGGTTCCAACTTTGGCTACGAATAGAATGGCCAATGGCAATGCTCCGTTTGTGTCCAATAACCATCCAAAATCGATCCTTACATTGTAGTGTTGGAAGCAACACGCTCCAACCCTCCAATGTGTGGTGCCCGCATGACAAGTGGCTTGATTCTGCACGTACACACTACTTTTCAACATGTACCTGTGGATTAACTTAACTTTACTGAGTTACTGTTGTCATTTTAACGAAAAGCGAGTTGAATTATAAGTAGTCGACTTGGTAAGGTCGAATACACTCTTGTGCCGAACTTACCGGCCAGTTATAAAACTAAACTGTATTAGACTATTATACAGCTAGCATTATTTATTTATATTTACTATGTACAATACATCCCTATATAAATAATGAATTCGCCCCAGAAAGGACACAAGGTAGTTATACTTTTCTGAGCACTTGACCGTGGACTGGCAACTGTCGGACCCCTCACCTCGCGGTTGTGCTCTTTGCGGAACTCTCGAACATGGAGTGCCTGTATACTATATATACCTACTGTATACATTGTACCTAATATAGCAAGCAACAGAATACAATGATTTTTTAATAATGTATACCTTAAGTTCTTGGGGTGGCGTCTTGCACAACACAAATCTAAATAAACTGTAGTAGTGTAGAACTGTGAAAGCTTTGATATAATGTTTAGAACTAGCAATCGTTGTGCAAGCCGTCCTCTATTATCGTCGTCAGTTTTAGAGTAATTCTATTCCCGAATTTATGTTGCATGGTCATTATTTTCAATTCAAATTTGACGTGATAAGAGCTTCAAAAATCTTAAGTCGTGGAATCTACTTTCGTAGCTGACGATCCTTAGCTCAGGCTCAATCAGAGAGAACCCTCTAAATATAAGGAAAACAAATAAGCACGAAAGTTGATTTTACAATGATAAAGGAGAAGAAATTGTTACACGGAACTTCTTAAAACTCAAAAGGGTGCAAGGTAAATCTTCATAGGGTTTACATGCTTATTTGAACCTTTTGGGGTTGAGACCCCTGGAACCGTGGGGTACCGGGGCCCATCGCGTTTTCAAAATTCTTTCAGGGCGTCTAGTCTGGTCGAAGCGACACGTGAATCGAGGTCTGACACCTACCTATTTGCCTCAAAGGATCAGCATTGCATGCTGCCAGTATCTTGGGTACGCTTCCGTCCGGCAGTGGCTTGGATCAGTTGAGCTACCTATAGATCGTTTGCAACGGTGCTTAGGTGGCATAACTGGCAAGTGGCATCTAGCAATCTTCTGGCAAAATAGCAATCTTATTCTCATGCTGACCTCCTGCTTTGCGTAAGTTAATCAAGGAAAGAATAGCTACTAGGTACCTATGTCAAATAACTTCAGTAGTTACTTAATCATCTAACAAAGCGATATACGATTTGGCATCAGTGTGTCGGGAGTTGTGCGAGCACTCGAGAGTCAAAGCGTTATGAGTAGGTGTAGGCACTTATCGAATGGATGGTTTGTTTGTTTGCACTCCATGAAACCTCTTTTCCCACTCGCGTGTGTGTCAGCATAGAGCGCGGGCCGCACGTGCCGGCCGGGGCGCGCCGTCCTGTGCGCGCTCACCTGTTGGCGCGGGGTGAGTGCGGAGGCGGGGGGCGGGACGGGGCCGCCCCGGGGGAGGGGAGGGCGGGGGTACGCGCTATCGACCGCGGGCGCGGGCTGGGGCGGGCGGGCGAGGCCGGCACAGTCCGGGCGCGCCTCGCCCGCAGCCGCACGCGTCTCCGCTGTACGCCGCCTCGACACCGGCCCGCGATGCAGTTGCCGCGCGCCGGCTGCGAGCAGTAACACAACTCATCAGGTGAGCCATCCCTCCCTTCCATGTCCTCGTAAGAACGACCCGATGCGCCGCTCGCTTGCGCCTTCTTTTGGATGGATGCTTTCATCGTGGAGTGGGAGGTATGGAAGGAGAAGAAAGTGAAGTAACAATGATTCAATAATCTGAAATCCGTAGCAATAGATTAGGGATCGGTGGTTGAATTTATGCTGTTACCCGCTCGGGCAGGCCTCCCGAGATAAGGGCGTAGTGAACAGTCTGTGGTGATTGTAAAGTAGAAGTATCGGGTGTAGCTAAGTGTTTCGAGAAACGTTTGATAGGATAGTTAAGTTAAAGAGCATTGTGAAGCTAAAGCGTTGAATCGATGAGGGCGGCGGGCGCGGCCTCGCCTGGTGGTGAGCGCGGCCGCGGCCGTGCTTGTGCGTAGGCAGCTAGGCAGCTAGGCAGCTAGGCAGGTGCTACTGTTGACTTGATTCTGCGGAGCCGATACTGTTTGTGTACGTGCGGGCGCGGCGTCGCTTCATGTTTCTACAGTTTTTATTTCACAATCATCTAATTCCTGTTCTGCCATCATTCCATCCACACAAAGTATCTATATCTATATCTGTTATTCCAATAGGTAAAATCTGACTTGAACGACGACTATCGTTTTATTAAGTTGTCCGTTCGTGCGCAAACAATAAAACATTTATTGGTAAACAATGCCAACTCGGTTAAAATACGCATCCGGTGTTTTATCCATCTTCAATGTAATCGTTCGTGGCTGCACGCGTAAATATTTGCAGCTTTCAAAGCTAGGTCGGCGTTTCCTGCATTTCCGGATCATCAAAGGAGTTTACGATGCGGTGAGGAGACCGCGCCGCGCCGGCCGTGTCGCTGTCGCGCGCTTACAACTCTTCCATCTGTATCCACTGTAAACCACTCGCTCATCCTTTTGGTATCTTTGAACAAGATAAACCAGTTTTGTAGTTGCCTAGCAGACATTTCAGAAATATGGTTGTACTACTTTTTTGACCTAAATCATAATATAATCTGTTTATTTAAAAAATAAAAGATTATTAACGTTGATAATGGTCACAATAAGATGTGGTTAGGTTAGCTGATTACGTAATAAACTTAACGTTTAAAGATAGCCACGTAGAGCTATAATTATAATACGAGTAGCATAAACAAAAGGCAACAATTAGACAGGCGTTAATAACAAGATCGCTGACGGACCGACCGACAGGTGGACGCAGCCAGCACGCGCGGGCTTCAAGCTTACGTCCCTGTTTTTCAAGTGGTATTCATTATAAACATTGTACTCTCTCAATTGTATTTTATCAAACTTTTTAATTTCTTATTGTTTTGCGATATAAAATATATATAATATAGAACTAAACCTTATAAAATAAGTATAGGTTAGAAAGAAGGAGGTGGTCTCGATCTTAGGTTTACGATTTAGTACTAAAGCAATAATAACGAGTCTCTCCTCTTACCGAGCGAGGAGTTGAGACGCAGACCAAAACCATTTAAGAATACTACAATATTGTTCGTACAATCTATGGCTATGGAAGGAAAGAGACCTCTAAAACAGAGGACTCTACGACGTAGCCTCTACGAACGCCGTAGCGCTACGGCGTAGATGATCTACGCCGCCGGTTACAAGCCAATTTTATTATTTTACATCTTCGTTTCGCTTAGCCAGTAATTTTAATCAACTATAAACATGTACAATACTTAATGAGAAATGTTTGATCATAAGAAATATTGCCTTGTTGCTTGCTTTTCATGTGAAAAGAAAAGTAGAGAAGATCATCGGCGTCGACGTCGCTTACAAAGTTTCATTATCGCGACCTAGACGGTTCGCTGTTCGTTTTACTGGATTCAGTAAAAATAGACAAGTTTTATGACATCAGTGTGCAGTAAAAAAATACCTTTCTTGTTTTTATTGGATACTATACGAAGGTGGAACTTCTGGCGCTGTGGACGGACAGCCCGGTCCCGGTCCGAGGACGTGGCGATATCGTTGCTCTCAGCACTATCCTCGCAGCACTAACACTTATTCTGCTCTTTGGTGACATCACAGTTGAATTTAAAGATGTAGATGTAATGTTCTTCGTCCTCGGAGCGTGACTTAACATTTCTAGATCGAGCGGTGACGTCACCGCGCTTTATGGCGCTTTATGGAAAGTACTAGATGGCATCAACCGGTCTAAAGCACAATAATGTAGCACAAAAACTCTGCTTAATGATATCTCATTTGACGAGGAAGTACTTGCAATATAAACATTCGCCGGACGCTCTGGCCTGTGTGTTTGTTATGAACAAATGTTTCAATCCTACTCGCCACACGGCCGCGAGTACGTGATGTGGGTCGTCTTTAATCTCCGAATGTAAACACATAGTACCTATAGTACTATATTATCTGTGGTAGACACGCACAGAATTACACTGCGAGTGTCATTGTGTCATATTATTAGAGCTTGTCTAACTAAACTTGTCTCAGGATTAAAGTTTTCTACATAAAACTTACTGCACCGGATGTGAGTATCCGGTGCAGGTTATTTATTTGATGTAGATAACTTCGATAATAGTATAACTGTGCCCGCAAGTTCTGTTAACCTACATTTTTAATTCAAAATTCCACGATGTAAAAAGCCTGCATGTAAACTTGTAAAGTTGCAAACTGGGGCCGGGAACTTACAATCGAAATCGAAAGTCAGCATGGTAACACGGCTCCTAATTAAGTCTTTTTTATCAGTAGATAATATTTTTGCTTAGGTGTTTTTGTTGCATAGTAATTGTATTCAATGGCGGTTAGTTGCTACCTTCAGCGGTGTCAGTCTCCCATTGTTCTATAAAAGCCATGATTTTACCTCGAAGTAGACTTACAGAATGATGTTGTGAATTCACGGTTTCTGTTTTCGGAAGTGAACTCCATACACCCAGTTAGAGGATCGAGAATCGGCCATATTTTAAGGATCGTTTATTTCGATTCCAGTTCCAACACAGATCTGGGTACACGATTTTTTTGGTTTGGTTCGGTTTCTTACCTGGCTGGCTTAATATCAACATGTTCCATCCACACATCAATCACGAGATAAATCAATTCAATAGATCGCATCGCCCCCGCCCTTCCCACCCCCTGCCTCAGCGCTCGGGGTAGGGGGGTAGTTACCACGCAGTCTGAATAGTCGAGTTCTACTTTATTAAACCATCAATATGTAGCATCTGAATGTGACGTTACACCAAAATTAGTACGTTACATGACGCACTAACTTTTGGTTATTCAATGATTCGTAAGTTCATAAGCATACACCGAAGAAAGTTCGAACAAAGCATCTATTCACAATTTTCTTGTTAGGTAACAGTTTATTATGCATTCAGCCGTACGTAACTCCGAGACGAGAGGCGAGGCGGGCGACGGGGGCTGCGCTCGCAGGATGTTTACCGAGCCGCGCCGCTAAATTAGACTACTCTTCGTATCGGGACCTTGACAATGGCTGCCAACTCGCCTGGATATATAAGCGACAAGTAAAACGGCAACAAAGCGATCGGTTAATTAAAACAAACAGACGGACGGCGTCGATCAAACGCGCCACCGCGCACGCGCACCGCGCGCTCGCGCCGATAAACGAACGCTATAAATAAAAGCCGCGAGATCGACAAACAAACCATTCATTGCGATCCCATTCCGGACTAATATGCACACGAGGTGCATACCTACATGTGGGTACATACTTACTTTAAAAAGTTATGTAACTTTGAAAGAGTTTATGAATATACTTAATTTACATTTTCATTCATGAAATAAAGTAGTGTTCCTGCAATAGCAATGTTCTCGTGCAGGGCATTGCATTCCTCATATTAATACTGACGACCTTGACGACTTTGACGACCTCTGTGGCGCAGTGGGCGAAAGCCCGCCTGAGACGCAGAAGTTGCGGGTTCGATCCCCGCTGCGTGACAAATGTTTGCATGATCTGCAAATATTTGTTTCGTGTCTGGGTATTTTCTATGTATAATAAGTACCTATGTATTTACAAAAAAAAAAAATATGTATCTATGTAGTTTATCAGTCATCTGGTTACCATAACACAAGCATTAAATTGCTTAGCTTGGGACTAGATGACGCTGTGTGGAATGTCCAAGGATATTTATTTATTTATTTATAATAATGCTTTTAAATAAACTAGTGGAAGCTGATTGATACAAATTCTACCACAAATATATTTTTTGCAAGGGTTCTTTTACCAGATCTCTAGGTACTCTGTTGCAACTGTTTGACCACAAGCCATAGCGAACAAGTGATCGAACTAAATAAGGTTCGACATTGTCAAATTTAATAAACTTTGCATTTCGTATTATTTATGATAAACACGTATTATAAAGGCTGTTGGAAAAAAAATGTAACTCTTGCAACGGACATAACATAACGCACAACAAGCCATCGGGTTCCGTCTGTCACTCTCCCTGCCGAGACGGGAGAGCTGCTGCTGACGCTTCGGCCCACCTCGTCCCGCCCTACCCCGCCCCGCCCCGCCCCGCCCCGAACCAGATCATTCATCCTCATTAAAGTAAACGTATAATTAAACCAAACAGTAAACACGTAACGCTACTATTTTGTGAGTCATAACTGCTAAATAGCTAGTATTTATAGGTCGGTGCGTAAGTACCTAAAGCGAGCATACCACCTAGGTACCTACACCCGGTAACTTGCGTAGGTACATGCGCACGTGTAGTTAGGTTTCCAGCGCCGCCGCGGCATCGGCACGGCACGGCTTGCTAGCGAGCTTGCGTGAAACACAGCCCACTCTCACTCTCACTCTCACTCGCAACATATCGGAATGGAAAGAGTGTAGGTAACACTCTTTCCATTCCGATATGTTGCGAGTGACGTCGTGCTCTCGTCGGTCGGTTTTTAGGTCTGTGGCTGTTCAACTTGAAACGTTATAAGAAGTCTCGATCACAGATAAAAGAAAACTAGTATCTCGATTCACGATGTTCCTTCGTACGACAAAGGCCACGAAGACAACATGGCCAATATACCCATATTGGTCATGTTGTCTTTGTGGCATCCAAGGTTACCATTGCTGCTAAAAGTTACCAAAAAAGGAAGTACCTACCTACACTATTAAGTTTTTAAAAATCACCCGTACGAATCCTATATCATATTCATTTAAAAAAAAAAGAAATATGATCACGACTGTATCCCAGGGAGCGGTAGACATTTCTTTCAGATCTTATAAGCAATTTTTAGATCCTCTTGAAAATGTCTAAGGGGGTAGTCAGAGGTATGTCCAAATACATATTTGGTACATGCCCACATCTTGCAGAAGTATTCATTTATTTATAAACAATCATAAAAATCTATTAAACACCAATACTCGTATCATTTGGATATTAAAAACGTGACCTCTGTCACGTGTGCACATCGACATGCTTGCGGTCCCGCGGGAAGCATACCGGTTACTTTATTACTTACAGTCGTTCGTGTTCGGACCCGAGCGGGGCGGGGCGGGGCGGGGCGGGACGGGGCGGGCGGCTGCTCGATAAAACATTACATTATCCCTCGGACGGAACAGTCATCTGCGGATGGCAGGCGTGACTCACCTCAGAGACCCTATAAAATTCCACTGAATTTATTGAAGTAACACTTTTTTCTTTCACATTCCTCAGTATAGATTATTCAAGCGTACTTACCTGTATCAGTAAAGAAAATTTTACGAGTGAATGCTCACTGAATATCGTCAGACTCGGTCATCAGACGGCAGCGTCATTTCACTTACCTAGTTCAAATGTAGAACTTCTACAGTTTACTAATAATTTACTATAAAGTAAGGCAGCCGTGAAGGAGGATTGACGAGAAGGATTAGTCCTCTGTCTTCGAGAGCTTTCGATGAGAGCACAGGCCGGGGCGGGGCGGGGCGAGGCGAGGCGATTCAACTCGACGCCGCCGCGCGGTCCCTTCGAGTGTTGTTTGCTATGCAGCGAGTGTTTGCTCGAGTCGAGCGCATCGCTCCTATTATTTGCGTTTTCAAGTGGCGATCTGTTTAAAAGCCTAACCTACCTAAGCGTCGATTAGTCAGCTGTTACATGCGGTGCGCTCCGGTGCGCTAATCTAATCACTCTTATAACAACTTATAAAAGGTCTGAAAGAATTTACTTAAGTAGTCTTTTTTAAACTTTCGCGATCAGAACACATGATATAACATATATTTACGGGTATTTATCGCTATTTAAGTACCTAAAAACCTAAATAGCGATAAATACCCCTAAATATTAGTATGTTTTATATTGGTCTATGGTTTTATTAAAAAAATCCTATCAACTCGAAGATCAAATCAGATCTCTCAATGTGAAATCAGAGATAGGCAGTAGTATTGTATTACGAAATCCCTATCCGAGCCGAGCTGGGGCCATCCGTTCACTCGTCTCGGGCTACCATCGATCAAGAGGAGGCGCTTCCATCGTTCGATGCGACGGTCTCGGTCGAGGTGGACGGTCGGCGCGGCAGACGCAGCGGCAGGGGCAGGGCACTGACCCGCGGCGTGCTTGCAGGATGCACGCGGTGGGGCTGCACTCGGCGCTCGCCATCCGGCGCGAGCGGCGGCGGCGCGCCGAGCAGCAGCGCGCGCGCGAGCGACGCTACTCGCTGCAGAGCTCGGAGTCGGGCGTCACCTCCCCGCACTGCTCGCAGGGCTCGCTGGAGCGACGCCGCGCGCGCGCGCCGCCCCCCTCCGACAACGAGGTGGTCAGCTCGGTGGGCATGCTGCACCTGGGCGTCGTGTTCCTGGTGCTGGGCCTGTTCCTCGTCGGCTCCGGCTGGCTGCCCGATGACGTCACCTCCTGGAGCAACGTCGGCTCCGCGAGCTGGTTCAACGAGCTCGTGTGCTCCGGCCTGTTCGCGCTCGCGATCGGCGTGTTCCTGATCGCGCTGCACCGCTACCTCACCAAGAGCGAGGAGGACGCGCTCGAGGAGTACGTGCAGCGCCAGCTGACGCGCTCGCGCTCCGGGCATCGCCTCGAGCGCGACGCGGAGACCGGCGGCATGCGCACCAAGAACGCGCGCCGCGCCCGCGCCACCGAGGTGGGCCTGCCTCCGCCGACCACCGAGCCGCACGGGTTCTTGAACGCGCTGGCGCTGGGACCCGACGCGGCGCTGGAGCAGATCGCGGAGGAGCCGCGTTTCCTCGCGTACGCGCCCGAGCCCGCCGAGCTGTCCGAGCTGGCCGAGCTGACGCCGCTCAGCCCGCGCCGCGCGCCGCTGCCCGCGCGCATGTGAACGGGACCGCCGCCGGCCGTCTCCGAGCGTACCCGCACAGTACCTACCGTAGTACTGATCTCGCTCCATCTGAGATGATCTCGATCGATATTTATAGGCTTGAGACTGATCGATATTTACACTGTACTGACGTCGTTTACATGATTATGATATTATATTTTCTCGCCTTCTCTGCGTATATCCGAGCGATGACATGTCGTGTGTTCCGTTCCGGAGAAGAGGTTTCTCTTTACGTTAGGTACGTCACAAGACTCTGTGCCAAAACTGTCTGTCCCGACGCCGACGATGACGCGAAGGCCCGCGCACTCCACTCGTTCATCCGGTCCGGTCTTCTAACGCGTCTCTACGCCGGGGGGGTCACAACGGTGAGGATACGAAGTTGCTCCGATGCCGTTAAGATACCCTTTCATAGATATAGAATTAATCATCTTACCGGTGCGGCCACGGCCTAAATGGAAATCTTAAGCTGCAACTTTATAATGAAACATAGATTGGCAGCTCCTCAAATGGCACCGGACCCCCGGGGTCCAGCTACGATCGGTATGAAATAAACACTCGTAGTGGGTGCGGTCGGAATTACCTAAATTATTATAAAAATCAAAATCCCTACCTGAAATTTAAAATTAATAGAACATACTTAAATCCTGAAAGATGGCTACGGTGGGCCAGTCACAGAACAGAGCCGAGCTATGGAAAACAACCGGTCACACTTTCAGGTGAACAAAAATTCTACTAGGTAGTATCTTTGGTAGTATTCATTGGTATTCCAAGAAAATATTTTATTCGACAAATGAATACTTATGTTAATTCGCCTAACATGCGCAACACGACAAACCTTCTCGTCGTTTTGCAGATTAGACGCCCTGCTCTAGCATAGTCTTCGACATTCGTTGCACATGTCAGGCGATCGGCCTGACATGTGCAAACCTACAATATTTGTTTATTGTAGGTTTACAATTCGTGGAATGTCCAAGGATATTTATTTATTTATTATTAAACTTAATCTTCAAACACATTCAACTGACCTGTTAACAAGAAAAACTACTTTTACATGTATCTGTAAATACTGATCTTTATTAACAAATTAGTTTTATTTAAGGCTGTGAATTCTCTCTGTGAAACGTTACTAGTCGTACGAAACACTGATCAAATAAAAAGTGAATATTACAAACCTAAGACGTAGCTACTGTTCGAGCTTAGCTTCACAATGCTCAAATTACGTAAAGATGTACCAGCATGTAGTGTAGGGCTAGGTAACATCTTATATAATCTGTGGTAACATCTAGGTTTCTGAGTCATCCGGTAGACCTGTCCTACTCCTACCCGGCCGCGACAAGTGCGCCGCCTCGCCAAGGCGCAAGGCGCAAGGCGCGGCGAGATCGGCTTGCTCGGATGCTTGCTTGCGCCCTTTCTATTTCTACCTATATTATATAGCAACCCCAGTGCGCCAATTTCATAATCTCTTTCTATTTTTATAAATCAATTAAGTAATTTATAAACTTCTAAGTGCTGTCTATAAAACAATGCCTTATTAAAAATATTCACATTTTATCGTAAACTATTTACTAATTACATAGTATTAAGAGCACAAATTGAATAGGTACTTAACATATTTAAATAAATTTACCAGTTAGAACTATTTTGAAATTCTTAATGTTATGATCTGTAAGGTTTTGATATGTTCGTTGTGGTGTTCATCAATATCGTTGCGTCACTGCACGCACGGTAATGCACTAGTCGAGAGGGGGAGCTCGCTGATAGGAAAAGCTAGCTTCATCTGTGAGAGTATTCTATGTTTAGGTATAAAGTTCGTAGGTACCTGCAGTTCTGCTGATATCATTAGGCAAACTAAAGTGATGACTGACGAACAACCCGAATCTGAGCCTAGTGAGTAATTTCTCATTAAAAGAAAGGAGAACAATAGAGTTGTTGGTAGTTTTACCAATGAAGATTCGAATCAACGCCCTCGTAAAAAAGGTTTCGCATGATAAAGTTAACTCACGTTCACAAGTCACGGGTACTTACAGTAAGTACAAAGACAAACCCATTTTTCTCTGTTCTTTCTTTCGCAGCTCGCTCAGAATACAGAAAAAACTGTTTTTTCTGTATTCTGAGGCAGCTCGTTAAAGTGGCTGAAGTACCTACCTAGATAAATTTATGTACTTAGGTAATTATACGTAGGTACCTACATAATTTAAGACGTAGCGTGTGCTGCGTCTCTACTTTTTTATACATACTTAACTTGTGTACTTATAATGTTTTGTCATATTAATTAATTAGATAGGTAGGTAAGTAAGTATACTTTTTTTGTGATAAGCACCAATTTTCAATATTACCTAGGATTAGGTAGGTAGCTGTTAATCTTCAACATTTTACTGTTTTCCTTAAGAAATTATGATGCACGAAACAATTGTGTCGGTAGGTTGATTACCTACTTAGATAAATGGTAGGTAGGTAGGTACATGTTTTTGCACTCTATAGTTTAAGTATCAATATTTTTGTGCCTATACCAACATACTGATTACCTACCTACCTAGTACTACTTTTATAAACTTATATTTTAATTAGGATGGAATTCATTCCAAATTGTAATCGCGGCATTGTTTGAAACTACGAATAAGCAGCAGGTCCGAAACAATACTACTTAGGTACTTAGTACATACATAATACCTACCTCTGTCATATCATTTATATTACCTATACTTACAGGTGTACCTAGTACCTAAACCTACTTTAATAAGTTACATAATTTTTTAGGAAACCCCAAAAAGTCACACATTTGATTATATTTAGTTACGCCAGTGTTGAACGAAGTTTTTTAAATATAATGGTAAAAATTCATTTTGTTATAATTAATATTTCTTTAGAAAAATATTTGATGGTTTTTGTAAAAATATAGTTTCTATGAGGATGATAATTCAACATAAAATTTTGATTTTTCAGCAGTGAAAATTTTTTTGTAGGTGTTTGTTCGTTTGTCTGTTGTTAATGACTGCACCGGAACCGACGAAGTTGTATAGAGTGTAGTATGATACCTACTATAAACAATTCTGAAAAATCTCTTTTAGATTAAAAATTCGTTAGATTTGTTGAAATGAAACACTTTAGGTTGGAACTACTGAAAAATAACAGATTTTACATTTATCGATGTATTTTAAAAACTTTACATCTTTGAATGAAAAGTATAATACCATTTTAGAATGTACACAAACAGAACCCTTTCATAAGACACCCCCCTCAAAGTATATGGATAAAACTTTTATTTTTTTCACCCCCTTGTGATCTTCATATCTTTACAACCCCTTGACCGATCATGCTCATTAGGTGAGCCGGGAAATCCCGTATCACTTATACTTACCAAGTATCATGAAGATTGGATTAACGGTTCGACAGTTATGCCGCGACATACCTACAAACAAACAACGCAAAATCGCCCAAGTTACCACTGAGATCTTCGTTCACTTCGGTCCTCCAGCTAAATCGGAGACACCGAGATTTTTGTGCCTGATACTTTTGAATTTTGTCGTGTGCCTTGGACCCGCTCATGCTAGCCACCAACCACAACCAAGCACATCACCGCGCTCCGTGAGAACGAACTGAGCTCCGCTCCGTTCCGACACACACAGTACATGTGTTGCTCCCAAACAATATGTTGTCAACTTAACATTAGAGTAGAGGTGCCACAGAATACAATAATGACACCCCGTCGCCGCGGGGGAGTGTATGTATGTGTAATATTATGTAGGTATAAAGCAGCCTCGGCAATCTCTGCATCTTGTTCAATTTTTAACGCTTTTGCGCATTTTTAAAATTTTACACTTCATAGGGTAAGAACATTAATTCACATTTATTGTAAAAGCCAAATTTGTAATTTATTTATTTAGGTAAGTACCTGCTATTTTTTGTGATATTCAATAAATACTTTGAGTTATACATACTTATGTGACTTGGGTAGGTTAACCTATCTACCGAAGTAATTTTTTGTTAGCGTTATTAGTTATTAATTATTATTTTTTGTCTGCTACTGTCTTTTTTTTTTGTGTGTGTAATATGGGTCCATTTAGATGTCAAGTGCTCGAAATAAACAATATTTTTTTTATAAATAATTTGACCATAGAGCAGACTTTGCGTCAGTGGCTTCACCGCAGAATAAAATGACTACACTCAATTATAAATCAGTATAAAAATTAATTATTAAATATATCACTTCATAATACTGTTGTTGGAGGAAACATATTCGTGAGGTCTGCTCTAGTGAATTATTTCAAATACTATAATAAATAATGTATGATTGTGCAGCCTGTTTGTACAATACACCGGATAACATTAAGGTTTACAGGTTTACGAAATAAATGAAGGCGTTGCGTTGTCATGTCAAACCAAAGGTCAAACTAAGACGCAGAACAGAGACGAGCATATAAGGTGACCTTTCTCTTGTTATTTTTACTAATTTTCCTAATTAGTATAGTAGAGTTTAGAGTTATAGAGAGACCTAAGTAAAGTTTGTTAAACTCTCAGTACCTGACGTAAACCAGCAAGCCGCTATGTAATCTGGTGCTAGACTGCTATGCTAGCTAAATACGGCTACGACCGACCGAAGTAAACGAAGGAAGTGCAGGTGTCATCTACTTACCTACTAAGATTTATATTTTTCTAACGTAGTCTGGATAGACAGGGCTTGAACCCGCACTACAGGGCTTGGACCCGCACTGCCCCGCGTTCAAGTCCCGTTTGGGTAGATTTTGTGGAATAAACTTAAAAACTCCCCGCAAATGTATTGTATAATTGTATTACCTACCTACTTTCTGCATTACCTCGGTACCTTGGGTATTTTAAAGTAGGTTGGTACCCTACATATTACCTATACCTATGTACTTGCAGTTCTATACCTACCTAGGTACCTACATTACTACTTGTTAAAACAATGCACATTAGAATTACTTAGTTATTTTTACCAACATAGACTAATTTTAATTCGACTCAATCTGATCGTTAACAATAAAGTTATCAAACACGAGCTGTGTTTCCTTTATTGAGATCCTTCCCGAAGCATTCCTTGCGTTTACAAACTAATCTTTTTTTCTTTCTTTCAAGGTCAGATAAATAATACGACTAATTTAAAAAACAGTAGGTACCTAAACTATTTGTTTGGTACTTGGTGGTATTTTCCATTTGATGACATAATAAAATATGCAAAAATGTTCACGATTTCTCCCAAAAAGCAAGAAAGCATTAGGGATAATATAATTAATAAGGCATAATTATCCACCACAACCCAATATACTTATTATTATTATTATTATTATTTAGCCATAATCGTCCCACTGCAGGGCAAAGGCCTCCCTTCCCTTCTTCCACTCTTCGCGACTTAGCGCGTCCACAGGCCTTGTGCTAAGGTATGAGTCCAGCTCGTCCCGCCATCTCATCCATCTCATCTCATCAATATACTTACTTAATTTAAAATGTAAAAAAGATTACTTAGATTTAAAATGTTTATCTTTTACGTATCTTTCCAATTAGGTATTATGAAAAGTCGAAAAGTCTGATAGATGTTTAGGGTAAAACTATTGAAAGTGTGAAATCGTGAATTATTCTGAAGTGAGAACCCTGAAAATCAGCAGTTGTGGTTTGTTTACAAACACTATTTCTTTAAAGTGGCTTGAGTGTAGGTTAGTAGGTAATACCTACGCGAGCGAAGCCGCGAGCAAGTAGGTAGGTAAGCTAGTCACGGGGCTCCTCTGAAACCTCTAGCCTGGGCCTTTACTCTTAAAATCGAAATCGATTAAAAACCGTAGTTCAGCTTATGTTGGTTAATCTTCAGAATTCAGTAATAACCAATATAGTTTGAATTGAACTAAAATAATGGCTATTGGTACGAATGTATCGTTAATATCGGTTTGAACCCCTGAGCAAAAGCACAAAGGCCTCCGGGCCCAAACCCCGAGGCGTGACGTGACGTGGCGTGTCGTGATGTCGCGACGTGACGTGTGTGACGATGTGACGTGATGTCGCGTGGCGTGCGTGGCGCCAGGCTTGCTCACAGAACCTGATAACCGTTCTGATTGTGTTGTTGTTGCAGATATGCTCCAGTCGCTATTGCAGCCAAGAGAGAATCAGCGATGTAAGTCACCTGCATTAGGTCCTATAAAACACTTACTATATACCTACCTAACATAACAAGACATCTCCCATATTATAAGTAGTTGGTAAGTAGGTATAGGTACCTATATAAGTAAATCACATAGGTAGATCTAACCAACCTCTTACCTATAACCTATATGCATGCATAACGCTAAGTTATACAGAGTGAGTTTTTAGGGTCACTAAGTGAAAGTGTGAAAGTCTGAAACCGTGAGAGTTGTCGAAAAATCGTGACGTCCGCGTCCCGACGTGTACCGGTAACTCTTACGGTTTCATACTTCCTCTAAGTGGCACTGAAAAAACTCACACCGTATAATACTCATATTGTATGTATACAGGGTGTTACCAGACCACTACCGAAAACTTAAGGGGATGAAAGTACCCATCAATATGAACAACTTTTTCTAAGAAACCAACACTGTAAACGCGAAAAAAAAACAGCTGTTTCATACACTTTAGCCAAGTAGGTATTGAACTTATGTATGGAACTGCTGTTTTTTTATCGCGTTCACAGTGTTGGTTTCTTAGAAAAAGTTGTTCATATTGATGGGTACTTTCACCCCCTAAAGTTTTCGGTAGTGGTCTGGTAACACCCTGTATAACAAAGTTTTTGTTTGTTTTCCTATATTATAATACGTAACATGTACCTATAAAATATAACAATCTTAAGTACTTACTCCTAATATGCACTACCTGGGTCCTAAAAAAGTAAAAGTATTATTTATAAATTTATGATCCTAACTACTTAGGTAATTATTATTTTTAAATGCATGACTGTGTGTCTTTTCACTTAGCTCTGCTTGGTAACCACGCCCCGCACGGGCGGCCGTGTCGTGTCATGTCGTGTCATCTGCGTCTGATAGTTTGTTGTGCGTGTCACACACACATCACATCCCTCACGATTGGGCGGACTTTGTTGCTAGCTATGCGAGCCGTGCGTATGCGTACTGCTCCTTCTTGCAGTGCGAACGATGCTGCACGGAACAGCACACATCGCGCGTGTCGTATAACGATGCTGCGCCGCCGCGTGCATAGCGTTCATATCATAAACTTATATTTTGAGTACAAATTAGTTTACCTAATGATATACCTACCTAAGCACACTGTCACGCTAGAGCGAAGATCCGCGATATCGCGACTCATCTGGCCGAGCACTCTATCTATCACGAATAATTCAGACGAAAATGTAATACGTTCGCGTTGCTGTCGATTATCCAAGAGTTTTATCGCAACGTGTTCGTGCGGTTGTCTACATTTTGCAGGATTTCAGTTTAAAGGCATTTTAAGATCAAAGCAAATTAAATCCAATCATTTATTTTGCGAAACAAGGGTAAATAGATGACATTGAGAAGAGTTTGTACAGCCTTGATCTGCTTGTCAGCATGCAAACATAGAACAGTATAAAGTAGTAGGTATTTAAATCTTTAAATTCAAATAACATTTTTAATTTTCGAGTAATCCATCAATACATAGCTAGGTAGTACTCGACGGTGTTAAACTGCGTCTATGCGTCTATGTATCAAATTCCCCGTGCAACCTTCGTGTCACGGTCGCGCCGCCGTCCCCCTTACATTAATAATTATTAACCATCGCGCTCTGATTGAAACCGAGACCGAGAAGCGCCCGCTGAGTTGACCGCAGGCACAGGCACCAGTAGTGTCGCATGCCGCACACGACACGAGTAGAGTAGAGTAGAGTAGAGTAGAGTAGAGTAGAGTTGCTAGAGTCCTCGCACGCCGCACCGCATCCCCGTAGTGGTCGGGAGCCCTTACCTAGTGATGTATAACAGCCAAGATGATCGGCGCGATGCCAGCAGTGGCGGTGCGGCACGAGCGGCGGCGCAACGAGAAGCGCGGCGGCGGCGGCGGCCGGCGGCCCAGCCAGCTGCCGCTGCAGCTCGGCCGGCCGCAGGACCCCGACGCCACGCCCTCGCCAGACCCGCATCGCTTCCGGAACGAACTCTACATCTGCGGGAAGGTACGCCCACGCTCACTCACAGTCACAGTACCTACCATACATCTAGCTAGCCTTCCTTCATCCTTCATACAATATCGATGTGATCCTACTGATCCTAGATGTCGTGGCGCCTACTTTCCATTAAAACATAAATTAAGGTTATTTTTCGAAACTCCACGTGTACGGTATAGCGTTACATAAATACATTTTTTTTGTAAATACTTACATATTTGCAGATCTTACAAACATTTGTCCCACAGCGGGGATCGAACCCGCAACCTCTGCGTCTCAGGCGGGCTTTCTTTCAACGACTGCGCCACATGTCTCTACAACACGTATTCTTCCATTTCCTCCTATCAGCCGTCACCTCAGCACTCACCCCTTTCTTATTCATAATGAGCTTACTCGGTAGCACTTCGTAGCAGCACTTTGAACCAACATAGATTTTGTTGAATGCACGAGCCATGTACTGTCAGGTGGCGCTGCTGCACGGCATCGTGGGCGCGCTGCTGCTCGGCATCGTGGTGCTCGTGGTGGGGCTGGTGCAGCTGTCGCCCGGCGCCGAGGCCGCGCAGCACCGCTACTACCTCATGGGCGCCGGCGCCGCGCTCGCCGGCGGAGGAGTGCTCGCCGCCGTGCTCAGGTGCGACCCTCCCCTCCCTCCCCTCCTAGCCCAGCGCGCCGCGCCGTCAGGGACCACCCACTGATGATAACCCTCCATCTTGTTACAGGTGTATCTGCCTGCACTGGTTCAATCGCAAGTACGGAGTGGACGCGGAGGCCGCCGCGCCGGCGCACAAACCGGGAGCGCATGGCCACGCGCACGCGCACGGCGTGAGCCTGGTGGACGCGGCGCACACGCACGGCCACGCGGCGCACACGCAGGGCCACAGCGCACCGCGGGACAAGCCACGCCTCAAGGCGCAGCCCAGCACGGCGACCGAGTCCACGTCCGCGTCCACTGTCTCCGCGCCCTCCAAGGATGCAACTTAGAGCGCCCCCGCCCGGGTCGGGTGTCGCGTCGTGCTCCGCGCCGCGTCGGTCGCCCCCGGCCGCGCGCGGTCCTCCCGTCCTGCACGGACGCACCTAGCATATCCGACGCGCGTGAAGACGACGTGTCTCTGTAAATAATATTAGAAAACTAACTACCGTCTCGATCTGAACCTTTACGGTGATATGGTTTCGTACCTGGCGATTGTTGAAATGTTTGCGTCGCCCGTCGCAGAGGGAGCGAGGAGCGCGCCCGTTCCGTGCTCTGCTCGGCCGCAACCCGCGCCCGCCGGAGAGCGTAACGCAAGGTGCCTCCTCAAATATTCGTCTATTCCCGTTGTCCCCGTATACCGTGTCCCCGTAGTACGGGGACAGCGGGAATTTCCTACTTACGTGATACAGGTACATGCCTACTGTAAATGTACTGTATACTCACCCTACATATCATTTTAATAGGGGCTTCGTTACGAATTCTTTTTTTGTTTGTGATGAAAACTTTTCCAATCTTTAGACTAAGGTGCCTAATTAACTAGGTGAGTTGAGTACATAGCATAGGGTAGGTAATTATTTCATTAGATAGATAGTTGCCTACTTTATTTACTCAAAAGCACCAGCTTAGTTTAGTTATAGGTACCCACTTGGATGACAGCATGGATACTTGTATAACTTTCCAGTTTTATAATCTATTTGGGAACTGTGAATTGTGTAGGTCCACTCACGATAGGCGGCCACTGGCTAAAAACAAACTAAGGAGTAAGGAGTGTAGGTAAGTCGAGAACTAAGTTGATGTCCATCGAAATGAATAGCAAGAGCTTTTACTCCGCAATATGGCACTTGGCCCAAACAAATTAGAATTAGGTGTGTTTTAATGTATAGGGTTAACCTAGTTATCTACACAGCTGTATCTATTCAATGAACAATATTCGCAATTTCGTTTCTAGGTATAGGTACCTAACGATTTCACTAAAGTACAAACAAAATATCAACTTAGGTATAATCTAACTCTGACAAGGGAGCCAGTGGCCAAGAAACACAGTCGGAAATACCACTCACACAATCTTATCGCACCTACTCTTCCACTGAATAAACACATTCATTGAATTCATTACCTAGGGACGGGGCACGGAATGTGTAGGTAAACCTATTAAAGCAATTGCGTCGGTTGCTTCTGAACTTCTGAAGCCCCAATCAAATATGATCAATGACTGGTCCTCATCAGGACAACCAGCACCACGTTGTCAGCGTCACGTCGCGGCCGGGCGGGGCGCGGGGCGCGGGGCGCGGGGCGCGGGGCGCGGGGTGCGGGGCGCGGGGTGCGGGGCGCGGGGCGCGGGGTGCGGGGCGCGGCGGCGCTCAGCCAAACTTTCCAGCACCAGCACGTTGCTGGTGACTTACCAAAACAAAACATTTTGTGAATATCGTTGATCCAGCTAGATCACTTACTAATAGGTAGGTACCTTACCTACACATTTTTTTTTAACTAAGTACCTACAGTAATTAAATTGTGAATCTATTTTAGTAAATTTTAATAGGCATTAAGAATTTAGGTGCGTAAGCAATTATTTGTATAGACCAATTTTAGATTTTAAGAATAAAACTGAACTTAGAACTGTACGCGATGAAACCTTTAAGTATCAAACTACTTACTTACTTTTATTTCCATGAAATGTGACGTTAAGTACCAACCTACCTAATTATTGAAATTTTATCCTAAGAGACTGAAAAAGTGTTCTAAAGAGTATAATTAAATTTATCCCTTTTTATACTTATTGTTCAGTTCACTAACATCCATTACGAAAATGAAATAGTTTTTGAAGAAAAAAACTTAACGGTACCTACATCATCATTGCACAATCCGTTGCGTTAGCGCGAGCGTGGGCTTTCAACGCCACGTTGCACGCATTAGCGCGCGCCCCGGTCCGTCCTCTCGCGGTCGGTTGGTGTCGTGCAACACGCGATAAACGTTGTGCAACATGCGATGAACGTTGAACATTGTTGCAATGAACAATAATGATGGGACGCTGTTAGTAGACGGCACGCGCTCCACAGACTTTGCTGAATCTCAGCTCAGTTAAGCGATTCTCGAATACCGCCGGGGCGCGCCCGCGCCGGCCGCCGTCCAACAATGGGACAAAACGAACTTACATTGTGAAGTTAGTTTCTTCGTAACTTAACTACTTACTGAAATTAAATGCATTTAAATAAGTACTTTTTGAATGATAGATAAAGCCTGCATCTGTCATGTCGTAGGCCTTTTAACCTGATTGGAGTTTATTCACGATTGATCATCATTAATAAACTCCAAGCAGGTTAAAATAATTTCAGCCCCGTGGTTCGTGCGCAACGCAGAATTAATATTAATATTGTAGGCCTGAGAGCAAATAAGTAATTGCCGTGACGGCCGTAGCTTGAGTCCATTGCTGAATTCATGAGACGCTATTTCAGGCGGTACCTAGATACCTACCTAGTATGTCGGCTTTCTATCATTAAGTAGGTATAGTTATTTCGTATTCTACCTTCCTTAACGACTAGCCGGTTCATATTCGGTACAAAAGGTCATCAACTGGACCGATGTACCCACGTTTTTGGTGATGTTGATGAGAAAAAATCCTTATTCATCACGCGTAATTTCTCCAAAAGTAAAGAGGCGCGCCGCGCCAACGCCGCGCCAACGCCACGCCTCCGCCCGGCCAGCGCGAGGCGGCCGCATATGTACCTACCCAAAATACGTAGGTAATGTTTTAAAATTCAAATTAAGCAATTCATTTTATTTCAGACAACATAATAAAATAGGTAAATATAACTTAGGTAGGTACACAAATTACTGATCTAAAAATTATATATCGTAGTAGGTACTTACCTCATCATTATAAATATGTAAGTACCTACAAGACGTGTCGTGGTAAAATTAACTTCAATTTCGCGAGAAGAGAGCAAGTTCCTGCTCTCTCGAGGTGCATTTCTGTGCATAACTCCGAAGCTCCTCATCAGATCCTCATATTTGTTTAGGGTCCACCCTTGGAATGTCTTCTTTCCAACAAATAAATAATCATCAAAATCGGTTTCTAAACGACGAAGTTATCAGCGATCACACTAAATATTATAATGTAGGTAAGTATGTATAATATAATACGGTCAAATTGAGAAACCTCTTCCTTTTTTTGAAGTCTGTTAAAAATGAGAACAATCGTGGCGTGGCTAAATTATAACGAATTCTGTCTCTATAAAACATAATGCAAACGGGTATTTATCATAAATTTTACCATAATTAATATTCGCCCGAGCGACGCTTTGAAAAGTTTAACGATTTTTATCGCTGACCGTATCTCTGGGTATATATACCTAAAATAATTACTTACAAGCTATAAACAATGTTCAAACTACTTTTACATCACAGTACGGTGTTGGTCGGCCATGTCCTAGCGACAACCACGGCCACAGCCACAGCTGTCACCCAGCTGACGCGCCTGACACAATGCTTCTCTCTGCGGTGACGTTTGACGCTTCTTGCTATAATAGACTGATGTAAAGAGTAGGTAAAGTAAGCACTTAATTTGTATACTTAATTTAAAATTGCCAAAAATATCGTCGTGGCGTAAAGCAAGCCGCTGCATTCCTTTTAATAGGTAGCGCTGCTGTGCCAAAATTGAATTCATATTTATCTACATTAGACTAGTTATTATGTAGTTATGTTAAAACATGGTAACTATCTACAGTGTCACAGTGAAGGTACTTTGACGTGTAGGTTCGTCACGTCACTCGCCGCATTCCCACACAGAGTTGACGCGACGCGCGCGCATCTTCGAAGCGCAGAGTCCATCTACCGGGCGACGCTCTACTCGCTCATTGCACAGTTAGATAGTTTCTTGTTCACGACAGGTTACGGCTTCCACTTTCCATGAGACCGCGAAGCAGTGTTCACTTCCGTTACTTGTACGCTCTGATCACTTGTGTGATTGTTTGCGGCTCTGAGTTCACTTCTGCCGTATCAGTCTACTTCAGGTATTATTTATTTATTTATTTATTCGGAAAACCAACAGCAAAAGTAGAGAGTAATAGATACAATAATAGCTCTAGAAAGCCAATTACAGGTTCTCACTGATAGAAACATAACATTTTATGTAGGTATTATAAAATGTGAACACTTGCTAAAATATAACTTAAATGAAATGTTGTATAATTATAAACTATACCATATACATTATAGCTATTCCTCGCCGCGGCGACAGTCTGCGGCGAGGAATCCGTGGCCCGCGGTAGTTTGCGGGTAGTTCACTTTCCGCGACGGTCCGCTATTTAAGGTCGCTAGGAATTGATAATACTCACCATTTTATATCTTAACTTTATTTTAACATCTAGTTGTAGATAATTGATAAATTATTATATTTTAAATAAGCAATTGTTAACATTCCACTCGCTTTGTATGTGTACCTAATAATAATCCAGATAACTAGGTTATGTGCATGTTGTGTGTGGAATATACTTACATTAAGTCGTTAGAGTTATGAACAATAACATTTTATGTTTTAAACTTTGTACATTTATGTTAATTATAACGTGGTTTAGTACCTACCTATAATATGAGTAGGTGGTTAGCGCTGTCGCTGGATGGCGCAGCGGCACAGCGAGCCGCGCTGCATTCTTTGTTATACGAGTATCTATCTATCTATCTACTCAACAACGCCATTACACTAAAGTTAACACAGCTCATTATCATTAGTATCAAGTCAGCGTAAGAATCAGTAAAACCTGCATTTTCATTTTAGGTTTTTTGAGTTTAAAAACACTTAGGTAATAAATACCGAGACCTACCTACTTTGAATTGGAAAGTGTAGGTATTGTGTTATTGATGAAAATGAAGGGAACACAAACACACTTACAGGATATTTGTAATAACTACCTACTTAATTGAACCCAATTGTTGTACCTAGTGTAGCTCTAAAGGTCGACCGTTGGCATTTGCTTTCAGCGTAAACTAACGGAGCTCACTTTGAGCAGTAGGTACCCGATATGAGCTACGGTTCTACGTCATGTCATGAATTATAATATTAACTAATTTACTTACCTATTCTAATGAACATGTAAGTAACAGATATTAATTTGATATCATAATAAATATGTATATCAATATATTTTATAAGAAGAGTATGATATTTTAATTTAAATGATGTCTATGCTGTTTTATATGTCATATATTTTATACAAATGTCTCTTAAATATAAAATGTAAACAATTACATTCTGTGTGCAGTTTTATTTTACAATATGTAGGCAACCTACCTGAACCTAAGTATCCTTTGCGTGGCTCCTCTCCTCACAGCTCTCGATGCTCTCATCCCATAGCACAGTTCTATGAAGTAAGAAAGATATTCTACCAGTATTGTGAACATAGTTGAGTCAAAATAAGTAAGTTCGTATAAGTTAGTGGCCACAGAAGGTGACGGATCATCGCAGGAAATTTTTCCGAATTCAGTTACCACCAACATTTTAGTCACCAGCCTGTGTAAATGAGGGTAGCTTGGATATTCTTCACTGTCATCACATCAACCAGCGCAGCTAGTAGAAGGTAGAAAGTCGTGGCGTGTTAATCTGAATAATAATAATTGACATAGTGATTTGTGTTTTAAAAGTTTTTAAATTATAATTTTTGTTAGACTTTTGTAGAAACCTATCTATTGTGAGTGTAGGTTGTAACCGTGTGAGTTTGGTTATAGCTAGACTAAATTGATTCTTCTCCTTCGAAATTTAACGGTGGTTTTTTCGATACAGATGTTTAATCGAAATAACGGGCCTCAATCGTGTTCATAATGGTAAAAATAGGTACCAAGTGATGATTTGATTGTGTGCGTGTGAGTGACGTGCATCATCATCATCATCATTTAGTGGAATGAAGGTTAGTGGAGTTTGAAAGTCACAAAACCAACTAAGTTCCTTCTGCTAACTAATAAATTGGATACAGTTATGTAACCACTCCAAGTGCTAAATTTTTATTTTTTATTTTTTTGCATTTTCGTAACCTCCAGCACATAATTTAGCCATAGAAAAAACACCTTTGCACCCAGCTTCACTACAAGTGATATTTTTTGATACCCAGTCCAAGCGCCTTCTATGGCAATGTGTTTCTTAGGATCTTTTTGTATTTGTACAACCAATTCTTTTAAATGTATACAGGGTGTAAAAAGACTACTACCGAAAACTGATGGGTTGCAATCAGACCATAGTACTGAAATTATTTAGCGAAAAAAAAAAGATTTTTTTTTTTACCCTAGCTCTTTTCTATTTTTTTCTAGTTACATACACATCATACAACATAATAAGACCATATCCACCTAATTAGATCATTAAATAAACGAAATAAACAAGTAAATTAAAGAAACAGCAACGAAAACCCTAGCATTTTTACGCTCGTACGGCAGCTAACAGCTGTTCTCGCCCGCGGTCATCGATCGCCCGCGGTCATCGTTCGAGCGTGCGAGCGAGAGGGAATACTTCCGCAGCCGCCCGTCTCATCGCGCGGTCGCATCACGAGATTAATAATTGGTACATAGTCAATAACAATTAAATTACAAATTTAATGAAACACCCCCAAAATATCCTTTCATCATCTAGGAAAAAGCTGATGATTGTCAAACAGCTGAGCAAATTTTCTTGAAACACAGCTAAGAGAACTCTCGATTTAGTCACACACAAAACAACTTACTTACTAGATTAAATGTTATGCAATACAATACAACAAAGGTATACTGATTCAAATGAGCCTAATCACGAATAATATTCTACTTTTATTCACCGATGGAATCATCTTGATTCCAATATCTGATTAGTTCGCTATCCCCATATTATTACATTGTAGCCGGATCTTGACAGATTCGTTAAATTTCAATTGAATTGCTCTATTTACTGAGGAGTTCTGTTGAACAGCTCCTGACTCCATCATCAGACAAGCTTGATGTCACCATATTTTTTAATTGTAGTTGGAAATTGACAGATATTCCGAATTTCGACTAAATCGGATTATCTAATGAAGATTTCCTTTAAACAGCTCCTGATACCATCATCAGACCAGCTCGCTGTTACAATAATTTTGCATTGTTGCTGATAATCTTTAGGTGTGCCAAATTTCAGCTTAATCTGGCAATAGAAATGTATTAAATTCAACTGCCCAAACTAACATACGTAAGTATGTAGGTACGTAGGTACCTAACCTACCTACTAACACGGTACAGCTAACAAGTTAAATTAAGCTTGTATGTACGGTCCGCACACCCTGGCTAAAGGTTTAGAGTTCGATATACCAGAAAAACACCGCTAGTAAATTTAACTGATATATTAACAAACTTATGATACTGATGATGATAATGATAAATGAGACGCGCTTTGATTGATAGCTGAACGCGAACTGATCGCTCAATGATTTTAATGCTAATTACATTACTGGCGTAAAAATGCTAGGTTGACTATATTAATTAGGCCAATGTACGAGGCTCGTACATACTCCCGGCCAGAAATGGGAAGCTAGGATATAGCTAAATGATACGTGAAAGATGTGAGACAAAGTGATTGACAATATTTCCTTAAAATTAAATGATTGTCCAATCTAAATTTGATTAAAGAAAATTGATAGTGATATTATGATCTCTATAGTCTCTATACGATTGATTTGAACTGCTGATCGAAAAATTGGGGTGAGCTTGATCTTTCGGAGATCACACGCGCACTACACGATTTATTTTCTACACTACGCATGCAGCACTGATTTACTGCACTCTCACTGACACATTTCACAGTAGAAGGTTCGAAGCTTGTCGCGCTTAGCTCGATCCCCGTTTCCCGTGCGCGCGGTGTCGCAGCAGGGAGCTCCGCGGGCGGCGCGGGCGGCGCGCGCGGCGCCGCGGCGGACGCCGCTGGTCGCGTTGCTCGCGCCCGCCAGCGGCGGCACACCAGGACCGCAGCCCCGATGAGGATCGCGAACAACACCAGATAAATGACGACGTAGTGATGAACGTCGTGATAAGAGACTCTTTCAGTCAGTACTCCTTCGGCAGCGTTATCTTTTAGCTGCTTTATCTGTCTGTCGATCTCCTCGAAATATTTTTGATGAACTGAGAAATCTGTATGATTTTCGACTTGATAGATAGGAGTTGATATATTGATGATATGATTTATAGGTGGAATCTCTATGTTTAATACGTCTGCGGCTTTTCTCAGTGTATTTGATTGTGATTTGTGAGCAAAGATAGTGATTGATTCACTCTTTATGATGCACTCTTCGCTAATTTGGACTATTCCTGACCTTCGTAGTTGCTCAGCGGTAGCTTGATGCTCGCATATGAAACGTACAGAGCATTGATTACAACAGGAGTAGAAATATGTGTTTATTCTGTTCAATCCAATCCAAGTATTTGTACAAGCAGATAATGATGTTTGGCACTGGTCGGATAAGTGGCTTTTCGCACATAGAGTCTCATCTAGTCTCATATGATAAAAGGGTTGGTTTAAGGGACATAAGTGAGAATCCTTATCCAACTCTATACATTGACGTACATCTCTGTCAGCGAGTGGTACATACGTGTCTTTTTGTAAATTGATAGCTATGTATTCTGATATAGGTACTAAACTGATCATTTGGTTGTTAGTTTGTTGAGGGATTGGTACTAGCTTATAGAGCTCGAAATTATCTCGGCTCACCAACGGTATTTTGATTTCGAAGATGATGAAGTTTCTCGAAGCTCTGGCTTTCACGGAGAGAAGATGGTACATTATTGATATATCTGATTGCAGATTCCAGGGCAATGTCATGTCTTTGGACAACAATCCGGAGATAGAGCTCATCTCATCTCGTAACTGCTCAGGGGTAAGAAGGTGAAAGTTGAATCTTCCAGCGTAGATGTTAGTCAAGGCATCAATGATAGTTTCTTGAATGTTTTTCAGGTTCATTAAGGTGCCTTGTGCAATAACTGATGACAAAGTGAAGTCACAGCAATTTGATATTTCAACTCTTTGCTGATTTATAGTTTTTTCGAGATTGATAAGATGCTGGTTAAAGATCTTTCGTTGCTTATCGATAGATGCTTCCACTCTCTTTATTAGATTAAATTCTCCCTCAACTATTGAAGTCTGATTCTTCCAAAGTAAAGCTAGGTGTGTCTCATTTCCTTTGATAACTTCAATGTCTCGCTCATACTGTTCTGCGAAATCTTGATCCAATACGCCGAATAGCTTGTTAGCTAGGAACCCGACACCGTTGATAAGTCCGCGCGGGAGACGCCGAGGCGCCGGCGCTGCACTGCGTGGGAACTGCTTACCCATCAAAATGTTGTTATAGTGTTCGAGTTCATTTAGTCCGTGCTGTAATTGGAGTAGAATGACGTCACACTGCGCTATCTTTTTATTTGATTGATTGTTGCAAATGCCGTCTAAATGATGTATATATTTGTTTAGCAAGTCTGTGCTTTGCCAATAAGGATCCATGTCATAATAAATGACTAGATTCCATTTATCCCGTTCCAGGCGAATGTTGCTGATTTGATCAAAATAAAACCCCTGGCTGATATTTAGAGTAGTCAATTGATAATTGCTATAGACGGGCGTTGTCATTGTAAAGAGAAACATACACAACATAATTATAAAATTAGATAGGGTCGATTTCTTTGATCGTTTACTTGCCGCTGTAACGTTTTCTTGTTTCTGTTGAAACTGATCGTCTTGTTGGGCGGTTTCACTAGCCTGCACAGGTAATTTAGAGATTTTAGTTATAGGCCGTTTTATTTCACCACTCTTGGTTTTCAGAGTGACTACGCGTACGTAATCATCTTTTCCAGGGTGTAATGCTGTGATCTTACCTAGGGCCCACTTCCCAGGGGGAATATTAGCGTCGTGAATAATGACGACGTCGTTGATTTGTAGGTTTTCCTTAGGATGACGCCACTTGCTGCGCGTCGAAAGTTGGGTCAGATATTCAGATTGCCACTTCTTCCAGATGTCATCGAAGATCTTTTGAGTGAGTTGCCATCTAGTGCGCTGATCTCTTTCAGTTTCAATGATGGTTAACGTAGGACCACTTGCTAGGAAGTGTGCTGGACTGAGGTAGTCTAAGTCTTCAGCATCTTCAGTGATAGGGCACAGAGGTCTTGCATTTAAACATGCTTCTAACTGAGCCAGCAAAGTGGTGTGCTCTTCGAAAGTCAGCTTTTGTTCACCGATGACTCTCTTCAGATGATATTTGAGGCTTTTTACTGCTGCCTCCCAAAGACCTCCTGCACTAGGCCAACCAGGGGCGTTAAAGTGCCATTGTATCTTCATATCTGTGATAGCTTCGTAAAAGCTTGAATCCAACGTTGCTTGAAGATTCAGGTATTCTCTGTTGAGAATCTTGTTTGATCCTACGAAGTTTGTGCCATTGTCACTGTATAAGTGACTAGGAGCGCCTCTTCGCGCTGCCATTCTTCGTAAGGCTGCTAAAAAGGCTGATGATGTGAGGTCGGAGACAAGTTCTAAGTGCACGGCTTTGGTCACCATGCAAACGAACACTGCGATGTAGCCTTTGTTTGATTTTACACCGCGACCTTTACTAGACTTGACGTCGACAAATCCAGTGTAGTCGACACCGGTCCTTTCAAATACTCTGGTAGGCCTGATACGAGCAGCTGGTAGGTCCCCCCTAATTTGGTCGTGCTTGATAGGGTCGTGGCGTCTGCATTTGATGCAGCTACGTAATTGCTTTTTCACGATTTTATTTCCTCCTACGAGCCAATATTTTTGTCTTAAATATGCTGAAGTTAAGCGAGGCCCGCCGTGATAACAAGCCTTGTGGGCGTGGTCAATTAAAAGTTCTGCTAAACGACTGTTTCCTGATATTATGATAGGATGCTTAATGTCTACAGGCAAGTTTGCATTCCTCAGCCGTCCTCCAACTCGTAGGATTCCGTTTTCGTCCAAATATGGGTTGAACTGTGATATTTTGCTTTTATGATGTATCTGATTGCCCTCTTTAATACTTTTGATTTCCTTCGAAAATTCAAATTGTTGTACTTGTATAATGATAATGTGTTCTACTTTGGAAAGTTCAGATATTGATAGGTATGATTGCTTGATATTTTTTCTTTCGATGAATCTGAACATCCATGCTAAAATTCTGGTTACTTTGCTAATAGTGCTGTGGTTGAATAGCAATTGATAAATTATATTATTGATTGATACTCCTTCATGAATTTTTTATAATGATTTTCCATTTCTGGATTTTTTGTAAATTTTCGTTCTAATGATTTGAACTGTGCAACTGCTTTATTTTTTGATAGGCCCAAGTTCTTTTCAAAGTCGGTTTTCATTGGTAGTCTTACTTCATACCGACCGTCTTCCCGGCGAGTGGTGGTGCTTTTATAATATTGTACGCATTCCTGATCTTCTAATGATAAATTTGATTCTTCTGCGATGTCTTCAATCTCCCAAAATCTCTGGATTTCATCTAGATCATTTAAGACGACGTTGCACTGCAGAGTCCTCGCGCAGCCACTCAATATCCATCCTAAGCGCGTGTTTTGCGCAATAGGAGAGTTATTATGCTCGCCTCGGCAGATTCCTTCCAAAAGGATCAAGGAGTAAATATCGGCTCCAAATAGAATGTCAACAGGACGGCTATGATTGAATTCAGGATCGGCTAAAGTGATATGATCCAAGAACGACCATTCAGGTTTTACAAAAGAGGAGCTTGGTAAACTTTTGATTAGATTTTTCATTATAAGTACATCCGTCTGAAATTCGAAATTGCTATGAGTTGAGAAGCATTTGATAGCGATGGCTCCTTTGCAGTTTGACTGCTTTGCACCTATTCCAGTGATCACACCCTGACATCTCTGACGAGGTAGCCCGAGCATTTGAGCTCCGTTTTCCGTTATAAGGGAAGTTTGAGAACCCTGATCCAGGAGAGCGCGCATTTTGATAAAGGAACCATTTGATGTTTCAACATTGATAACTGCTGTCGCTAAGAGTACTTCAGGTACTTCAGTTTGTGACACGTGCGAACTTCTAGCGGTCGACTTTTGACCCTGTGTAGGCACACTGTTATTCGCATAGCTAGAAGTCGACGCCCCGTCCTCATTTTCACGTTGCGCAAACGCTTCGTGAAGTAGTGTGTTATGAGCTAAATTACATTCGCGGCAGCGTTTTTCTGAAATACAGTCATTACCAAAGTGACAATAAAGACAATTCTTGCATAGCTTTAGCTTCTCGGCAGTTCGAAGTTTTGATGACGGCGACATTTCGCGAAACTTGGTGCATTTAAATATTCCGTGATTATTTAATTTACAAATTGCACATTTGAAATATTTTGTTGCGTGGACGTTTTTGTTAGGTTGCTCAATACGTCCGGTTGATGACTGCTTCTGATGAAAGTTATAATTTGATTTTTGAGTTTTATTATTTTGATTAGATTTAGGATCAGATTTTCTTCGCGATGTTTCCATGTTCGTGAAGGTTCTTTCCAAAAATGATAAAAACTCCTCAAGCTGAGGTACCTCCTTGGGTGCCTTTACTGCTGATAGATATTCGCTGAGGGTCTCGGTGTCTAGCTTTTGACACATAAGATGAATGATAAGAGGATCCCACGACTCTACTTTTACTCCTAAGTTCTTGATAGCGTTGAGACTTTCGCGAGTAACATCGTGGATCTTTTTGATATGATTCAGCGACGCTAGTTGTGCCGCTGGAAGGTTGAGCATCAAATCGAAATGAGAACTCAAAATTAAACGTTTGTTGTTGTACCGATTATTTAGCAGTTCCCAGCTAATCGAATAGTTTTCAGATGATATTGATAGGTGCTGGATTAGTCTTTCGGCTTCGCCCTTTACTTTGGTTTTCAGAAATTGCATTTTCTGAGCGCTAGATAAGGTCGGGTTTTCGTGAATGGTTTCCGTGAAAAGATCTTTGAAGCTACACCACTGATGATAATTGCCAGAGAAAGTCGGGATATCTATTTTCGGTGTAGACTTCTCCCGGTGTGACACAGACGAGAACTTTTTGTTGATAGCCTTGATGACATCATTGTATTTTTTCTCCGCTTGGAAAAAAAGCGACTCGTACTCCGGATTCTTCTGACCTGCAGCTTCGCTATCTAGCTCCCAGTGAAGAGTATCGATCAAAGACCAACGGGATTGAATGGTACGCAACAAGTGATCAAACTCCCATTTTTCTTCTATGGAATCTAAATTGATATTCGAGATAGTATGCTCAAATGCCCTGAAATTACTGCTTTGCTTTCGCAGCATCTCATCGGTCTTGCTATCGCTACCCCGAGCTTGGAAAGAGACATCTGTTGGAGTCCCCGGCACAGCCATTGGGGTGGCTGGTTTGATAAGAGAGGAGGGAGTTCGAATTTCTTCCCTCGGCTTAGTATAGTTTTGAATCGCTGTCCGGATATTGCTGTATCTTTCTCCCGTTTGCTCAAATTGTTTGTTCGTAAAATAAGGATGAGAGCTAGTACCAAATCCGCACAGCTTAATATGGTTCGATTGATATTCATTCCAATAGCTATCAAGAGTCTCTAGACTGCGTTTGATCATATCTTGCGTTTTCCTATCGGAACCGGCTTTCTTAAAATTCGAATAAAGTTTCTCAATCGCATCTGTTATTTGCTCTTGAGTTATTAGTAAGTTTTCCTGACTGGTCATCTTGATAAGTGATAAGAGACAGTGATAAATGGAAAGATCTTACTTGATATCTGCTTGTAGGTACTTGATAAACGGTGATGCGGCGCGGCTACGCCTCCGTCCGGTGGTGTCTGTTGACGCCTGCTGATACTCCTGCGACGATCGCAAGAGTGGTATCTGATGGTACCCGTTGATGTGATACGGTGAGCTGTTTGCTCAACCGATGCTGATAGCTCCACTTGTCAGTGAAATCCCCACTTGTGACAGTCACTGTTCTACAGAGGCACTCGCGAGGGTGATATATCAGGATTAAATTTAAAAAAAAGGATGTACGGTCCGCACACCCTGGCTAAAGGTTTAGAGTTCGATATACCAGAAAAACACCGCTAGTAAATTTAACTGATATATTAACAAACTTATGATACTGATGATGATAATGATAAATGAGACGCGCTTTGATTGATAGCTGAACGCGAACTGATCGCTCAATGATTTTAATGCTAATTACATTACTGGCGTAAAAATGCTAGGTTGACTATATTAATTAGGCCAATGTACGAGGCTCGTACATTGTACCTACATAATAAACACTAAAAAACAAAAATAACACTAAACTTATAACATGTCTGTAGTCCCTTGATTTTTGCGTCGGGGATTTCTTATAAATAGTTACGTAGCCATAGGAAATCAAAACTAGGTAGGTAGGTAGGTACCTAGCTGGCACTTTGTCTACAAATAATTTAATTGGCGGCCGGGTCCTACCTACTAAACATTTAATAATCTTATTTACTTAGCAGTAGGCAAGAGTAAGTAGGTAGGTACCTACCTATCTAACCACCAACCAACTTGGAGCTCCGTTACTAAAAATTTAGCTAGGTTCGTTCATTCATTCTTATAAGCAAGTGGCCAACTCTGGTGACGGAGTTTTTTTAACATTTTATTGCATCGGGAATTGAACCCGCAACTTTTCTAAAGTCCCCCACCCGTCCCGCGGCGGGAATCGAATTAAAAACTTTTTTGCCTGAATAAGTACCTACTTACAAGCCATAATTTACATAGTCAAACATACAAACAATCATCAAACCCGCAACCTTCTGCGTCTAGCCGGCCGATATGCCAATGCCAACTGCATCACGGAATAAACAATAGTAGTATGTAAGTAGGTAGGTACTTACCTACAATAAGCAAAGGTTTGATCGGTTGGAGGTGTTTCATTTTACGTAATAGCTACCTACAATAATAGGCATCAACGACCCTAATAAAATAAAATCGCGTTAAAAACTTTCGCTGCAAACCACAGAGTACTTAGTAGGTAATGGGTAAGGCCGCCAAAATTGTCAATTTTTTTGTGTGACTTTTTGTCGTTTTTTGTTGCAGTTTCTTATGGTTAAAATATTCAATAAATTGTTGAGTATACCTGAATTATAGGTATACCGTCGAAGAAATAGATGATAGTCCTCTGCTATATTAATAATATTTTTGCGAAAATCCTTAAAATAACATTTTTTATTAATAGTTTAAATAAAAAATGTCTCTTGCTTTTGTGTTACGTTTTTTTTTGTGTGACAAGTTTTTATCCCAAAGCTACTATTTAAACTACCAAAGTGCAAACCACAGTATTAATACGGCAACACTGTCATCCAAACAATTGAAAAAAAAAATCCAGCTCTTTTATTTCGCCTGTGAAGGCACCTAAAGTGCGCGTCACTTTATGCGGTTGTGTTCATAAAAAAAGTTTTATTTGTGATTTTTGAGGTAAGAAACAGATTTTTGAATGTTATTGTATTAAATTATTTAGCAATGAGGTCAAAAGTATACTTAAAATCGCCCATTACGGCCTAATTATAATAAATAACCGAGTTATGACCTATAATTGTTTTAAAAATTTCGCTTTTGTGTTGCATTTGTATTACATTTATGTCACTTTTTTATTATTGTAACACAAATGTATGTGTTACGTAACACAGTAGATCTATAAAGCCGCAAACATAGTGGTATTTGGACTGATTTTTGAAAGTAATGTGTCATGTGTGAAGTTTGTTTTACTAACGTTATCCAGCGGCCAATTGTTTTCTATTGAATAACTTCTATTGAAATAATATTATAATTAATCTATTTATGTGCATTAGTAACTGTACATTTTTATTTTAATGCCGTTAACTGCCCCAGAACGACAAAGATCGAGAAAAATTAAAAAAGCTATTTTTTCCTTAGTAAAATAGGCAGTATTTTTGTGTTTTTCTGCCTAAGGGTACAGTAAAAAAAGAAAAGTTTATCTTGCATTATTTTAGGTTATTTATTTAACCATTATGAAATCACCTTTACTCAAAATATGTGTTACTTTTGGGTTACATTTGTGTAACGGTAACACAAAACCTGTTGTGTTACTTTTGTGATATAATTGACAATTTTGGCGGCCTTACCCTAATACAAAAAACTGCAAGCAAACTCGGTCATAAATTATTCTAACATTAGTTACTTAGTTTAGTGTCTCGGCGCGGCGAGAGCACCCTAGTTGCGAGGTTCCTAAGAATGTATCGATAAGTAGTTCATAATCGACTATGCACAAAAGGATCAAGTCGTTCTCCTAAGTGCGAGCGAGAGAGCAATATTGCCGTTCCGTTGAGTTTGTTGAGAGTTGAATGCGAATACTCAAGTTTCATTTCTACAAATGAAAAGAAAATGTCGATAACGAAATCTCGAGCAATCAGAACAAAGAACAAACAAATAAAATAAAATAGCGATGATAGAAATTTAATAGAAACGAAGCGTTTCGTTCGTCACTTGGCTTGGCTGCGCATGCACATGCGGCGGCATTTGTCAAAAGAAAATATGAATAGATGACGGACCGGGCAGCGCCCCGGCCGGCCGGCGCGTCCTTTTCGGCTTTTTTCAAAGGGTTTATTTGTAGAATTTTAGACCTAATTTGCTTGCTCTAATGTTTAAATTATTTTTACCTTTTTAGTTGGTGTTCAATATTCGTACTGAACACTTGCGCGGCGCGGTGCATACACAAATTGCATGTTTCGCAAAAGAGTTGTTTTGTACTTTCTTTTTATTATTTCTAGTGATAGTTTAATTATTTGGATAACGTATCTAGTTATTGTTGAGTAGGTACCTACCTAAACTAGTTCGGTTTCTAGTATGTGCGATTTTTATTAATTGAAGTGTTAGTTCAAAGTTATTTTTAGAATAGATCAAGTTATGTACTACTGTACCTACTTGTACGGTGTACCTACCTTTAATAGAACAGTGATATTCAGTGTTTGTTTATTTAAATTTGTAGTGCTGCGAGGTAGTAGGTATGGACAAATGCTTATGTAGGTACAATAATAGTGAAACTTTTGGAAACGCGTCAAGGGCCTTGCGCATTTTATCGTGAAAGGTACCTACCTACCTACCCAAACCAATTACGCGCGTCTAATGCAAACATCATCACGGCTGCTTATCAGAGGGTTTTGAATAATGAGAAAGTAGACCTTGGCATGACCTTCTTGGTCCCCTGACTTGACTCCACTGGATGGGTGGGTTTGTCAAAGGGGCTTTGGTTGGGAGTGTGATACGGCAGAAATGAAAATCCGTGTCACATCACATTCCTGGATCGCATACTCTACATCAGTCTGTGATCAGGCGAGCTCAGCAGGTATGTAGGTACATACTTACTTACCGAATAACAACTTACTACCTACCTAAGTACTTAGCCAGATTGTTTCGGGTAAATCGATTTACTTATAACTTTTTGAGCCCCGCGACAAATCAATGGCAGGGCCCCGCCATTGATTTCTTTAAAAGCCGGGACCGACAATTTAACGTGCCCTTCGACTCCGAACTCCGGAAGCGCTCAGCTGATAATGCCACTTGCGGTCACCCATCCAAGTTGTGACCGCTCAGAACGTTGCTTAACTTCAATGATTAATTAAATTAGTTCATGCCAATGTTTCACTAGTTTGTTTAAGTTTTCTTATTCTCAATTTTTCATAAAAAAATTGATTTATAGCAGGACTGTCCCGCCAGGATTAGTAGCTACGCTGCTGTTGGTTATTAGACACTTACGAACTCAAAATTATTAAAAATCTTTCAACGTTGTTTTCTCAGGCTATAATTTTTTTTTCAGACAACTGTTTTTTCTTTAGAAGGCTTTTGGGGTGTTGTACCACCCCGTTTCGTTTTCGGTAGACGTCTTTTTACACCCTGTATACGCATGAGTAGTCCAAACGACATAAAGTGTCATTTACACTTGAAAAACGTGTGAATGAAAACGTGTGATTAAACCCAAACCCATACCCAAACCCAAACCCAAACCCAAACCCAAACCCAAACCCAAACCCAAACCCAAACCCAAACCCAAACCCAAACCCAAACCCAAACCCAAACCCAAACCCAAACCCAAACCAAGAAGAAGAAGAAGAAGAAGAAGAAGAAGAAGAAGAAGAAGAAGAAGAAGAAGAAGAAGAAGAAGAAGAAGAAGGTTAGGTTAGGTTAGGTTAGGTTAGGTTAGGTTAGGTTGGGGCACTTGTCAGACAACCTTCTCGTGTGCCCAAGGCTGCTTGTCCCTTATGGATATGAGGGATCCGGGGGAACGGCAGCCGAGGGCCGGTGTGCCCTGTTAAGTCCGACAATAACTTTCCCCGTGGCTGCTACCTAGGGGGATCTTGTTGTCGAATGAACTGATGGTCTGACGGGGGGGGTAAGCTTCTCCGCGCGTCCCTCTGAATAGCAGAGGGCGCAGTGGATGAAGCCGGGACGTACCGGCTTGGCGTGCTTCCTCACGGCCGCCGAGCAGGCACCGGAAGAAGTGTTTTTCCGCCAACGTCCCGAGCTCGGAACTCCGCAGGGTCCCTAGGGCCTTGTGGAACTGAGGGCCTTCGGGCTGCGAGGAAGACAACCTCTCTAAAAAATTACCCTGGCGGACCCCTCTGGCGGTTTTGGGATGTGGGTGGCTTGGCGACTAGGTCATAAGCAGGCTTACTTGCCTTGCCACCAGTCTCTTACTGTCGGAGGTAGAAGCTGCTGAGTGAGACCAGGGTGAGGCTGGTTTTCTCTCTAGCGGCCCCGTGAAAGGGCAAGTCGTGTCACACGCCCGTGAAAGGGATGTGTGGCATGAACAAGCCTGTGGGCTGCATGAGGAAGAAAACCTCTTTAAAAAATTACTTCTGGTGGTGGAGTTTTCCGACGGTTTTGGGATGTGGGTAGCTTGGCGACTCGGTCGTGGTTCTTTAGGTCGACTGACTTGCCTTGCTACCAGTCCCTCTAACTGTCTGGGAGAGGAAACTGCTGAGCGAGGAAGAAAACCTCTTTAAAAAATTACATCAGGCGGTGGAACACCGAAAGGTGGGAAGCCGCTGAGTGGGTTCGGAGCGAGGCCGAACCTGCTCGGGATGGAGGCGGCAACGGGTCGTTGGCAACATCGGCCCTATCCGCCTGCCCCGTAAGGGGCGGAGTGGTACCCCCTGCCAAACAGGGGGCTTTTCGGATTCGCGGGTGGTTGGGGTGAGAGCTCTGGCTGCCCATCATGCGGGTCTCGGGAGGGCGGCGATACCAGGGAGACTCGGTATTGTCGTGAGCTCCGCGCACGTGGTGTAACAGCCATGTGCGTGGGTTTCGGTCGTGGCTATGGGTGCCATTATCGGGACTGTGCTCTGTGCAAACTGCGGAGGGTCACTGGTGCGTTCCAATTGGAGATCCCAGAGTCCCTCATATGCAGTGAGGAGGGTCACCGGTCGGTTTTAGTGAGTCGTCGAGTGCTCTTCAAGTGCTCGATAAACCTCACATACCTCCAGTTACGTTCCCTCGACGTAACTGGAAAGTCTGTATGCAGATTTCCGCCCGTCAAAAAAAAAAAAAAAAAAAAAAAAAAGGTTAGGTTAGGTTAGGTTAGGTTAGGTTAGGTTAGGTTAGGTTAGGTTCTCCCCCGATGGGCGGGTCCTGTGTTTATCCATTAATAGTTGGTTTTGCCTAGCTCCGGTCTTGGATAAACGCAGGGCCCTTCTTACGCCGCAGGGGTTCGCGGGTAAGAAGGCAAATGGTCTTGGGGGAGAGCGCAAGTCGTGATGATCCCCAAGGCAAGTCTGTGGTTGCTTCCTTCACGAGGTGCCGCCTGTTATTGGTCTATTTCCTTCTGAAATAGACGTAACAGAAACCACAGGCGCCGGCACTCTGTCGGTGGGGTAGGCTTGGGAGGGTGGGAGGGTTGGGTTTACTTCTCCACGCGTCCCTCTGTTCATCAGAGGGCGCTGTGGATGAAGGTGGGAAGAATGGGGGGGAAGTGGGTTGTTGGGTCGGGCGTGATGCCATTCGTGGGGGGGTGGGGGTTTATTTATTTATCTATGTATGTTTATTTTATTTATCTATGTATTGTGTTGTTAAGAGGGGAGGCTTCTCCGAGTCTGCTCGCAGAGGAGGAGGAGCGTAAGAGTTGGGCGCGGCGTGCACTTACCCTGCCGTCGCGCAGGTAGGGGGGTTCATCCCTCTTACCACCACTCAATGCTCGTTATCCCACAACGACGAGTCTTCGGGCTCTAGTGGGACCGAGGGCCTTGGCTTGGCCGCCCGGGCTGCGAGGAAGATCAACCTCAATAAAAAATTACCTGAAACTAGTTCGGCGATAGCAGCGACAAGGTTTGGGCTCATCTGGTGACGGATGAGTTCGGGCGGGCAGTATCCCGCCTGCTACTGCTTTCAACGTCAGGGTACCGGCCGACCCCCTGTACGTACTTAGGCTTCCCCGGCCACATGGCCTCTGGTCGGGGTGACCGTTGTTGCCTATTACTCGTGGGTTCTATTATGAATAAACAATTAAAACTAAAAACTAAAGATGTTGGTAGCCGTCAAGGCGTAGAAGAGGGAAGCGGAAGCGCATTAGCGCGTGTCCGTGTAGTTGCCGATAAGGCAAGAGGGAGTTCTCCCAGCGGTGTGTTGAGCAGCGCTGGGTCTATGGATGGCATTTCAAATGCGGGTGTATCGGACGCTGAGTCGACGTCGAGTTCGCTCAGAGAGGCTCTGAGTGAGGTTTCTCCCTTTTGGAAGGAGAAGATCGAGTCCTACGGCAAGAGGAGGCACGAGGGGGATGTTGACTTGCAACCTGCGTCGACTGACGACGAGGCTGCGTCAACAACCTCCGTCGTGCTGTCAAAGAGGGGAAGAGGACGCCCTCCTTCAACGGGCAGGTACGTCGGGCATGCCGCAGCCCAGGCGAACCTAAAGGCCCTGAGAAAAGAGGAGGAAAGAAAGGTGGCGGAGGAGGAAATGGCAGCCAGGGTGGCTAGCCATAAGGCTAAAAGGGTTGTGCAACCGCCACCGCAGGAGGCAAGCAGTGGACTGGCGCATGACCTTGTCAGGCAGGTGGAGGACGCAACGAAGGTTGTGTTGGAGGTAGCTGCCAAGTCAGGCAACCTCAAGGGGGGGTTTGTGAAGGGCCTCAAAGAAGCTGCAGCCTCTATAATGGCAGCAGTAGAGGAACTGCAGGCCTCAAAGGCATCGGAGGAAGTTGCGAAGCTCCAAGCCGCTAACGCCCGTCAACGGGCAGAAATGGCGGAGCTTCGCAAAGAAATGCTGGAGCTGCGGGAAAAGCTGGTGAATGCTGAGGAGGGTCCCCCGGCTGCGAGAAGACGTGAGCAGGCGGCTAACCTGCCCACCTCCTCGCCGACGGAAAAGCAGCAGGAGGAGCTGATCCGATCAGTAATGCTACAGGTGGGTGGCATGCTGAACGCCCGCCTGGAGAGCATTGAGGAAAGGCTCCTGCCTGAAAAGCAGACGCGCCCACCGCTGGCAGCGGAAAAGCGCAAGGAGGCGGCTTCGGGTAACAGGACTGAGCCGGAGGCTTGCTCAGCCCCCAAACCTGCACAACCCAAGAAGAGCGGGAAAAAGAAGGAGGAGGGAAAGACTTCGCAAGGCTCACGAGAACAGCCTTGCGAACAGCCTGCCACAGCAGAGGCTGATAATGAGGGCTGGTCAAAGGTGACCAACAAAAAGAAGAGGGCGAAGAAGGCAGCACCTCAGCAGAAAGCCACAGGTCCTAAGCCAGCGCAATCGTCCAAGACTGCTAGCCGACCAGCGGCGAAAAAGTTGCGGATACCCCGGTCGGCAGCCGTCGTTATTACGCTGCAGCCGGAAGCAGAGGGTAAGGGCGTCACGTATGCCGCTGTCTTGGCAGACGCCAAGTCCAAGATTGATCTTGCCAGCTGCGGAATCAGCAACTTGCGGTTCCGGAAAGCGGCTACTGGCGCCCGCATCCTGGAGGTGGCAGGAGAGGCCAGCGTAGAAAAAGCGGACTCCTTGGCCGGAAAGCTAAGAGAAGCGTTGGGTGAAGACCTGGCGCGAATCTCGAGGCCGACTAAATGCGCAGAGTTCCGCATTGTAGGATTGGACGATTCGGTGTCAAAACCTGAAATTGTTGACGCTGTGGCTCAGCGAGGTGGCTGCGCTAAGGAAGCCATTAAGGTAATAGGGGAGATAAGGCGCTCTCCCCAGGGTACCGGTGTCGCGGTTGTTAGTTGCCCTGTGGCGGCTACAAAGAAGATCGCAGATGAGGGACGCCTATTGATAGGATGGGTCTCGGCTCGAGTAGAAATGCTCCAGGCCAGACCCATGCGTTGTTATAGGTGTCTGCATACTGGTCATACTCGGGCCATGTGCACGGAAGAGGTGGACCGTAGCACAGAGTGCTACCGATGTGGTCGCCCGGGGCATCTGTCGTCTGCGTGCTCGGCGGAGCCCAAGTGCTCCCTTTGCACAGCGGCAGGAAAGCCGTCAGCGCATAGGTTGGGCAGCAAGGCGTGTGCTGCTCCTAAATCCAGGAGACACAAGCAGAGGGCTGCAGCCAATGGAGGGGCTGCTTCCAGCTGTCCCCCAACACAAACTGGGGGAGAGATGGAAGCAGATTAGAGAGAGTGGGGGGCTGGAATTTTCCATCATCTCCGGCCCCCATAATACAGGCCATGACGGTAGTATCGGGGGGTACTACCGTCCTTTAAGGGCCAAGAGGTGTGGCGCGCGTGGGTGTTCCGCGCGCCCCTCTCTCTCTCGAGAGACTCGGTGAGAGGCAGTCGCCTCACCGTAGAGGAGCTCTCCCCAGAGCAGACGCCGCCGGGACCGCGGAAGAGTGCGAAAGCGTGCCCGTAGCCCCGGCAAATGGCGAAGAGAAGGACCCCGTCGCGGTTTTAGTGGGTGCGAGTCCCACATATCCCTTCCGCCGCCCCCACGGCGGGAGGGAATGCATAAGGCATTTCCCGACGATAAAAAAAAAAAAAAAAAAAAAAAAAAAAAAAAAAAAAAAAAAAAAAAAAAAAAAAAGGTTCTCCCCCGATGGATTCCAATCTTGTCGCGATGGGGGAGCTCAGTAGCCGTGGTTGGTGCCCCCACGGTGAAGCTAAAAGGAATCCAAGGAGGGGACGCTCCGAGTAGGCCTGGTGATAAGCCCGCTCTGGATGCGTCCGAGGAGGGTGCGGGGACGGAGTTTTCTGTTCCTGCAGCCAGGAGGGGTCGCGGGAGGAGAGGCGTGTCGGTGTGTCGTTGCCGCTCGCCCTATCTTCCGCGACCAAACGGTGGCGCACCGTTTGATGCGTTGGTGGCGGGGCCGCAGGGGAAGAGGAGTGTCGGTGTGTCGTTGCCGCTCTCCCTGTCCTCTGCGGCCGTTTGGTGGTTTTGCGGCGGAGCCAAAGCATGATCTGCCGCGGAGAGCGGGGCGCCGGAGTAGGAGATTCCTCCAGTTTCTCCGGCCCCCAAAACACAGGCCGTGGCGGTAGTACCGGGGGGTGCTACCGCCCTTGAAAGGCCTAGAGGTGGTGCGCGTGGGTGTTCCGCGCGCCCCTCTCTCTCCAGAGAGACGCGGTGGGAGGCAGTCGCCTCACCGCAGTAAGAGGAGCTCGTCATAGAGCAGACGCCGTCGGGGCCGCGGAAGAATGCGAAAGCGTACCCGTAGCCCCGGCAAATGGCGTTAAGAGGACCCCGTCGGTTTTTAGTGGGTGCGAGTCCCACATATCCCTTCCGCCGCCCCCACGGCGGGAGGGAATGCATAAGGCATTTTCCGACGCAAAAAAAAAAAAAAAAAAAGGTTAGGTTAGGTTAGGTTAGGTTAGGTTAGGTTAGGTTAGGTTTTTTTTTTTTTTTTTTTTTTTAAATTCTGCGTTCACCACAGACTACTGGGTCCGTGCCTTTATTTATAATTTATTTATTACATTGATCTTATTATTTATTAATATCTTATATTGAAACTACTTAGCAAAAACTAAAGGAAACATTTGGGATTAGGGATTTTTGAGGGATTTTATATTTAATACGATTATTTAAAAATATACTTAATATTATAATTTTTTTTTTTTTTTTTTTTTTTTTTTTTTTTTTTTTTTTTTAATATTTTTTTTTTTTTTTTTTTTTTTTCTTTTTTATTCATTTACTTATTTATTTATTTTTATTATATATATATTTATTTACTTTTAATTACTTCTTTTTATTTGTTTTTTTTTTTTTTTTTTTTTTTTTTTTTTTTTTTTTTTTTTTTTTTTTTTTTTATATATTATATTTTCTTAGACTACTTACAAACTCTTGATATATTACTATTTTGATTTTAACATTACTAGGTTTACAATTTTAGAAAGTTTTGAAAATTTACTTAAATTATTTTACACTGACTATTTTTATGTATTATACCCCTCCACCTCCGTCACCACTTCCGCCAGGGTACTCCAAACAACAGCGTTGCGGTCTTTTATAGCCATCTTGAGATTGTAATCAAGGATTACTTTTTCTGGCACGGCCGTTGCTTGCTTCATGAAATTCCCTATCGCGTCGTCGGTGTCGTCGGTGTAATAGGTGCAGCTACCCGTGTGACGTGATATGGCTACGACTGCATGGGGAACGCTGTCGTGTAGCCCTATCCTGCTTCTGGTGTTTATTATAATCACCGTCTCGTAAGACAATCCCTGTGCTTCGTGGACTGTAAGCATGCGCGACCCGTCACCTGCCCCAAAACCCTGGCTCATAAGGGTTTTCTTCTCTTCCTGAGTGTGAACTAAGAAGAGTGTGTTGGGGAGGTTTCGGGGAATCTGCGCGCCCGTGTATGCTTTCAGCTTCAGAGACTGTATCTTTCGTTTCGATGAGTAAATGCCAGAGTAAACTTCTTGCAGGGCATAAGCAACATCCATTGGGTTCCGGTGCGTTAACAACAATTCCTTGCTGATGTTTGTGACAAGGTTTGGGCGATTGTACTGTATATCGAAGAGGTTATCTCTGTCGATAAACGGTAATTGGTTAACGTCTCCAATGAGAACAATTTCACCGGCTCCGGCCAACTGAGACGCCATGACGATGGCTCCGAAATGGTTCATTAGGGCTTCGTCAATCGTGAGACGATGACATTTTCCTCTGAATCCATTTACTAGAACTGAAGCCATCGTGCGCACTTTGGTCTTAGCCAGGTCTCCTATGCGCTGCGCTAGCTTTTCTTTCAGATCGCTGGCCGCCTCAATCGTTGACGTTATGACGGTGTCCTCGTTGACATTGAAGTTCCTAACTACCCATGTTGTTTTTCCGCACCCAGGAACTCCATTGATCCATTCAATGTGTGGTAGTTTCCAATGGCTCCAATCTACCGTTCGACTTCCTGAAATGGTTTCACCCATTTTTAGGATCTTGTCGTCTGGCATTATGATGGTACACTTGGCAACGACCACAATTGGATCTTCTGCTGGAGTTTTGAATTTTATGTGGCCTGTTCGCTCCGTCTCCTCCTCATTTTGCTCCACAAAGCCACCTGACGCATTGTAGGCTACCATATAACTATCCGACATTTTCCCTTCGATGACCAGGGAGGTCATCGAAGGGAAAATGTCGGATAGTCGGTTAGGTTAGGTTAGGTTAGGTTAGGTTAGGTTAGGTTAGGTTAGGTTAGGTTAGGTTAGGTTAGGTTAGGTTAGGTTAGGTTAGGTTAGGTTAGGTTAGGTTAGGTTAGGTTAGGTTAGGTTAGGTTTCTCTAGCGGGGGCGGGTCCTGTGTTTATCCATTAATAGTTGGTTTTGCCTAGCTCCGGTCTTGGATAAACGCAGGGCCCTTCTTACGCCGCAGGGGTTCGCGGGTAAGAAGGCAAATGGTCTTGGGGGAGAGCGCAAGTCGTGATGATCCCCAAGGCAAGTCTGTGGTTACTTCCTTCACGAGGTGCCGCCTGTTATTGGTCTATTTCCTTCTGAAATAGACGTAACAGAAACCACAGGCGCCGGCACTCTGTCGGTGGGGTAGGATTGGGGAACTTAGGGGAGGGGCTTCTCCGCGCGTCCCTCTGTTCAGCAGATGGCGCAGCGGATGAAGATAAGTGGGTTGTGGGTTGGGCGAGTTGCCGTTGGAGGGGGGGGGTGTTTATTTATTTATTTGTTTATGTGTATTTTATTTATCTATGTATTGTGTTGTTAAGAGGGGAGGCTTCTCCGAGTCTGCTCGCAGAGGAGGAGGAGCGTAAGAGTTGGGCGCGGCGTGCACTTACCCTGCCGTCGCGCAGGTAGGGGGGTTCATCCCTCTTACCACCACTCGATGCTCGTTATCCCACAACGACGAGTCTTCGGGCTCTAGTGGGACCGAGGGCCTTGGCTTGGCCGCCCGGGCTGCGAGGAAGATCAACCTCAATAAAAAATTACCTGAAACTAGTTCGGCGATTGCAGCGACAAGGTTTGGGCTCATCTGGTGACGGATGAGTTCGGGCGGGCAGTATCCCGCCTGCTACTGCTTTCAACGTCAGGGTACCGGCCGACCCCCTGTACGTACTTAGGCTTCCCCGGCCACATGGCCGCTGGTCGGGGTGACCGTTGTTGCCTATTACTCGTGGGTTCTACTATGGAAAAATCTATTAAAAAAAACAAAAGATGTTGGTGGCCGTCAAGGCGTAGCTGAGGGAAGCGGAAGCGCGATAGCGCGTGTCCGTGCAGTTGCCGGTAAGGCAAAATCTAGAGAGGGTTCTCCTAGCGGTGTGTTGAGCAGCGCTGGGTCTTTGGACAGTATTTCTAATGCGGGTGTATCGGACGCTGATACAATGTCGGATTCGCTCAGAGAGGCTCTGAGTGAGGTTTCTCCCTTTTGGAGGAAGCATCTCGAGCAACGAGCTCGAGCAATCTACGGCAAGAGGAGGCACGAGGGGGATGTTGACTTGCAGCCTGCGTCGACTGACGACGAGGCTGCGTCAACAACCTCCGTCGTGCTGTCGAAGAGGGGAAGGGGACGCCCTCCTTCAACGGGCAGGTACGTCGGGCATGCCGCAGCCCAGGCGAACCTAAAGGCCCTGAGAAAAGAGGAGGAAAGAAAGGTGGCGGAGGAGGAAATGGCAGCCAGGGTGGCTAGCCATAAGGCTAAAAGGGTTGTGCAACCACCACCGCAGGAGGCAAGCAGTGGACTGGCGCATGACCTTGTCAGGCAGGTGGAGGACGCAACGAAGGTTGTGTTGGAGGTAGCTGCCAAGTCAGGCAACCTCAAGGGGGGGTTTGTGAAGGGCCTCAAAGAAGCTGCAGCCTCTATAATGGCAGCAGTAGAGGAACTGCAGGCCTCAAAGGCATCGGAGGAAGTTGCGAAGCTCCAAGCCGCTAACGCCCGTCAACGGGCAGAAATGGCGGAGCTTCGCAAAGAAATGCTGGAGCTGCGGGCAAAGCTGGCGAACGCTGAGGAGGGTCCCCCGGCTGCAAGAAGACGGGAACAGTCGGCTAATTTGCCTACCTCCTTGCCGACGGAGAAGCAGCAGGAGGAGCTGATCCGCTCTATCATGCAACAGGTGGGTGGCATGCTGAACGCCCGCCTGGAGAGCATGGAGGAAAGGCTCCTGCCTGAGAAGCAGATGCGCCCCCCGCTAGCAGCGGAAAAGCGCAAGGAGGCGGCCTCGGCGGGGGACAGGACTGAGCCGGAGGCTTGTTCAGCCCCTAAAAAGAGCGGGAAAAAGAAGAAAAACGAGGGGGAGACTTCGCAAGGCTTACCAGAACAGCCCCGCGAACAGCCTCAAACAGCAGAGGCTGAAAACGAGGGCTGGTCAAAGGTGACCAAGAGGAAGAAAAAGGCGAAGAAGGCAGCATCGCAACAGAAGGCCTCTGGTCCAAAGCCTGGGCCACTGGGAGGAACTGCTTCTCCAAGCCGCCCAATGAAGAAAAAGGTGAAGCTGCGCTCCCCCCGAAGCGCAGCTGTTGTCATCACCTTGCAGCCGGAAGCAGTCGAAAAGGGCACGACTTACGTGAATGTCTTGCTGGAGGCTAAGGCGAAGGTTGACCTTGCCAGTTGTGGCATCACTAGCCTACGCTTCCGCAAGGCTGCAACGGGCGCACGCATCCTCGAGGTAGCTGCAGGGGACAACAGCGCAGAAAAGGCGGATACCTTAGCCCAAAAGCTAAGAGAAGCCCTAGGCGAGAATGTGGCACGGGTCTCAAGACCCACAAAATGTGCTGAATTTCGGGTTTTGGGACTCGACGATTCAGTGGCTAAGGAGGACTTGGTCGCTGCGGTATCAAGCCGCGGGTGCTGTGCGGCAGAGGCAGTCAAGGTTGGTGAAATCCGCCGCTCTTCACAGGGCACTGGTGTAGCCCTAGTAAGCTGCCCGGTCTCTGCCGCCAAAAAGCTTGCACAGGAGGGCCGCCTGTTGGTTGGATGGGTCTCGGCTAAAATTGAATTGTTGCTGCCGAGACCGGTTCGGTGCTATAGGTGTTTGCAGAATGGGCATGTACGAGCGCAATGTACAGAGGAGGTTGATCGCAGCGAGGACTGTTATCGGTGCGGTCAGTCCGGCCACAAGGCTTCGACGTGTGTGGCTGCACCTAAATGTTCGGTGTGCGCTGCGGCTAATAAGCCGTCAGCGCACAGATTAGGGAGTAAGGCGTGTGCTCCTCCTAAATCAAGGAGGAGCAAAACAGAAAGGACCAAGGCCAGCAGTGAAACGACTGCTCCCGGCCGTCCCCCGGCACAGACTGGGGATGAGAGGGCGCAGATGGACGCAGATTAATGAGAGAAGGGGGCCGGAGTCTCCATCATATCCGGCCCCCGTAATACAGGCCATGACGGTAGTACCGGGGGGTACTACCGTCTCTTAAGGGCCTTGAGGTGGCGCGCGTGGGTGTTCCGCGCGCACCTCTCTCTCGAGAGAGACTAGGTGGGAGGCGAAAATGCCTCACCAGTCGAGGAGCCCTTTTCAGGGCGGCGCCGTCGGGGCCGCGGAAGAGTGCGAAAGCGTGCCCGTAGCCCCGGCAAATGGCGTTAAGAAGGACCCCGTCGCGGTTTTAGTGGGTGCGAGTCCCACATATCCCTTCCGCCGCCCCCGTGGCGGGAGGGAATGCATAAGGCATTTCCCGACGTTAAAAAAAAAAAAAAAAAAAAAAAAAAAAAAGGTTTCTCTAGCGGCCCCGTGAAAGGGCAAGTCGTGTCGCACGCCCGTGAAAGGGATGTGTGGCATGAACAAGCCTGTGGGCTGCATGAGGAAGAAAACCTCTTTAAAAAATTACTTCTGGTGGTGGAGTTTTCCGACGGTTTTGGGATGTGGGTAGCTTGGCGACTCGGTCGTGGTTCTTTAGGTCGACTGACTTGCCTTGCTACCAGTCCCTTAACTGCCTGGGAGAGGAAACTGCTGAGCGAGGAAGAAAACCTCTTTAAAAAATTACATCAGGCGGTGGAACACCGAAAGGTGGGAAGCCGCTGAGTGGGTTCGGAGCGAGGCCGAACCTGCTCGGGATGGAGGCGGCAACGGGTCGTTGGCAACATCGGCCCTATCCGCCTGCCCCGTAAGGGGCGGAGTGGTACCCCCTGCCAAACAGGGGGCTTTTCGGATTCGCGGGTGGTTGGGGTGAGGGCTCTGGCTGCCCATCATGCGGGTCTCGGGAGGGCGGCGATACCAGGGAGACTCGGTGTCGTCGTGAGCTCCGCGCACGTGGTGTAACAGCCATGTGCGCGGGTTTCGGTCGTGGCTATGGGTGCCATTATCGGGACTGTGCTCTGTGCAAACTGCGGAGGGTCACTGGTGCGTTCCAATTGGAGATCCCAGAGTCCCTCATATGCAGTGAGGAGGGTCACCGGTCGGTTTTAGTGAGTCGTCGAGTGCTCTTCAAGTGCTCGATAAACCTCACATACCTCCAGTTACGTTCCCTCGACGTAACTGGAAAGTCTGTATGCAGATTTCCGCCCGTCAAAAAAAAAAAAAAAAAAAAAAGGTTAGGTTAGGTTAGGTTAGGTTAGGTTAGGTTGGGGGACCCCCCACAGTGCTTGCGTCCACGTCGCGTCCCCTGGAAACGATCCCCAGTTCTGACCACCGTAACGGAGTGGCAGACTGGGCTCGGCTAAAGTGCACTGTGCGTCGTAGACTCTTTTGCGGTTTTCTACGACACTGTTGGAAGCAATGCCTAAATTGCCTAAACCAGCGCGGGACGCCTCCGGGCGTTTCCTAAAAGGCCCTTCTCAGGGCCAACCCGACGACGGAAAGGCGGTTGGCCTATGTGGTCGGTCGGGCGAGTTGTCGGACTCGGAGTCGGACGGCAGTTCGATGTCGGAGGGCGGCCCTCTCGTGGCGATCACGGAGGGCCAATCGAGAAAGCGGGCCTTCATGAAGGACGGGTCGGGCTCCTCGGAGTCGGCGACGACGTCGAGGAGCAAGCCTAAGCTTCTCAAGGCAAAGGCCAAAAAGCGGGCTGCCATAGCCGATACCCACGAGGTGGGGCTAGAGGATGCGCAACGCCAGCTTAACCTGGCTCGTAGGGCGCAGCTCCAGCAGGACCTGGAGGAGCAGGTCGCTGCCAAGGAGCAGCAGGCGCGTGCTGCGCGAGCCAAGGCTGGCTACGGCGCATCATGCGTCAGGTATGAGGATCACTCCCTGGCAGAGCTGGAGCGCATGGCTCAGGAGGACGAGCAGGAGATCGTTGAGGTCGCCTCCAAGTCCTCCAACCTCAAGGGGACTTTTCAAAAGTCCCTTAAGTGCAGGGCCGCGAGCATGCGCGGCATCGTCCGGGAGCTGGTGCAGCGCACCGCCACGGACGAGACGCGGCAACTGCAGGCGACGGTCGACCGCCTGCAGTCGGAGGTCAGCCAGCTGCACACGAAGCTGGCTGAAGTCACGGCCCGGCCTACCCAGGCTGGCCCACGACCGGCGGCTGCCGAAGCCACGGCCCAGCCTACTCAGGCTGATCCCAGACCGGCGCCGGCAGCTGAGGGCCCCTCCTCCTCCTCCAACCTTGAGGATATCATCCGCAAGGTTGTCATGGAGGAGAGGGCTTTCACAAGAGCCTGCCTCGATGGCATCGAGGACAGGCTCTTGCCGGAGAAGCGCCTCCGTCCGCCGCTAGCGGCAGACAAGAGGCCGAATAAGCCGGGGCCATCCTCCCAAACGGAGGACGCCCAGCTCCCCTCGACCACTCCGTCAAACGAGTGGACGAAAGTGGGCAAGGGGAAGGGCAAGGCCAACAAAAAGGCCAGAACGGCCGCCGCCCCTACCACCCCCGCTGCCTCCCCTTCCTGCCCGTCCCAGGCGACCGGCAAGGGTAAGGGGAAGGGAAAGGGGAAAAAGTCGGCCCCTAAGCCCGCCGCCGCTGCCCCCGCAGCCAAAAGGGCCCCCGCCGGTGGGAAGAAACCTTTGATTCCTCCCAAGACCGCGGCCGTCGTGGTGACGCTCACCGTGGAGGCCGCGGAGCGGGGGGAGACATACGAGTCCGTCCTAAAACGGGCTCGCTCCAACGCCGATCCCACCCAGCTTGGCATCGGAGCCGTCACGTGCCGCCGGACCCAAGCCGGAGCTCGAATTTTCGAGTTCCCGGGGGCCCAGGGCGGCGCCAACGCGGACCTCTTTGCAGGTAAACTGCGAGAGGTCATCGCGGACGCGGCCAAGGTGGTCCGGCCAGTCAAGTCGGCGGCCTTGGAGGTGACCGATCTGGATGACTCGGTCACCAAAGAGGAGGTGGTGGCGGCGATCGCAGCCATTGGGGGCTGCGACCCCGCAGCGGTGCAAGGTCGGGACATCAGGCCCGGCCGCGGTGGCATGGGCACTATCCGCCTTGAGTGCCCAGTCGCCACTGCCAAAGCCGTGGTCGCCAAGGGGCGGCTCGCTGTGGGTTTTAGCTCCTGCCGGGTCCAAGCACTTGAAGAGCAGCCTCTGCGCTGCTTCAGGTGCTTTGGGATCGGGCACACGCGGGCCCTCTGTCCGTCTAAGGTGGATAGGACGGACAGCTGCTACCGCTGCGGCCAGGAGGGACATAAGTCCGCCTCCTGCAAGGCCACCACGCCGCGCTGCGCTGTGTGCGCAGCTAGCGGCCGTCCAGCAGGCCACGTCATGAAGGGGAGGAACTGTAATCCTCCCCCGAAGAAGGGCAAAGCGCAGGCGCCGACCCCGCCTGCCGCCGCTACAACCGCCGCCCCTGAACCAGGGACCTCGGCGGCTGATGAGGGAGGTGCGATGTCCGATTAAATGGATAGGGTCGAACATCGCATCCTCCAGGCGAACACCAACCACTGCAAAGCAGCCCAGGACCTGCTGACGCAGGTCATGGCTGAGTGGTTGGTGGACGTGGCGGTGGTCGCCGAGCCGTATTCGGTCCCCAGTCGTTGGCTGGGTGATCGGGACGGCTTGGTGGCATTGGTGGCGCGGTCTTCCACAGACTCCCCTCCCCTCTCGCTCTTAGAGAGGGGACCGGGATACGTGGCCGCCGCGTGGGGAGAAATAGCCCTGGTGGGCGTGTATTTCTCCCCAAACCGCCCTCTTCAGGACTTCGAGAATTTTCTCGGAGTCCTCAAGGCGGTTGTGGGAAGGGCAGCGCCGCGTCAGGTCGCCATCTTGGGCGACTTGAACGCTTGGTCGACGGCCTGGGGCAACCCGACGAACAACGTCAGGGGGTGCCCCGTCGAACTCTGGGCGGCGTCGTCCGGTGTGTCCCTCCTCAACAGAGGGACGGTTCAGACGTGTGTGCGGCGATGGGGAGGGTCAGTGGTGGACGTCTCGTTCGCCACCCCCATCTTGGCCGCCCGCGTTCTGAACTGGCGGGTGGAGATGATGGAGACTTTGTCGGACCACCGATACGTGCGGTTCGACATCTCCATCACCCCCAGCCCCCGGTCGACGGCCCCCCAAGGCCGAGCGTCCTTCCCGCGGTGGGCCCTTACCCGTCTCGACCGCGAGGCGGCTAAAGAGGCGGCGTTCGTCCAGGACTGGCTCACGCCTCCTGTCCAAGTCCTGGACGTGGACACCGCAGCGGCGAAACTCCGGAGGTCCCTGACCGAGGTGTGCAACTCCAGCATGCCTCGGTCTCGCCGTCCGCCCCCCCGACGCGCCGTGTACTGGTGGTCGGAGGGGCTGGCGGGGCTCCGGGCCGCCTGCGTGGCGGCAAGGCGGGAGTTTGCGCGGAGTCGTAGGCGCAGCCGGCGAGACCCCGAAGAGGAGGACCGTCTCTACGCCTCTTACGTAGAGGCAAAGACGGTCCTCAAGACAGCGATGGCCGCCGCAGATGATGCGGCGCGAGCCGAGATGCTGGAGGGTCTCGACAGGGATCCGTATGGGAGACCATATAAGGCGGCGCGGAACAAACTGCGCCCCTTTGGTCCCCCACTGACGGAGTCCCTGGAGCCGGCATTGCTGGATGGGGTGGTCCGGTCCCTATTTCCACCAGGGACCAATTTCACCCCACCAGTAATGGACCCCCCGCAGGGTGCTCCTTCACCGGAGGAGGAAGTCCCTCCGGTCACGGTGGAGGAGCTGGCCGCGGAGGTTCTTCGCCTCCGCGCGAAAAAGACGGCCCCCGGGCCGGACGGCGTGCCAGCGCGGGTGGTGGCTATTGCCTCCACCCAGATGGAAGGAAGGTTTCGGGACCTCTTCGACGCGTGTTTCGCGTCTGGGAGGTTCCCGAAACCATGGAAGGAGGGGCAGTTGTGCCTCCTCCGAAAGGAGGGACGCCCGGCGGACTCCCCCTCGGCATACCGACCCATCGTTCTGCTCGATGAGGTCGGTAAGATGTTCGAGGGGATAGTCGCCAGCCGGCTAAATGGCCTCCTGCTGGAGGTGGGGCCGAACCTGTCGGACGCCCAATTCGGTTTTCGAAGGAGGCGTTCGACAGTGGACGCGCTGGCCCGGCTCAAGGGCCAGGTGAGGGAGGCCGTGGAGGTGGGTGACGGGGTGTTGGCTGTGTCATTCGACATAGCCAACGCGTTCAACTCCGTCCCCCACTCCACAATCCTTGAGGCGCTCCGTTACCATGGAGCGCCTCAGTACTTGCGGGGCCTCCTGGCCAGCTACTTGGAGGACCGAGCAGTCCTCCTGGTGGATAAAGCTGGCCAGATGCGGCGGTACGGCGCGGAGTCCGGTGTTCCACAGGGGTCTGTCCTAGGACCACTCCTGTGGAACATCGGCTTCGACTGGCTCCTGCGGGGAGCTCTCCTCCGTGGCACGAGTGTCATCTGCTATGCGGATGACACTCTCCTTACTGCCCGGGGGGGGAGCTTTAGGGAGGCGGCGAGCTTGGCCTCAGCCGGCGGATGCCTGGTCGCGGGAAGGATCCGTCGGCTTGGATTGGGGGTCGCGCTGCACAAGACCGAGGCCGTGTTCTTCCACGGGCCTCGGCAGCGCGTCCCACCTGACGCCCATATAGTCGTGGAGGGCGTCAGGGTTGAGGTGAAGGCCCAGATGAAATATCTGGGCCTTGTGCTCGACAGCAGGTGGCGCTTCGGCCCGCATTTCAGCGGGCTGTCGACGCGCCTGCTGAAGGTCGCGGGTGCCCTCGCTTGGCTCCTCCCAAACCTGGGAGGGCCAAAAGCGCGATGCCGGCAGCTGTATGCCGGCATCTTAAAGAGCATGGCCCTCTACGGGGCCCCCATCTGGGCGGACTCCCTCCAAAGGAGGGAGAACGCCGCCGCGATCCGTAGGCCCCAAAGGGCCATCGCGCAGCGGGTGGCGAGGGCCTACCGGTCGGTGGGGTTCGCGGCGGCGTGCGCTCTGGCGGGCACCCCTCCTTGGGAGCTCGAGGCGTGGGTGCTCGCCAGAGTGTACGAGTGGACGGCGGGGCGAAGGGCGCTGGGAGAGCGTGTCGCCCCGGAAGAGCGGGAGGCCGTCCGGCGGCAGGCGAGGGACGCTATCGTCCAACATTGGACGGAGGACCTCGCCTCCGCCGCGTTTGGCCGCCGAACGCTGGACGCTCTCGGGCCAGTCCTACAGGATTGGCTCGAGCGGCCCCACGGCTTCCTCTCCTTCCGTATGGTGCAGGTGCTATCCGGGCATGGATGCTTCGGATCGTACCTGCACCGGATCGGAAGGGAGGAGGCCCCGCTGTGCCACGAGTGTGGCGCAGCTGAGGACACGGCGCAGCACACCCTCGAGGTGTGCCCGTCGTGGTCCGAGCCTCGTCGCGGCCTGACGACGATTGTCGGGCCGGACCTCTCGCTTCCCGGTGTGGTCGAATCCATGCTGGGGAGCGAGGTGGCCTGGGCTGCAGTCGCCTCCTTCTGCGAGGAAGTGATGTCGCAGAAGGAGGCGGCAGAGCGCGCGCGGGAGGAGGATCCTCTCGCTGCGCCGCAGCGGAGGAGGAGGAGAGGGAGGCCGAGAAGGGGTGGGTGAAGGCGATCATAATCGTCTTCCCTCGCCCCATGGTGGTGAATAGCGGGAGACAGGCGCGGGGGCGCCCTCTCCCGCATTGCACATATTCACCACCTCTGTCGGGCGGGAACCCGAGCCCCTCCCAGTAGGGAGGGGCGTGCTGGCCCCACTGTAAAGGTGGGGGCTCGTCGGCGGGGGACTGGACGTAAAGGCTCTGCCGGTTTCCCAGTCCTCCTCCAAAAAGACGATGCAGGACAGCCGCTGGGTCGTTTAGTGGGTATACCGGTGTCTAGACCGGGGAGTCCCACATATCCCCCCCATCCCCCAATGGGGGGGAATGCGTAATGCATTTTTCCCAGCGTAAAAAAAAAAAAAAAAAAAAAAAAAAAAAAAAAAAAAAAAAAAGGTTAGGTTAGGTTAGGGCGGGTCCTGTGTTTATCCATTAATAGTTGGTTTTGCCTAGCTCCGGTCTTGGATAAACGCAGGGCCCTTCTTACGCCGCAGGGGTTCGCGGGTAAGAAGGCAAATGGTCTTGGGGGAGAGCGCAAGTCGTGATGATCCCCAAGGCAAGTCTGTGGTTGCTTCCTTCACGAGGTGCCGCCTGTTATTGGTCTATTTCCTTCTGAAATAGACGCAACAGAAACCACAGGCGCCGGCGTGCCCTTTTCAGGGCGTGTCGGTGGGGTAGGCTTGGGAACATTGGGGGGGGCTTCTCCTTGGGGGAAGATAAGTTGGTTGGGGGTCGGGCGTGATGCCGTTTGTTAGAGGGGTGGGGGTTTATTTATTTATTTATTTATGTCTATATTATATTTATGTATGTAGTATATTGATGAGGTGTCGCCGTTGTTTTGGTGTGTCGAGAGGGGGCTACTCCAAGTCTGGTTCAGAGGCGGAGGTAGCGTTTTAAGAGTTGGGCGCGGCGAGCACTCACCCTGCCGTCGCGCAGGTAAGGGGGTTCATCCTCCTTACCACCACTCACATATCGTTATCCCACAACGACGAGTTTTCGGGCTCTAGTGGGACCGAGGGCCTTGGCTTGGCCGCCTGGGTCGCGAGGAAGAAAACCTCAATAAAAAATTACCTGAAGTTTTGTGCGGTGAACGCAGCGCGAAGGCTTGGGCTCTTCCGATTACGGTTGGGCTCGGGTGGGCAGTATCCCACCTGCTACTGCGTTCCACGTCAGGGTACCTGCCGACCCCCTGTCGTACCTAGGCTTTCCCGGCCACATGGCCTCTGGTCGGGGTGACGAATTTTGCCTATTTCTCGTGGGTTTCAATATGGAAATTTCAAATTTAAAAAACCAAAATGAAGATGGCGGTCGTGATGACGAAGGAAAGGTGATGGAGAGAGGTGTGTGTGTCCGAACATACGCCGGAAAGGTGAAAAGAGGGAGTGATGCGGCAGTAAAAGGCTCGATCGACAACATTTCGATCGCGAGTCTCTCAGATGCCGAGTCGCTGATGAGCGCATGCAGTGTGACGCTGGAGCCCCTGCCTGACAAGTTCTGGAGGAAGGATAAGCTTTCAGCCCATGGCAAGCGCCGTCATGATGAGGAAGCTTCGGACTCTGCTTCAAGTGTTGATGAAGTAGTACCGGCGAACTCCAAGGCACTATATGCCAAAAGGGGAAGAGGTCGCCCTGCTTCAACGGGCCAGTATGTTGGTCTGGGCAAGGCTCGGGCAGAACTGAACGCTTTACGCCGCGAGGAGGAGCGTAAAAGAGCGGAAGAAGAAGTGGCGGCGCATGTCGCCAGCCATAAGGCAACTCGAGTTGTGGAACCGCCTGCTCATAAGGAGGTCGAGGGCGGATTAGCGTCCGAACTTCTGAAGCAGGTCACGGATGCGACAGACGTAGTAATCGAAGTTGCTGCAAAGTCGGGTAACCTAAAGGGTGTGATGGTCAGGGCCCTGAAGGACTCCGCAGCATCGATTAAAGTTGCAGTAGAAGAGCTCTTCACAAGAACAGTCACTGAGGAGACAGCGAAACTCCAGGTGGATAATATCCGTCTTCGAGTTGAGTTGGCCGACATCCGAAAGGAACTGATGGCTTTGAAGTCCAAGATGGTGGACATGGATGAGCGGCCATCTGTCAGTTGTAATCAACCTGAAGCGAGGACAAACCAGACGTCATCATCTTCCCAAAATAGCAGCAGCAACCAGCAGGAGGAGCTGGTTCGGAATGTCTTGCTACAAGTAGGAAGTATGATGAACGCAAGGTTCGAAAGCATGGAGGAGAGGCTGCTGCCTGAGAAGAGGACTCGTCCTCCTCTAGCGGCAGATAAACGCAAAACCTCCCCTTCTGCCCCAGAGGAAGCCGCACCTGCCCCTACTCCTGAAGTTAAGCAGCCAGCTTTGCAGCCACCCAAGAGTAAGGGCAAGAAGAACAAGAAGAAGACGGTGGGTCTTTCAGAGACAGCCGAATCCTCGCAGAGCCATTCTCAAGGTCTGCCTACAGAGGCGGAAGCAGTCGATGAAGGATGGTCGACTGTCACCAAACGTGGCAGAAAAACCAAGAAAACAGCGCCACAACAGAGTGCCGCTAGCTCGAAAGCTGCAGGAAAAACAAACCCTGCTAGCCGGCAGAGAGGTAATACAGGACCAGCAAAGGCAGCTAAAGCCGCTGGCCGATCAGCTACTAAAAAGTTGCGGCCCCCGAAGAGCGCTGCAGTGGTCATAACCCTGCAGCCTGAGGCAGAGGGAAAGGGACTGACGTATGCCAATGTACTAGCAGACGCCAAGTCAAAAATCGACCTCACCAGCTGCGGTATATCCAGTCTGCGGTTCCGCAAAGCGGCCACTGGCGCCCGCATCTTGGAAGTGGCCGCTGGTGAAGCCAGTGCTGAAAAGGCGGATGCACTGGCCGAAAAACTCAGGGAAGTGCTGGGTGACAGTCAGGCGCGAATATCTAGGCCGACAAAGTGTGCTGAGATTCGCATTCTAGGTCTGGACGACTCAGTCTCAAAAGAGGAAATAGTCGACGTTGTGGCGCAACGAGGTGGCTGCCCTAAGGAGTCTATAAAAGTAATAGGGGAAATTAGGCGTACCTTCCAGGGTACTGGCATTGCCGTAATAAGTTGCCCTATTGTCGCCACTAAAAAGATTCTAGAGGAGGGGCGCCTGCTAATCGGATGGGTCTCAGCCCGAGTGGAAATACTCCAAGCTAGGCCCATGCGATGCTACAGGTGCCTTCAGAATGGCCACACTCGCGCTATGTGTACAGAAGCGATAGACCGTAGCAATGAGTGCTACCGCTGTGGTCGTCCCGGCCACAAATCGGCGACATGCACAGCACCATCAAGGTGCTCATTATGTGCAGCAGCTAATAAACCGTCGGATCATCGGTTGGGAGGCAAGACTTGTTCTCCTCCCAAACCAAGGAGAAAGCCTGGAAAACCAGGTTCAACGCCGGCAGCAGAAAGCTGTCCCCCGTCACAGGACGGGGACCCGGAAGTGATGGAAACCAACAATTAGTATGGCTCTCCGAATCCTTCAGGCGAACATCAACCACTGCGCCGCTGCTCAAGATCTAATGGTCCAGAGCATGGCGCAGTGGTTGATCGACATAGCAGCTGTTGGGGAGCCATACTACATCTCCCCTGGTCCCAATTGGGCGGGGGACGATACAGGTCTGGTTGCGTTGGTGGCAAGAGGGATCACTTTTGACAAGGTGACAAAAGGTCGTGGTTTCGTTTCGGCACACGTGTCAGGAGTAACGGTTATTGCAGCCTACTTCTCGCCAAACGGGAGCCTTGCCGACTTCGAGAGCCTTCTTGATGGGATAGGGGCCCTAGCAGGGCAGAGTCACCCCCACCCAGTGCTAGTTCTTGGAGACCTAAACGCGAAGTCTGCGGCGTGGGGGTCTCCAGTCACGAATGTTCGGGGTGACACACTCGAGGAGTGGACCGTGGTTTCTGGGCTCGTAGTCCTGAATAGAGGCTCAATCTCTACATGTGTGCGACCGCAGGGCCAGTCCATCGTGGACGTCAGCTTCGCGAGTCCGAATCTGGTGAGTCGCGTTCATGGTTGGAGGGTCCTGGAAGACGTGGAGACGCTATCGGACCACCGGTACATCAGGTTCGAAGTCAAGCGCCTTCCTGTGACTCAACGTATGTCGCCAGAGGGCCAAGAGCAGGGATATCCACGATGGGCACTCAAGCACCTAGATCGAGAAGCAGCAGAAGAGGCATCGTTGGTCAAAGCCTGGACACTAGAACCACAGATGTCTTCGTCGGAGTTGGACGTTGAGAACGAAACACAGTGGTTCCGGGAGGCAATGACCCAGATCTGCGATGCAGCAATGCCGAGGGCTGGGCCACAGACGCCTAGGCGCAAGGTGCATTGGTGGACACGCGATTTAGCGGACCTTCGCGAGGAGTGTGTGATAGCACGGCGTCTCCACGCAAGGCACCGCAGGAGAAGACTCCGCGATGCAGACCATGCAGAGCAGGAGGAAGAGCTTTACGAGTCGTACAAGCAAGCCAAATACGACCTAAAGGTTGCTATAGCGGTGGCAAAATGCTCATCCTACGAGGAATTTCTTGAAATCCTCAAACGCGACCCATGGGGACAACCATATAGGATGGTAAGGGGAAAACTTCGCCCGTGGGCACCACCTCTGACACAAAGTTTAGAACCTAGGTTTCTGGACAATGTGGTGTCTACGTTGTTCCCCAACAGAGAGGAGCACGTGCCGCCACCTATGGCTCCACCTGCTGGTGATAGTGAAGACGATGCAGAAACCTCAGCTCCTGCTGTAAATGAGGTGGAGATGAAAATGGCAGTCCAAAGGCTTAAAGCCAAAAATACGGCACCAGGCCCTGACGGGGTCCCTGGCCGAGCGTTGGCCTTGGCGATGAAAGCTTTAGGCCCACGCCTTCAAAAACTTTTCAGTGCGTGCCTAAAGCAGAGCCGATTTCCGGCACAGTGGAAGACTGGAAGGCTGGTCCTACTCAGGAAAGATGGGCGTCCAACAGACTCGCCGTCTGCCTATCGTCCCATTATTCTCCTGACCGACACGGGAAAGCTTCTGGAGCGCATTGTTGCCGACCGCCTTGTAGGACACCTTAACTGCGTTGGTCCAAACATCAACGACAACCAGTATGGTTTCCGAAGGGGGCGGTCTACGGTTGGTGCTATTTTGCGAGTCAAAACGGCTGCGGAGGAGGCGGTGTCCCGGGGTGAGGTTGTTTTGGCAGTGTCTTTGGACATTGCCAACGCCTTCAACACCTTGCCATGGAGCTGCATTAGAGAGGCGCTGAAGTTCCATGAAGCGCCTCGCTACCTCCGCCTCATAATTGAGGATTACCTGAGTGAACGGAGCGTGTCTTATCAGGGACAGGAAGGATGGTGCCATCATAGGATGACTTGTGGTGTACCGCAGGGCTCGGTCCTGGGTCCACTACTGTGGAATATAGGATACGACTGGGTCCTGCGGGGTGTTAACCTATGGGGAGTTGAAGTCACCTGTTATGCAGATGACACATTGGTTTTGGCAAGAGGCAAGACGTACCGTGATGCGTCCATACTAGCCACGGCGGGTGTTGCCCAGGTGGTGGAACGCATCAGGCGGCTTGGCCTGGAGGTAGCGCTTACCAAGTCTGAAGCGCTGTGTTTCCACGGGCCCAGAAAGACTCCTCCAGCAAATGCACACATAGTGGTGAGTGGAGTCCGCATCGGTGTCGAGTCGACGATGAAGTACCTAGGAATCGTCCTCGACAGCCGGTGGGACTTCAACGCCCACTTTAAGAGGTTGGTGCCAAAGCTGAGTAGGACGGCGAATGCTTTGGGAAGCATATTGCCAAATTTAAGAGGTGCAACTTCGGGCGGCCGAAGACTTTACATGGGCGTGGTTCGCTCCATGGCGATGTATGGGGCCCCCGTGTGGGCCGACACCCTTAACAGCCGAAACATCACACTGCTGCACAATCCGCAAAGAGTGATGGCGTTAAGGGTGTGTCGGGGATACCGCACGGTCTCCTACGAGGCGGCGTGCGTTTTGGCGGGTTCCCTACCCTGGGATTTGGATGCGAGAGGCCTTTCGCAGGTGTATTTCTGGAAGGAGGGAGAAATAGCAGGTGGCCAACGCCCGGCGCAACAAGAAGTGGAATACAAACGGCTTGAATACCACGGAATCCTCGTAGAGGAGTGGATCGGTCGTCTGTCTCAACCTTCCGCCGGTGCAAAGACAATTGAGGCAGTTCGCCCAATTTTAAAGGAGTGGCTTGAGAGGGAGCACGGGTCGTTGACTTTCCGGCTTACGCAGGTGCTTTCGGGACACGGTTGTTTCTCGAAGTACCTGTGTAGAATTGGAAGAGAACCAACGACCCAGTGCCATCACTGCAGTGAAACGATGGACACGGCACAACACACACTTGCAGTTTGTCCAGCGTGGGCGGATCAAAGGCGTGCATTGAGCAATAAAGTGGGCAGCGACTTATCACTCCCGGCCTTGGTAAAAGCCATGGTCGGAAGTGACGAAGCTTGGAATGCAGCCATATCTTTCAGCGAGGATGTTATCTCGCGGAAAGAGGAATCGGAAAGGGAGCGGGAGATTCTCTCAACAGACCCGATCCGCAGCCGGAGAGTGGGGCGCCGGAGGAGGAACTTCCTCCAACATCTCCGGCCCCCATAACACAGGCCACGACGGTAGTACCGGGGGGTACTGCCGTCCCTCAAGGGCCTAGAGGTGGCGCGCGTGGGTGTTCCGCGCGCCTCTCTCACTCTCCGAGACATGGTGGGAGGCTTGTATTGCCTCACCAATCGCAGGGGCTTTAAAAAGCCAACGCCGTCGGGGCCGTGGAAGAATGCTAATCGCGTGCCCATAGCCCCGACACAAAGGCGTCGCGAGGGAACCCCGTCAGGTTTTAGTGGGTGCGAGTCCCACATAACCCTTCCGCCGCCCCCACGGCGGGAGGGTATGCATAAGGCATTTCCTGACGTAAAAAAAAAAAAAAAAAAAAAAAAAAAAAAGGTTAGGTTAGGTTACCAGAGGGCCACAGCCAGCAGTGCAACAACTGCCTCCAGCTGTCCCCCGGCACAGACTGGGGATGAGAGGGCGCGGATGGAGGCGGATTAGTGAGAGCAGGGGGCCGGAATCTCCATCATCTCCGGCCCCAAAAACACAGGCCATGACGGTAGTATCGGGGGGTACTACCGTCCTTAAGGGCCTTGAGGTGGCGCGCGTGGGTGTTCCGCGCGCCCCTCTCTCTCAGGAGAGACCCGGTGAGAGGCAGTCGCCTCACCGAAGAGGAGCTCTCAGAGCAGACGCCGTCGGGGCCGCGGAAGAGTGCGAAAGCGTGCCCGTAGCCCCGGCAAATGGCGTAGAGAGGGAACCCCGTCGCGGTTTTAGTGGGTGCGAGTCCCACATATCCCTTCCGCCGCCCCCGTGGCGGGAGGGAATGCATAAGGCATTTCCCGACGTTAAAAAAAAAAAAAAAAAAAAAAAGGTTAGGTTAGGTTAGGTTAGGTTAGGTTAGGTTAGGTTAGGTTAGGTTAGGTTAGGTTAGGTTAGGTTAGGTTAGGTTAGGTTAGGTTAGGTTAGGTTAGGTTAGGTTAGGTTAGGTTAGGTTAGGTTAGGTTAGGTTAGGTTAGGTTAGGTTAGGTTAGGTTAGGTTAGGTTTTTTTTTTTTTTTTTTTTTTTTTTTTTTTTTTTTTCCTACTTTCCTCTGGCGTAACCAGAGACATTTTCAACTTTACTCTTTCATACTAGTTCTCGCTTATATTCCTCTCGCACTTTCATTCTTCATACTATATCTTTCTTTCATCCATCCGCTTACTTTCTTATATTACTTTACTTTACTTTCCTATTTCTTATATTCTTTATTGTGGGATAAACATCGGGGGGTTTACATTTATTATTTATTATCTAAGGATTATATCTAATTAGTCGTTTCTTTCTTAATTACACAAATTACATGGACACATATTATATAACTTATACATTACATAATTGTGCTTCCTTATTTCTACTTATTTCTATTTGCCACTATTTTAACAATCTTAGTACAATATTTTAAAAACTTATCTCTAACATTTTTATCTTCTAACAATATTGCCAGATTTCCTACATTCAAACATTTGCCTATTTCTATTTCTAGATTAAACCTTTCTATTCCAAATCTGGGGCAGCAAGCTATTACGTGTACAACGCTCTCCTCCACCTCGGGGTCGCAAGGGCACGACGGACTCTCCTTACACTTGAAACGATGCAAGTATGAGGAGAACCCGCCGTGTCCTGTGAAAAGTTGGACTATTGTGGGGTTTAAATTAATTAATTTTAATAGACGATGTGCTCGTATGGCATTTGGGAAGAAGGTTTTGGTGACAGCTCCTTGTGATGCTTCTACGTAGCGTTTGTTCCATTCGCAAAGCGAGTCTCGTCTGATTTCTCGCCTTGCGAATGAGACCGGGCAGTTGTCGTATTTTGGCTTTACCTTTAAATGCAGCGCTGCACTCTTCGCCAACTCGTCGGCTCTCTCATTTCCCTCCATCCCCACGTGAGCCTTGATCCAAAATAACTTTAGTATTTTGTCTAGATTATTTAGCCGCGTTATGTCTTCTCTAATCTGGGCTGCGAGGGGATGGGGGGAAGTCAGGTTGATCACCGTTTCGAGGGCGGAGCGTGAATCGCTGAAGATGCTGCAGCTTGGTTGCCGTCTTTTTAGCGCCTCGCTCGTGGCTGCCGCTAGGGCGAGCAATTCTGCCTGGTAGACGGTGCAGCATTCATCCAGCCTCAGTTTACGGGAGCTGATTTCCGTGGTGCCGATTCTGATGGTTAGTGCGGCGCCAACTCTCCCCTGAATCTTGCTACCATCCGTGAAGATGTTAAGGTGGGTGTCGAGGTTCTGGTCCAATGCTGCTCCGTCCTCCACGCAGGTAAAATGAAGCTCCGTCTGCAGCGCTGGGTGTGGCATGGCTGCGTACGGCACCGGTGTCTCAATCTCTCGATCTCCTACTATCTGCTGAGTGTGACCTTTCTTTATTTTATAAAGCGAGGCTGCTTCCCGGACTCTTATGTCCAAAGGAAGCAACCCAGCAAGTAGTAGCGCCGAGTTGAGTGAGACTGTTTTATAGGCCTTGACGATTTTTTGCGCAAAGCCGCGCTGCACCGTATCGAGGTCTTTTCTGACGCATAACTTTGCTGTGGCGGGTGCCCATGCACTGGCTGCGTACATGATCGTGGGCTCTACAACAGCTGTGTATATCGTCCTGATTACTTCAGGCTGCAGGCCCCAGCTCACTTTGGCCGCTCGTGACAGCTGGTTATAGAACCTTAGTGCTTTGCGGCAGGCGTTCGCGACATGCGAGTTAAAGGTCAGTTTGTCATCGATGGTGAGACCAAGCAGTTTGATCTCTTTTGACAGGCCGATGTCGATCCCGCCCATGCTAAGGCGTGGAGAGTCGTACTTGAGTTTGCGCGTGATCACCATCGCCATGGTCTTGTGAGGCGCAAACTTTAGTTTGTTACGGACTCCCCACGCCCGAACATGTTCGAGCGCGGCATTGGCCTGTCTCTCGATCTCTAGCGACGTCTGACCATCGAAGACAAGCACCACGTCGTCCGCGAACGCCTGCACGTAGTCTCCCCTAAGCTCTAAGTCCTTCAGAAGGGGGTCAAGGAGCAAGTTCCACAGAATGGGACCACCGATTGACCCTTGCACGCACCCTTTTCCTGTGTGCTTGACATGCTCCTCTCCAGCGTATCGGACCTTAACTCTTCGGTTGCGGAGATAGCTGTCAATCACCCGTCTCAAGTTGACCGGACACTTTTCCTCCGCCAGTCGGACTCGGATGGCAGGCCACCATGCGCTGTCGAAGGCTCCCTCTATATCCAATGACACTAGCGTCAATATCCTCTTCTGCTCGAGCTTTGTGTTGATGTGTTGCATTAGGTTATAGAGGGCGTCTTCGGTGCTCTTCTGGGGCATGAATCCGTACTGGCGAAGGCTCAGCCTTGGCACTAGGTGGAACTTGATCCGGTTGACCAGCATCTTTTCGAAGATTTTCCCCAACACTGGGAGGAGCCCGATAGGCCTGTACGACTTAGGGGTGGTTAGGTTAGGTTAGGTTAGGTTAGGTTAGGTTAGGTTAGGTTAGGTTAGGTTAGGTTAGGTTAGGTTAGGTTAGGTTAGGTTAGGTTAGGTTAGGTTAGGTTAGGTTAGGTTTTTTTTTTTTTTTTTTTTTTTTTTTTTTTTTTTTTTAATTTCTATGTTCCTCTAACATGATCAGAGCCTGTTTTTACTATGGTTTTTGTAGTTACTTTTATTTTTTTAGTTTTGGGGGGAAATTGTGAGTTTATTTTTGTTACAGGGTTTTGTATATCATTGTATTTTTATCGAATTAGTTTGAATCTGTTATTGCGTTTTATATTTTAATCTTTTCGTTTCGTTTTACACATTACACGTTTTAATATTATATTTACAAAAACTACCTTTATAACTTGCGATTGTAACTACTACTTTACTATTGATGGTTTAATCTTTATTTTTCTATTTATTACTTTTATCTATTTTTAATATGTTACTTATTGGTTTTTATTTTTATTTTATTATCTATTGTTTACTTTATTTTACTTTTATTACTTTTTTATAATTATACTTACTACTTTATTTTTGTTTTTATTTATTTTTATGATTTTTATTTATTTTTATTTATTTTATTGTTTTTTGCTTATGTTTTATGTTTACGCTATTCCTTATCAACTAGTTTATTTATTTTGCTATTTAAATATATATTTCAATATATATTGTATAACAAAGTTTATATATGTACTTATTTATTTTGTATCTATTTTATTTTATTATCTTTTTGCTTAATTTGGATCTATCACCGCGGCATGTTATAGCTACTCAGGGGTAAACTATGGTTCAATTTCATATTGTTCCACATTGTTTGCTTGGACAGCTTTTTCGGGTGCGCTGGTGTACTGCGTTGGGTTGTTTCTTTGATAGACAATTTTGCCCACTTCCAAATTCTCCAGTTTCATAAGAAACTGGGTCAAATTTTTCCTACTATGGCCGTCTTTTACCGGTCTATCGAAGAAACTCACTTTTACCATTTCAAAAACATTAGCAGTATGCTATTGTTGCTCTCGCCAGTGAGTCCCATTTCTGCCTTATGCTGCAATCGCTGCTGAAGGCATTGTGGTTAGACTTATCGACCTTTGCATGCAAGCAATTGCAGCATGAGGGGGTCTCACCGGCGAGCATAACGGCGCACTCCGTCCTCATGTGGGGTCCCCCGCAGTGGCTACATTTTGGCAGTTTTTCTGTACAGAAACGTCTTCCGTGACCGTAGCCGAGGCAGAGGGAGCACTGGACAAGTGGCGATTGGTCTGCCACTCTCGCCCGCTGTAGATCTATTCGGACGAATCCAGCGTCGATCGACCTTTGCCAAACTGCTGGGGACACCCTCATGATGACGTGGTGTGTGTGGGGGTTTCTTGTCTTTTTCTTATATGCTATTTCAAATTTTGCATCTGTTCTAAATATTTCTCCATTTTGATTTTTCAGGGCGCTGAGGATTTCATTATCACTATTGTAATTGAATACATCTCGTATTATAATAAGTGGATCCTTGTTCTTTATTTCCTTTACTTCCAAATGTTTTTCCGCTTTCATTAGTCTCTCCTTGACCTGGTCCCTCTCCTCTTCAGATCTGCACCCCACAATCACTTTCCGATCCTTTGCTTTCCTAATTTTTTCTACTGATATCCCTCCATCCTTTGCGTTTATCGCCTCTCTTATCCTGTTTAGCACGTCTTCTCCCGTCTCCATATCATCCTTAGCAGTCACTACAATGGAGTGTAGCGCGGTCTGTCCCACAGGATGCCTCCAAACGGGTGCCGCAGCCACACTCGCATATGTAAGTTTTCCTTGTGTATCTATATGTTTTTCAATGCTCTCCTTAAGTTTTTCCATTTTCTCGCTATTTTCTTTTATTAATATTGAGTGCTCTTCCATCTTCTTTAAAAGTTCGTTGTTCTTTTCTATTCCTTCTTTATCTGACTGTACAGGATCAGATTTCTTTACTTTTTCAATCTCCTCATGTTTATTTTTATTTTCTTCCAAGCTATTTGTGTTTTCCGCCTCAGCTTCCTTTACCAGCTGGTAGAGCCGCTCGATGGCTTGTGTAACCGCCGTTTTGATCTCGGTTTTCGTATTCCGCGAATTCCCGAGATTCAATTTGGCTTTAGCTACACAAGCTCTTGCTTCTGCCAGCCGGCTTGCATACTTTGGGACTGTTTGAGGCGGTGGACTACTAATCGTCTCGGCAGGTATCCTTCGAGATGCAGGTTTATCTTGCGAGAGTATCCTAGTGGTTTTAAGTTTTGGAGGTTCCACTACAGCGTTCTTTTTCGGAGTAGTTTTTTGTTTTGCTTTCCCGTTCTCCCACTCTCCAATGCTTCTTCGAACACTTGAAGACCGGCTTGAGTGAGCGATTGGGCTTGATTCATCCACGGCCAAGATAGGGTCCGATCCTCTAATTGGGAGCTCAGGTGGTGATGAGCTGTGAGGCTCTCTATCTGTGGATTTCACAGGCGTCCGGAAGCCAAACATCTTCAACGAAGGAGTCAGAGGAACACGTACCTAACCTCGTTTGATTTAAATGAAGGTTTGTAAAAGTTTTATAATGTTAATCTAACTTAATTGCTATTTTGTATATAAATGTGTCAATATTTTAATGTATAATATTTGTTTTCTGTTGCAGGTGCTGAGAGAACCAGCCTGCAGCTCTGTCCTAGAAGATACAAGGTAAGTACCCAAGGGTAAGTTAAGATTAGTCAAGAAAATTTTTAAAATTTTTTGTAAGTTTACATTAAAGTTTAGTAGCTGTTACGAGTCACTATATGTCAAATTTATACCTTAATTTTATCAGCGTACTATTGTCAAATCTATATATAACTAATCGACGAAATCTAGCCCTTAAAAGAGCAAGTTTTACCTTCCAGATCAGTCAAACTTAAATTTACTGTAAATTTAAGCAATAAATTGTCAAAATTACTTAATAACTACAAGAATTTACACCTTTTAGTAAGTCAAATGATGTATTTAATCTAGTTTTATATGCTCTCAACCGAAAAACACCTAAAAACGGCAAGAATCTAAACCATAAAATATTCCCCTACAGATTATTGGTCCAGTTTTAACCTTGTTAAACCCTAAAGGGTGGGTGGGCGGGCCGGTTTTCGATTTTTTCTGTGTTTAATCTTTCTGATTTTTTGCAGGTACGTGCGGGGGAGTTCAACAGTGATGTTCCCGAAGGATTTAAGATGAGAACCTGAGAAAAATCTAGAAAAATCAACCGAAATGCACTGAAATCACGGAAAAACACGTATTTCGAACACAACTAAGTTAATAAACTTGTTATTTCTTGCTCAAATTACGTATTTTTGGTACAGATGCACGCGGGAGACACAGAGCTATTAGATTTAATGAAATATAAAATTATTTTATACGTCAAAAATTTTTTTTTAAAGTCAACTTTAAAGTTAAAAATAGACGGAATTTACAAAATTCAAAGAAAATTGCTGAAAATAAATGATTTTAACAAGAAAAGGGGGGCAGGACGACAGAATAAATTAATGCAGGTCTAGATTAGTGTTTTGAAAAAATTTGAAAAGCGAAAATTACAAGTTTAAACGAAAGAAAATCTTTCTAAGTTCGCGGGTTAGGTTAGGTTAGGTTAGGTTAGGTTAGGTTAGGTTGGGCGGGTCCTGTGTTTATCCATTAATAGTTGGTTTTGCCTAGCTCCGGTCTTGGATAAACGCAGGGCCCTTCTTACGCCGCAGGGGTTCGCGGGTAAGAAGGCAAATGGTCTTGGGGGAGAGCGCAAGTCGTGATGATCCCCAAGGCAAGTCTGTGGTTACTTCCTTCACGAGGTGCCGCCTGTTATTGGTCTATTTCCTTCTGAAATAGACGTAACAGAAACCACAGGCGCCGGCACTCTGTCGGTGGGGTAGGCTTGGGAGGGTTGGGTTTACTTCTCCACGCGTCCCTCTGCTCATCAGATGGCGCTGTGGATGAAGGTGGGAAGAATGGGGGGGTTGTTGGTCGTGGGTCGGGCATGATGCCATTGTGGGGGGGTGGGGGTTTATTTATTTATTTATGTATGTTTATTGTATTTATTTACGTATAGTGTTTTTCTTTTGGAGAGGGAAGGCTTCTCTGAATCTGTTCAGCAGAGGAGGAGGAAGCGTTCTGTTGTTGGGTGTGGTGGCACTAACCCTGCTGCCTGGAAAGATTGCGCCGTCTTTCCGCCGGTTCTGTACTGTTCTCTTCAAAGACCCCTTACCGGGCGTTAAGGTGGTACGTTGAGGCAGTGCAGACCGAGGGAGGCTTGCCTTCATTGGCCGGTCTCAGAGAAGGAAAACTCGAGATAAACCCTACGGATACCGGGGGACCTCCGTAGTATGTACCCTTCCCCGGCTACAGGGGGCACTGGCCGGGTGTGACCGCTTATATCCCCCATACTCGTGGGATTCATCATGGAAAATTTTACAAAAACCAAAAAAGACGTAGATGCTGGTCATAAGGACCTAGGTGTTGTGGAAGGATGTCGGAGTGTTTCAAGAAGCTCGCTCAGCGACGTTTCATTTGAAACTGTTTCGGACATAGAAAGCAGGGTGAGACCCTGCAGTGTGGAGCTGGAGCCCCTTTCTTCTAAGTTCTGGCGAAAGGACCTCGGAAAGCGACGACACGACGAAGGTACTGGCTCGGAACCAGCCTCAAGCGACGATGAGGCAACTCCGACCAACTCCGTTGTGTTGTCAGCCAAAAGGGGTAGGGGGCGCCCCCCTACAACGGGCAAATATGTAGGGCATGCTGCAGCCCAGGCTAATCTTAAGGCCCTACGAAAAGAAGAGGAACGGAAGATTGCGGAGGAGGAAGTGACAGCCCGTGTCACTAGCCACAAGGCAAAAAGAGTTGTGGTACCTCCTTTGCAAGAGGATCGCAGTGGGTTTGCGCATGACCTCGTGAAGCAGGTTGTAGATGCCACGGAGGTGGTACTGAATGTGGCGGCTAAGTCGGGCAATCTCAAGGGTCCGTTCATTAGGGCCCTTAAAGATTCGGCAGCCTCCATTAAGGTGGCAGTGGAGGAATTGAATGCCTCGAAGACAACGGATGAAGTGACGAAGCTCCAAGCCGATAATGTTCGGCTACGGGCTGAAATGGCGGAGCTCCGTAAGGAGCTGATAGATCTGAGGTCGAGGCTTTCGGATGCGGATGAGTGCCCCCCGACTGCAAGAGGGCGAGAATCAACGGCAAATTTGCCTTCCTCCTCGCCCTTGGAAAAGAACGAACAACAAGAGGAGCTTATTCGTTCAATCATGCTACAGGTGGGTGGCATGTTGAACGCCCGCTTCGAAGGAATGGAGGAGAGGCTCCTTCCTGAGAAGCGGACTCGGCCTCCTCTTGCAGCGGACAGACGCAAGGAAGCCGTTGCTTCTGAAGCTGAACAACCGGCCCCAAAGCCAGTCGTGAACAAGGGGAAAAAGCAGTCTGCTGCTGCAAGAGAAGCTGCAGGGTTCTCCCAGTCGCAAGCGAACGCAGAAGTGCCAGCTGCTGAGGGACATAAGGAGGGATGGTCTACGGTGACCAAAAAAGGCAAAAAGAAAGCCAAAGCGACGCCGGCAGCGAAGCCAATGGGCCCGAAGGCGAGCACAAAGACTGCAAAGCCATCTCCTCCCCCCCGTTCTGCCCCGGTAAAGCTGCGAGCTCCTCGATCTGCAGCGGTAGTTATTACCCTGCAGCCGGGAGCTGCTGAAAAGGGCGCGACCTATGCCAAGATCTTGGCAGATGCCAAAGATAAGGTAGACTTGGGCAGTTGTGGCATAGATAGCTTGCGGTTCCGTAAGGCCGCCACAGGTGCTCGCATCTTAGAGGTTGCTGGAGCGAGCAGCGGGGAGAAGGCGGACTCTTTGGCCGCAAAACTTGTCGCAGCTCTAGATGGAGATCTGGCGAGAGTGTCAAGGCCTATAAAGTGCGCCGATATCAGGATCTCTGGCCTTGACGACTCCGTCACTAAGGAGGACATTGCAAATGCAGTCGCTCAGAGAGGCATGTGCTCAAAGGACAATGTCAAAGTCGGGGATATCAGGCTCTCCCAACAAGGCTCGGGAGCTGTCATGGTGAGCTGCCCTGTTCCCGCAGCAAAAACGTTAGGCAAAGAAAGCCGTCTTCTTGTTGGCTGGGTTTCGGCAAAAATAGATGTGCTACAGCCCAAACCGACAAGATGTTTCCGTTGCCTTAACACTGGACACGTACGAGCCCAGTGCACGGAGGAGACTGACCGCAGCGAGGACTGCTACCGCTGCGGTCAGACTGGCCACAAAGCCTCCACGTGTACAGCAGCACCAAAATGCGCTTTATGTGCGGCTGCAAAACGTCCATGTGCGCATAGGTTGGGGAGCAAGGCTTGCAACGCTCCTAAAACAAAAAGAAGGGCTCACAAAAATCCGGTCACTAACCCGGGTACTGCCAGCGCCTCCTCGTCTCAGACGGAGGAAGTGAGGTCGCAGATGGAAATGGGTTAGGATGGCCTTACGTTTCTTGCAAGCGAATATAAACCACTGCGCCAGAGCTCAGGATCTTTTGTCCCAGAGCATGGCGCAGTGGTTGATAAACGTTACGGTGGTCTGCGAGCCTTACGTTATTCCTCACTCAGATAATTGGGTGGGGGATGAAGATGGACTTGTTTGCATCCATTTGCATGGGGGGGGGTCTCAAAAAGTTCTCAGAGGTCACGGCTGTGTTGCAGCACTTGTTGAGGGAATAATGGTGGTGGCCTTGTATTTCTCGCCCAACAGAGTGTTGGCTGAATTCGAAAGGTTCCTTGTTGAAGTCGGCGCTCTCGTTGGGCAATGCCAGCCTTATCCAGTGGTTGTACTCGGGGACCTCAATGCTAAATCAGCGGCATGGGGTTCCCCGATTACTAATCCAAAGGGGGATGCTCTAGAGGAATGGGTGTTGACCAGTGGACTAGCGATCCTCAATCGTGGTTCCACCAGCACCTGCGTACGGCCGCAGGGTGAGTCCATTGTGGATGTCACCTTTGCTAGCCCATGCTTGGTGCCGCGCATTGCTGACTGGAGAGTCTTGACGGATGTGGAAACTCTCTCCGACCATCAATATATACGCTTCGAAGTTTCTCGGCTGCTTTCCGTTCATGTCAGGTCAGATAGAGTTGGTGCTGGTCAAGATGCTCCTCGATGGGCTTTAAAGCAGTTAGATCGAGAGGTTCTAGAAGAGGCGGTTATTGTTCAGGCTTGGGTGTCGCTTCCATCTAGCTTGGACGATATCGAAATTCAGGATGAAGTTGCTTGGTTTAACAATGCTATGGTGCAAGTGTGTGATGCGGCGATGCCCAGGGTCAGGTCATTCGCACCAAGGCAACGGGTTTATTGGTGGTCTAGTGTGCTTGCTGAATCTCGTACAGCGTGTGTTATCGCGAGGCGTGAGTACACACGATATCGCAGGAGACATGTCCGTGACAGGAACCACGAGAAGCAGCTGTACGAGACCTACAAAACGGCCAAGAGGGCTCTGCATATAGGCATTGCAGAAGCCAAAGGTACATCGTGGGACGAGCTACTCGAGTCATTGAATCGTAATCCATGGGACCGTCCGTACAGGCTTGTTCGGAGAAAACTACGTCCTTGGGCTCCGCCGTTGACAAAGACATTAGAGCCCAGATTCTTGGACAGCGTGGTGGCCACTTTGTTCCCTACGAGGGAGGAACATGTCGCGCCGGTTATGGCAATGCCAGACGAAGGAAGTAGCACAGAAGCTCCGGTACCCGAGGTTAGTGAGGTCGAAATGAGGATGGCAGTTCAGCGACTCTTGGCTAAAAATACGGCTCCAGGCCCTGACGGCATTCCTGGCCGGGTATTAGGCTTGACAATGAAGATACTAGGCTCTCGCTTGCAGTGCCTTTTTAGTGCCTGTCTCATGCAGAGACAGTTTCCAGTCAAATGGAAGACCGGCAGACTCGTGTTATTGAGAAAGGATGGTCGTCCAGCAGACTCCCCGTCTGCTTTTCGTCCCATCATCCTCCTCGATGATGTGGGTAAACTCCTGGAGCGTGTAATCGCCGATCGCCTTGTAGGCCATCTGAACAACGTTGGGCCTAACCTCAACGATAACCAGTTTGGCTTCCGGAGGGGGCGATCGACGATAAGCGCAATCTTGCGAGTCAAGGCGGCTACGGAGGAGGCAGTGTCCCGGGGTGAGGTTGTTTTGGCGGTGTCTTTAGACATCGCCAACGCTTTCAATACCTTGCCCTGGAGTTGCATCAGAGAGGCACTGAAATACCATGAAGTGCCTCCCTACCTCCGCCACATCATCGAGGACTACTTGAACGTCAGGTTCATATCGTTTGAAAATCAGGAGGGTTTGAGTCAGCATCAGATGACGTGTGGAGTCCCACAAGGTTCTGTCCTTGGGCCACTTTTATGGGATATTGGTTTCGACTGGGTCCTACGAGGTGCAAACCTTTGGGGGGTGGCAGTCACGTGCTATGCGGATGATACGTTGGTCACTGCAAGAGCAAAGACGTACCGTGATGCGGCTATCCTGGCTACAGCAGGTGTTGCTCAGGTGGTGGAGCGCATCAGGAGACTTGGGCTAGAAGTGGCGCTCAATAAATCTGAAGCAATCTGCTTCCACGGGCCTCGGAAGAAGCCTCCAGTGGGTGCACACATCGTAGTGGGTGGAGTCCGCATCGGCGTCGAGTCGACGATGAAGTACCTTGGACTTGTCCTCGACAGCCGATGGGACTTCAGTGCGCACTTCATAAGACTGGTGCCCAAGCTGACGAAAACTGCGGTAGCTTTGGGCGGATTGCTACCTAATTTAAAAGGCGCATCAGTGGGATGCCGAAGACTGTACCTAGGGGTTGTGCGTTCTATGGCTACATATGGAGCTCCTGTGTGGGCCGAGACCCTTAGCAGCCAGAACATCGCTCGGTTGCGATGTCCGCAGAGAGCGATGGCGCTAAGGGTTATACGGGGATACCGCACAGTCTCCTTTGAGGCGGCTTGTGTCTTGGCAGGTTCCATGCCATGGGACCTTGACGCCAGAGGTCTCTCGAGGGTCTTTCAGTGGAAAGAGCAGCAGATAGCAGGCGGACAACGTCCGGCGCAGCGCGAAATTGAGGGAAAGCGGCTTGAGTGCCACGAAATCCTCCTAGAGGAGTGGCTCGGTCGTTTGGCTCAACCTAGTGCGGGCTTGAAAACGGTAGAGGCTATAAGGCCTAATCTAAAGGAGTGGATTGCAAGGGGGCATGGGTCTTTGACTTTCAGGTTGACACAGGTGCTTTCGGGACACGGTTGTTTCTCGAAGTACCTGTGTCGAATCGGACGGGAACGGACCACTCAGTGTCACCATTGTGATGAGGTGGTGGATACATCGCAGCATACGGTTGAAATCTGTCCAGCTTGGGAAAACCAACGGCTAGAGCTTGCTCGAATAGTGGGCAATGACTTATCGCTCCTATCCCTGGTAAATGCCATGGTGGGAAGTGAAGAGTGTTGGAAGGCCGTTTTAACTTTCTGCGAAAACGTCATTTCGCAGAAGGAAGACGCGGAAAGAGATCGAGAGGCCTTAGCTACTGATCCTATCCGCAGTCGGAGAGCAGGGCGCCGGAGGAGGAACTTCCTCCAACATCTCCGGCCCCCATAAAAAGGCCACGACGGTAGTACCGGGGGGTGCTACCGTCCCCTAATGGCCTAGAGGTGGCGCGCGTGGGTGTTCCGCGCGCCTCTCTCGCTCTCCGAGACTTGGTGGGAGGCTTGTTTTGCCTCACCAATAGAAGGGGCTTTTAGAGCCAACGCCGTCGGGGCCGTGGAAGAATGCTAATCGCGTGCCCATAGCCCCGACACAAAGGCGTGAAGAGGACCCCGTCGGTTTTTAGTGGGTGCGAGTCCCACATATCCCTTCCGCCGCCCCCACGGCGGGAGGGAATGCATAAGGCATTTTCCGACGAAAAAAAAAAAAAAAAAAAAAAAGGTTGGGCGGGTCCTGTGTTTAGGGCGGGTCCTGTGTTTATCCATTAATAGTTGGTTTTGCCTAGCTCCGGTCTTGGATAAACGCAGGGCCCTTCTTACGCCGCAGGGGTTCGCGGGTAAGAAGGCAAATGGTCTTGGGGGAGAGCGCAAGTCGTGATGATCCCCAAGGCAAGTCTGTGGTTGCTTCCTTCACGAGGTGCCGCCTGTTATTGGTCTATTTCCTTCTGAAATAGACGTAACAGAAACCACAGGCGCCGGCACTCTGTCGGTGGGTTAGGGTGGGGAGGGAGGGTTGGGTTACTTCTCCACGCGTCCCTCTGTTCATCAGAGGGCGCTGTGGATGAAGGTGGGAAGATTGGGGGGGAAGTGGGTTGTTGGGTCGGGCGTGATGCCATTCGTGGGGGGTTGGGGGTTTATTTATTTATTTATGTATGTTTATTTTATTTACTTATGTATTTTATTGTGCAGAGGGAGGGCTTCTCCAAGTCTGTTTCAGAGGCGGAGAAGCGTTAGAGTTGGGCGCGGCGTGCACTTACCCTGCCGTCGCGCAGGTAGGGGGGTTCATCCCTCTTACCACCACTCGATGCTCGTTATCCCACAACGACGAGTCTTCGGGCTCTAGTGGGACCGAGGGCCTTGGCTTGGCCGCCCGGGCTGCGAGGAAGATCAACCTCAATAAAAAATTACCTGAAACTAGTTCGGCGATAGCAGCGACAAGGTTTGGGCTCATCTGGTGACGGATGAGTTCGGGCGGGCAGTATCCCGCCTGCTACTGCTTTCAACGTCAGGGTACCGGCCGACCCCCTGTACGTACTTAGGCTTCCCCGGCCACATGGCCTCTGGTCGGGGTGACCGTTGTTGCCTATTACTCGTGGGTTCTACTATGGAAAAATCTATTAAAAAAACAAAAGATGTTGGTGGCCGTCAAGGCGTAGCTGAGGGAAGCGGAAGCGCGATAGCGCGTGTCCGTGCAGTTGCCGGTAAGGCAAAATCTAGAGAGGGTTCTCCCAGCGGTGTGTTGAGCAGCGCTGGGTCTATGGATGGCATTTCAAATGCGGGTGTATCGGACGCTGAGTCGACGTCGAGTTCGCTCAGAGAGGCTCTATGCCAGGTTTCTCCCTATTGGAGGAAGAAGATAGAGTCCTTCGGCAAGAGGAAGCACGAGGGGGATGTTGACTCGCAGCCTGCGTCGACTGACGACGAGGCTGCGTCAACAACCTCCGTCGTGCTGTCGAAGAGGGGAAGAGGACGCCCTCCTTCAACGGGCAGGTACGTCGGGCATGCCGCAGCCCAGGCGAACCTAAAGGCCCTGAGAAAAGAGGAGGAAAGAAAGGTGGCGGAGGAGGAAATGGCAGCCAGGGTGGCTAGCCATAAGGCTAAAAGGGTTGTGCAACCGCCACCGCAGGAGGCAAGCAGTGGACTGGCGCATGACCTTGTCAGGCAGGTGGAGGACGCAACGAAGGTTGTGTTGGAGGTAGCTGCCAAGTCAGGCAACCTCAAGGGGGGGTTTGTGAAGGGCCTCAAAGAAGCTGCAGCCTCTATAATGGCAGCAGTAGAGGAACTGCAGGCCTCAAAGGCATCGGAGGAAGTTGCGAAGCTCCAAGCCGCTAACGCCCGTCAACGGGCAGAAATGGCGGAGCTTCGCAAAGAAATGCTGGAGCTGCGGGAAAAGCTGGTGAATGCTGAGGAGGGTCCCCCGGCTGCTAGAAGACGGGAACAGTCGGCTAATTTGCCTACCTCCTTGCCGACGGAGAAGCAGCAGGAGGAGCTGATCCGCTCTATCATGCTACAGGTGGGCGGCATTCTTAATGCACGCTTCGAAGGGATGGAAGAGAGGCTTCTCCCTGAAAAGCGAGTCCGTCCACCCTTAGCTGCGGAAAAGGAAAAGACTGCTCCTGAGCGTCATGCTGAAGTCCCAAAACCGGCCGCACAGCCTCCGAAGAAAAAGGCGGAAAACAAGAAGGGCAAGAAGACTTCTTCCCAGGAGCCTTTGACAACCCCGCAGGCGCACGCAGCTCCAGCAGCTGCAACAAACGTGGAAGAAGGGTGGTCCACCGTGACGAAGAAGGGAAAGAGGAAAGAGCCGAGGGCTAATACATCCTCTGGCCAAAAAAGTGGCAAGGGCGCTTCGAAGCCTCCGAGTCGTCCGGCCCCACCGAAGGTAAAACTGCGCATCCCTCGCAGTGCGGCGGTGGTCATCACGCTGCAGCCGGGAGCTGTGGAGAGTGGTACCACCTATGCCAATGTGCTGTCTGAAGCCAAGGCGAAGGTGGACCTCTCCAGCTGCGGCATCACCAGCCTTCGTTTCAGGAAGGCTGTTACCGGAGCACGGATTCTGGAGGTTGCGGGTGACTCAAGCACCGCCAAGGCAGACTCCCTGGCGGAGAAATTGAGGGAGGCACTCAGTGCAGACGTGGCACGGGTCTCAAGACCCACTAAATGCGCCGAGTTCCGGGTTTCAGGACTGGACGACTCGGTGGCGGTGGAGGACGTTGCAGCTGCGGTTGCACAACGCGGGGGCTGTCTAACAGAGGCAGTCAAGGTCGGGCAGATCAGACGCACATACCAGGGAACTGGTACTGTGCTGGTGAGCTGCCCGGTTGAGGCTGCCAAAAAACTTGGTCAGGAGGGTCGCCTGCTTGTAGGCTGGGTCTCGGCGAAGGTCGAAGTGGTGCAACCGAGGCCCCTGAAGTGCTACCGATGCCTCCAAAACGGGCACGTCAGGGCACAATGCACGGAGGAGACGGACCGCAGTGACCAGTGCTACAGGTGTAGTCAGCCTGGTCACAAGTCCACAGACTGTAAAGCCGCGCCCAAATGCTCCATTTGTGCGGCGGCAGACAGGCCTTCTGCCCACAGTCTGGGCGGAAAGGCATGTGATTCGAAGTCGCGAAAGGGCCGAGCAAAACGCTCTTCCAACGCCTCAGTGCCGACAGCATCCGCCCGTCCTCCGTCACAAACGGGGGAGAGGGCGATGGATGCGGATTAAGGAGAGCAAGGGGCCGGAGTCTCCATCATATCCGGCCCCCATAACACAGGCCATGACGGTAGTACCGGGGGGTGCTACCGTCCCTTAAGGGCCTAGAGGTGGCGCGCGTGGGTGTTCCGCGCGCCCCTCGCTCTCCAGAGCGACGCGGTGGGAGGCAGTCGCCTCACCGCAGTCAGAGGAGCTCTTCTTAGAGCAGACGCCGTCGGGGCCGCGGAAGAGTGCGAAAGCGTGCCCGTAGCCCCGGCAAATGGCGTAGAGAGGGAACCCCGTCGCGGTTTTAGTGGGTGCGAGTCCCACATATCCCTTCCGCCGCCCCCACGGCGGGAGGGAATGCATAAGGCATTTCCCGACGTAAAAAAAAAAAAAAAAAAAAAAAAAAAAAAAAAAAAAAAAAAAAGGTTGGGCGGGTCCTGGGCGGGTCCTGTGTTTATTCATTAATAGTTGGTTTTGCCTAGCTCCGGTCTTGGATAAACGCAGGGCCCTTCTTACGCCGCAGGGGTTCGCGGGTAAGAAGGCAAATGGTCTTGGGGGAGAGCGCAACAGTCGTGTTGATCCCCAAGGCAAGTCTGTGGTTGCTTCCTTCACGAGGTGCCGCCTGTTATTGGTCTATTTCCTTCTGAAATAGACGCAACAGAAACCACAGGCGCCGGCTTACGCCCTTTTTAGGGCGTGTCGGTGGGGTAGGCTTGGGAACAATGGGTGGGGCTTCTCCGCGCGTCCCTCTGGTCAGCAGATGGCGCAGCGGATGGAGATAAGTGGGTTGTGGGTCGGGCGAGTTGCCGTTGGGGGGGGGTCCGTTTATTTATTTATTTGTTTATATGTGTTTATTATTTATTTATATGTATATATTGTTGAGAGGTATTGTCTTCCTCCAAGTCTGTTTTCAGAGGCGGAGGAAGCGTTTTGTAGTTGGGAGAGGCGGCACTAACCCTGCCGTCTGGAAAGATAACGCCATCTTTCCGCCGGTTCTGTACTGTCGCTTCAAAGACCCCTTACCGGGCGTTAAGGTGGTACGTTGAGGCAGTGCAGACCGAGGGGGGCTTGCCTTCATTGGCCGGTCTCAGAGAAGGAAAACTCGACATAAACCCTACGGATACCGGGGGACCTCCGTAGTATGTACCCTTCCCTGGCTACAAGGGCTCTGGTCGGGGTGACGAGTATTTCCCTACTACTCGTGGGATTCAATATGGATACAAATTTAAACAAAATTAAAAAAGATGGTGGTCGTAAAGACCTGTGTGTGGGGAAGAGTTCGGGCGCATCAGCGCAGAATTCTAGTTACGCCAGTAAAGTGGTTGGACGTAGTGGTGTTGCGCTGTCGGAGAGCGTCTCTGACGCAGAGTCGATGTCCAGCGTGTGCAGTGTGACTCTGGAGCAGCTTTCTCCTTATTGGAGGAAGCGGCTCGAGTCACCTGTTAAGCGGCGGCACGGTGATGAAATTGGTTCGGAGTTTGCTTCTACGGATGATGAGGCTACTCCAGCCAATTCGGTAGTAGTGTCTGCCAAAAGAGGAAGAGGTCGTCCTCCTACGTCGGGTGCATACGTAGGAAAGGCTAAAGCCCAGGCAGAATTAAATGCTCTGCGCCGTGAGGACGATCGTGTAAGGTTCGAGGAGGAAATAGCTGCTCAAGTTGCCCGTAACAGGACCACTCGGGTAGTTGCTCCTCCTGAACGTCCTGATGTGGAGAACAGCGTGGCGGCTGAACTGGTGAGGCAGGTAGCTGATGCCTCCCAGGTGATTCTTGATGTTGCGGCAAAGTCCGGGAATCTTAAAGGAACCCTTGCTAAGGCTCTGAAGGACTCTGCAGCCTCTATCAAGGCGGCTGTTCAGGAGCTTAGCAAGAGGTCGGTGACGGAAGAGACGGTCATGTTGCAGGCGGACAATGCTCGTCTAAGAACGGAAATGACAGAACTCCGAAAGGAGTTTACTGCCTTCAAAGCAAAAATGGCGGAAAAGGAGACTGTCACCGCGCCAGTCACAAGTAACCGGACGAAGGAGAGCCTGGTGACACCTTCCCGCAGCGAGAGTAGCCATCAGCAAGAGGAGCTGATACGGTCTGTTCTGTTGCAAGTGGGAGGTATGATGAACGCCAGGTTCGAGAGTATGGAGGAGCGTCTACTACCTGAGTCGAGGACTCGTCCTCCTTTGGCAGCAGACAAGAGGAATGCTGCCCCTGCTTTTGAGAGGGCTGCGCCAGGCCCTGCTTCAGAGGAGCGCCCAGCGTCAGTGGCTCCCAAGAGTACGCATAAGAAGAGGTCAAATGTTGCCTCAGAGGCAAGGAAAGCTTCTGAGACGCACCCACAAGATCTGCCTTCAGCTGCAGAAGCTGCGGATGAGGGCTGGTCTAAGGTTACGAAGGATGGAAGGAAGAAGAAAGCAGCGGCTAAGAAGGCGACGAAGGCAGTGCCAAAACCTGCAAAAACCTCCAAGCCGAAGCAGACGAAAGTTAAATTGAGGCCACCTCGATCTGCAGCGGTGGTCATTACGCTGCAGCCGGGCGCTATCGAGAAAGGGGCAACATATGCCAACGTATTGATGGCCGCTAAGGAGAAAGTTGACCTGGGCAGCTGTGGCATCACCAGCTTAAGGTTTCGTAAAGCTGCCACAGGAGCCCGTATCTTGGAGGTAGCTGCGGGTGATGCCAGTGGAGAGAAGGCTGACTCCTTGGCGTCCAAACTGAGGGAGGCTCTTGGAGAAGACGTTGCGCGGTTCTCTAGACCGACAAAGTGCGCCGAGTTCAGAGTAACGGGACTCGATGACTCGGTGTCAAAAGCGGACATCGCGACGGCCATTGCCCAGCGTGGAGGCTGTTCGGTGGAGGCAGTCAAAGTGGGAGATATAAAAGCTTCTTACCAAGGAACCGGCATCACTCTAGTGAGCTGTCCGGTTGCCGCGGCTAAGAAGCTGGGAGAGGAGGGCCGTCTTTTGGTGGGCTGGGTGTCTGCACGAGTGGAGATAGTGCGACCCAGGCCACTCAGATGTTACCGATGTCTAGAGGACGGGCACGTAAGAGCCCAATGCACTGCGGCGACTGATCGCAGTGATGAATGTTACCGCTGTGGTCAGTCAGGCCATAAGTCGGCGACGTGCTTAGCCGCTGCTAAATGCTCAATTTGTGCAGCGGCAAACAAGCCGTCGGATCATAGATTGGGGAGCAAGGTGTGTACTCCTCCAAAATCAAGGAGGAGCAAAACTCAGAGGGCCACAGCCAGCAGTGCAACAACTGCTTCCAGCTGCCCCCCAGCACAGACTGGGGATGAGAGGGCGCGGATGGAAGCAGATTAAAGAGAGAAGGGGGCCGGAATCTCCATCTTTTCGGCCCCCATAACACAGGCCATGACGGTAGTATCGGGGGGTACTACCGTCCCTGAAGGGCCTTGAGGTGGCGCGCGTGGGTGTTCCGCGCGCCCCTCTCTCTCAAGAGAGACCCGGTGAGAGGCAGTCGCCTCACCGAAGAGGAGCTCTCAGAGCAGACGCGTCGGGGCCGCGGAAGAGTGCGAAAGCGTGCCCGTAGCCCCGGCAAATTGCGTCGAGAGGGAACCCCGTCGCGGTTTTAGTGGGTGCGAGTCCCACATATCCCTTCCGCCGCCCCCACGGCGGGAGGGAATGCATAAGGCATTTCCCGACGTTAAAAAAAAAAAAAAAAAAAAAAAAAAGGTTGGGCGGGTCCTGTGTTTATCCATTAATAGTTGGTTTTGCCTAGCTCCGGTCTTGGATAAACGCAGGGCCCTTCTTACGCCGCAGGGGTTCGCGGGTAAGAAGGCAAATGGTCTTGGGGGAGAGCGCAACAGTCGTGAAGATCCCCAAGGCAAGTCTGTGGTTGCTTCCTTCACGAGGTGCCGCCTGTTATTGGTCTATTTCCTTCTGAAATAGACGCAACAGAAACCACAGGCGCCGGCTTACGCCCTTTTCAGGGCGTGTCGGTGGGGTAGGCTTGGGAACATTGGGGGGGGCTTCTCCTTGGGAGAAGATAAGTTGGTTGGGGGTTGGGCGTGATGCCGTTTGAGGGGGGTGGGGGTTTATTTATTTATTTATGTATGTTTATTTTTATTTATTTATGTATAGTATTGTTTGAGAGGGAAGGCTTCTCCGAGTCTGTTCAGCAGAGGAGGAGGAAGCGTTTTGTTGTCGGGTGTGGTGGCACTAACCCTGCCGCCTGGAAAGATTGCGCCGTCTTTCCGCCGGTTCTGTACTGTTCTCCTCAAAGACCCCTTACCGGGCGTTAAGGTGGTACGTTGAGGCAGTGCAGACCGAGGGGGGCTTGCCTTCATTGGCCGGTCTCAGAGAAGGAAAACTTGAAACAAACCCTACGGATACCGGGGGACCTCCGTAGTATGTACCCTTCCCCGGCTACAGGGGGCACTGGCCGGGTGTGACTCTTTATATCCCCCATACTCGTGGGATTCATTATGGAATTTATTAAAAACTTAAACCAAACTGACGATGGTGGTTGTGATGACCAGGGAGAGAAGAAGAGTAGCGTATGTGTGCGTAAAACATACGCTAATAAGACGAAGAGAGGGAGTGTTTCGGCACGGAGATCGAGGTCGCCAGTGCGAGCAGGTTCGCTCGAGAACCTATCGAACGATAGTCGGTCGGTTTCGGATGCGGAATCGATGATAAGCGCTTGCAGCGTCACGCTGGAGCCTATATCTTCGAAGTTCTGGCAGGATAAGATTGCAGCAATTGGTAAGCGGCGCCATGAAGAAGAAGGCTCCGCTTCAAGCGAGGATGAGTTGGCTCAAACCAACTTAAAAGCACTCTGTGCGAGTGCTAAAAGAGGACGAGGTCGACCTCCTTCTACGGGTCAGTACGTCGGACTTGGTAAAGCTCGCGAAGAGTATAAAGCCCTGCGCCGTGAGGAGGAGCGCAAAAGAGCGGAAGAGGAAGTTGCTGCTCATGTTGCTAGCCATAAGGCTACACGTGTTCTAGCTCCGCCTGCTCATAAAGAGGAAGATGGAGGTCTAGCATCTGACCTAATGAAGCAGGTCACAGATGCAACGGACGTAGTACTGGAGGTTGCTGCAAAATCAGGAAACCTGAAGGGCGTGATGGTTAAGGCCCTGAAGGCATCCGCAGCATCCATCAAAGTAGCTGTTGAGGAACTCTTCACGAGGACAGTTACGGAGGAGACGGCAAAGCTCCAGGCGGATAACTCCCGACTTCGAGTAGAGATGGCCGAGCTCCGGAAAGAGATGATGGCATTAAAAGCCAAAGTCACGGAAATGGACGAGCTGCCATCGGTCAATGTAAACCGACCTGAGATGAGGGCGACTCAGGATTTGACATCCTCCCACAACAGCAACAGCCAGCAAGAGGAGCTGGTGCGGACTGTGTTGCTTCAAGTGGGAGGCATGATGAATGCCAGATTCGAAGGTCTAGAGGAGCGACTGCTGCCTGAGAAGAGAGTTCGACCTCCTCTGGCGGCAGATAAGGTTAAAACTGCTGCTTCGTCTGCTTCTCCAGGGACTGCTGCTGAAAAGCAACAGCCAGCTTCGCAGACGCAGAAAAGCAAGTCCAAGAAGAGGCCGATGAAAAACTCAGAAGCTACTGCTTCAGAAGCAGCGGGAACTTCTCAGAAGCAATCGCAAGACGTTCCATCTGCGACAGAGCCTGCCAACGAGGGCTGGTCTACTGTCACGAAGCGAGGGAAAAAGAAGGCAACGGCTAAAAAGCCAACGGCGGCTGTGCCAAACGCCACCAAAGCCTCCAAGCCGCAGAAGAAGCAGGCCAAAATAAAGTTGCGTCCTCCTCGATCAGCAGCGGTTGTAATAACTCTGCAGCCGGGAGCCGCAGAGAAAGGGGCAACCTATGCCAATATATTGACGGCTGCCAAGGAGAAGATAGACTTGGGCAGTTGTGGCATCACCAGCTTGCGCTTCCGAAAGGCTGCTACGGGAGCCCGTATTTTGGAAGTAGCCGCAGGTGATGCCAGTGGAGAGAAGGCGGACTCCTTGGCGTTCAAGTTGAAAGAAGTTCTTGGAGAGGAAGTTGCGCGGGTCCATAGACCCACAAAATGTGCCGAGGTCCGAATAACTGGGTTGGATGACTCGGTTTCAAAGGCGGACATTGCGACGGCCATTGCCCAACGAGGAAACTGCCCGGTGGAGGCCATTAGAGTGGGCGAGATAAGGCTCTCTTATCAGGGAACTGGCACCACTCTAGTGAGCTGTCCAGTCGCCGCTGTGAAGAAATTGGGAGAAGAGGGTCGTCTTTTAGTGGGCTGGGTGTCTGCACGTGTGGAAGTTGTGCAGCCCAGACCACTAAGATGTTACCGCTGCCTCGAAAACGGGCATGTAAGAGCTCAATGCTCTGCGGAGACTGATCGCAGCGGTGATTGCTACCGGTGTGGTCAGTCGGGCCATAAATCGGCAACCTGTACTGCCGTTCCTAAGTGTTCCCTCTGTGCGGCGGCGAATAAGCCATCGGCGCATAGATTAGGGAGCAAAGCATGTGCTCCTTCCAAATCAAGAAGGAAATCTTCGAAGACTGCAAAAAGCCCGGCTTCTGCGCCGATGGCTTCTAGCTGCCCCCAAACAGGGGATGCGAGGGTCGACATGGAAACAGTTTAGATGGCCTTACGTGTTCTCCAGGCGAATATCAACCACTCCGCCAGGGCTCAGGATCTTGTGACCCAGAGCATGGCGGAGTGGTTGATCAATATTGCAGTCATCTCGGAGCCATATTTTATCCCATCCAGAGGTGACTGGGCTGGCGACAGAAACGGAGACGTTGTAGTTGTCGGTAAAGGAGTCGCCATAGATAAGGTGTGGAGAGGAAATGGTTGTGTAGCAGTTCTCATTGGTGGAATCATGGTGGTGGGAGTATACTTCTCACCGAACAGGGCTTTTGCGGAGTTTGAGAGTTATCTTGACGAAGTTGAAGCTCTTGTTCGGCAGGGACACCCACACCCAACTCTTTTGCTAGGAGATCTGAACGCAAAATCTGGAGCTTGGGGATCTCCCACCACAAACCCGCGAGGTGTGCTGTTAGAGGAATGGGCGCTGGCAACCGGGCTAAGCATCCTCAATCGAGGGTCGACCAGCACTTGTATACGGCATAATGGCGAGTCAATCGTTGACATCACGTTGGCAAGCACAAATCTGGTGCAACGCGCTATTGGGTGGGAGGTTTTAGAGGGAACTGAAACTCTATCGGACCACCGATACATCCGGTTCCATATCGTTCCCTCTCCTTCCGCCCCAAGTAGTATGAGTCGAAGTGCTTCCCAAAGCGATAGTCCAAGGTGGGCGCTGAAGCGTGTAGACCGCGAACTGCTTGAGGAGGCTTCTTTGGTTCAAGCTTGGGTGGATGCACCATCTTTGCTGGTGAGTGCCGATATTGTGGAAGAGGTGGGTTGGTTCAGTGAAGCTATGACGCAAATATGTGACGCGTCAATGCCTAGGGTCGGGCCACACCCACCTAAACGCCAAGTTTACTGGTGGTCGGCAGTGATATCTCACCTTCGTGTTGAGTGTGTTGCGGTGCGAAGGATATATGCGCGGCTTCGACGAAGACGAAGGCGAGACGAACAACACGTTCGAGAAGTGAAAGAGGCTTACGACTCGTATAAGGAAGTGAAGCTGGCTCTCCAGGTGGCCATTGCGGAGTCTAAGGATGGGGCCCGAGACGAGCTTCTTGAAACCCTGAACCGGGACCCCTGGGGTACCCCTTACAGGATGGTCAGGGAAAAGCTTCGTCCATGGGCTCCACCATTGACTCAAACTATGGAGCCTCCTCTGTTGGATAGAGTGGTGTCAGCATTGTTTCCCGCTAGAGATGCACACACGCCACCTATGATGGTGCCTCCGCAAGAGGCATCAGATGAAGTCACTGAGGTTCCCGAGGTGAATGAGGTTGAGCTCAGGATGGCGGTAAAGCGTTTGAGCGCAAAAAACACGGCCCCGGGACCAGACGGGCTACCTGGTCGAGCATGGGTGGTTGCGCTGCGAAATCTTGGACCTAGGCTTCGGGGCCTTTATGATGCGTGCCTGCAGCAGGGGACCTTTCCATCTCAGTGGAAAACCGGTCGCCTGGTGCTGCTGAAGAAAGATGGTCGTCCGGCGGATTCACCTTCGGCGTATCGCCCTATCGTCCTCCTGGATGAGGTGGCGAAGCTCTTTGAGCGGATTATCGCTTGCCGCCTCATCGGGCATTTAAATCAAGTTGGCCCTAACCTCGCGGAAAATCAATATGGTTTCCGTGTGGGGCGGTCGACTGTAGGCGCGATCTTGCAGGTCAGGTCTATCTCGGAGGAAGCGGTTTCCAGAGGTGAGGTGGTGTTGGCGGTGTCGCTCGATATCGCCAATGCCTTCAACACATTGCCCTGGAGCTGCATAATAGAGGCTCTCAAGTACCACCGTGTCCCCTCCTACCTCCTAAGAATCATCGAGGACTATCTGTCTGAACGATTCATATCGTTCAAGACGGTGGGGGGTTGGATTCAGCACAGGATGAGGTGCGGTGTTCCGCAGGGGTCGGTCCTGGGGCCACTCCTGTGGAACATTGGTTATGACTGGGTGCTGCGTGGCGCGAATCTGTGGGGCGTCCAAGTGATATGTTACGCAGATGACACTTTGGTAACAGCGAAAGGAAAAAGCTACAGGGAAGCGGCTTTGCTAGCCACGGCAGGAGTGGCACAAGTAGTGGGACGAATAAAGAGACTCGGGCTGGAAGTTGCACTTCACAAATCGGAAGCCCTATGCTTCCATGGGCCCCGAAATAAGCCCGCGGCAGGGTCTCATATTGTCGTTGGGGGTGTCCGCATCGGTGTCGAGTCGACGATGAAGTACCTAGGACTCGTCCTCGACAGCCGATGGGACTTTGAAGCCCACTTTAAGAGGCTCTCGCCTAAGCTGGTGAAAACTTCGGCAGCACTCGCAGGAATCCTGCCAAATTTAAGAGGAGCCAAGGTTGGATGCCGAAAGCTGTTCATGGGCGTTGTCAGGTCCATGGCATTATACGGAGCTCCTGTGTGGGCAGCTACTCTCAGAAGCCAAAACATCACTATCCTGAGACAAACTCAGAGAGTGATGGCACTGAGAGTAGTTCGAGGTTACCGCACAGTCTCGTTCGAGGCGGCGTGCGTTCTAGCAGGGTCTTTGCCATGGGACCTCGACGCGAGAGGTCTGTCGTCGATTTACTTCTGGCGGAAGCAGGAAGAAGAGAGGGGCCAACGTCCAGCGGCAAGAGAGATTGAGGGCCGAAGAATTGAGGTGTACAACAATCTTGTGGATGAGTGGATAGTGAGGCTGTCAGAGCCTAGAGCTGGCTTAAAGACCATCGAGGCGGTCTGTCCTGTACTGAAGGACTGGATTGGACGAGAGCATGGGTCGATCACCTTTCGATTGACACAGATGTTAACGGGACACGGTTGTTTCTCGCGTTATCTGTGTCAAATCGGAAGGGAACCGACCCCTCAGTGCCACCATTGCACTGACATTGAAGAGGATACAGCACGGCACACTCTAGAGGTCTGCTCTGCTTGGGTCGACCAACGAAGTGAGCTCATCCGCCAAGTTGGACAGGACTTAACGCTCCCAGCTGTAGTCCGAGCCATGGTTACCAGCGATGAGGCATGGCAAGCGGTAGTTACCTTCTGTGAGGCAGTTCTGGCCCGGAAGGAAGCCGCGGAAAGGGATCGCGAAGCTTTTGCCACAGACCCGATCCGCAGGCGGAGAGCGGGGCGTCGGAGGAGGAGATTCCTCGCTGATCTCCGACCCCCATAACAAAGGCCGTGGCGGTAGTATCGGGGGATACTACCGCCCATGAAAGGCCTGGAGGTGGCGCGCGTGGGTGTTCCGCGCGCCCCTCTCTCTCCGAGAGAGACAAGGTGGGAGGCAGTTGCCTCACCTGTCGAGGAGCCCTTTTCAGGGCGGCGCCGTCGGGGCCGCGGAAGAATGCGAAAGCGTACCCGTAGCCCCGGCAAATGGCGTTAAGAGGACCCCGTCGGTTTTTAGTGGGTGCGAGTCCCACATATCCCTTCCGCCGCCCCCACGGCGGGAGGGAATGCATAAGGCATTTTCCGACGAAAAAAAAAAAAAAAAAAAAAGGTTAGGTTAGGTTAGGTTAGGTTAGGTTAGGTTAGGTTAGGTTTGGCCTGGGCTGCAGTCGCCTCCTTCTGCGAGGAAGTGATGTCGCAGAAGGAGGCGGCAGAGCGCGCGCGGGAGGAGGACCCTCTCGCTGCGCCGCGGAGAAGGAGAAGAAGAGGAAGGCCGAGAAGGGGTGGGTGAAGGCGATCGTTAATCGTCTTCCCTCGCCCCATGGTGGTGAATAGCGGGAGACAGGCGCGGGGGTGCCCTCTCCCGCATTGCACCTATTCACCACCTCCGTCGGGCGGGAACGGCCGTTCTGTCGTTCCCGGGCCCCTCCCTCTAGGGAGGGGTGTGCTGGCCCCGCTGTAAAGGTGGGGGCTCGTCGGCGGGGGACTGGACGTAAAGGCTCTGCCGGATTCCCAGTCCTCCTCCAAAAGACGATGCAGGACAGCCGCTGGGTCGTTTAGTGGGTATACCGGTGTCTAGACCGGGGAGTCCCACATATCCCCCCCATCCCCCAATGGGGGGGAATGCGTAATGCATTTTTCCCAGCGTCAAAAAAAAAAAAAAAAAAAAAAAAAAGGTTAGGTTAGGTTAGGTTGGGGCCCCCATGGTGGTGAATAGCGGGAGACAGGCGCGGGGGCGCCCTCTCCCGCATTGCACCTATTCACCACCTCCGTCGGGCGGGAACGGCCATTCTGTCGTTCCCGGGCCCCTCCTTCTAGGGAGGGGTGTGCTGGCCCCGCTGTAAAGGTGGGGGCTCGTCGGCGGGGGACTGGATGTAAAGGCTCTGCCGGTTTCCCAGTCCTCCTCCAAAAAGACGATGCAGGACAGCCGCTGGGTCGTTTAGTGGGTATACCGGTGTCCAGACCGGGGAGTCCCACATATCCCCCCCATCCCGCAATGGGGGGGAATGCGTAATGCATTTTTCCCAGCGTCAAAAAAAAAAAAAAAAAAGGTTAGGTTGGGGCACCTGGTCAGACAACCTTCTCGTGTGCCCGAGGCTGCTTGTCCCTTATGAATCCTAAGGATCCGGGGGGAACGGCAGCTAAGGGACGGTGTGCCCTGTTAAGTCCGACAATAACTTCCCCCTCGCGGGGGATCTTGTTGTCGGATAACCGATGGTCTGACGGGAGGGAGCTTCTCCGCGCGTCCCTCTGAATAGCAGAGGGCGCAGTGGATGAAGCTGAGACGTGCTCGGCGTGCACTCGCACTGCCATCGAGTAGGCACTGGAGGAAAATCCTTCCTTTGCCAACGTCCAGAGCTCGGAACCCTACTTGCGTCGCTAGGGGCCTCTTGCCCCTAGTGACTCCTGCGGGACTGAGGGTCTTGGCTTCACCGCCCGGGCCGTGAGGAGTAAACCTCTTTAAAAATCCCGGTTTTAAGCGGCTGCGCAGCGTGAAACAACATGGCTTCGGCTGATTCCCTTATCATCTGATCTTGATCCATGATTTGGGAATCAGTGGATCCGGCTGGACGGATTTCCAGTCGCTACTGTGCCCCACGGGGGACCTCACCCCCCTTCAAAAAAGGACAATCAATATGGACAGAGCGAATTGCAAAAAACTACCCCAGGTGGGTACCGACCTCTCGGAGGTCGGAGAATCCCACAGTGCTTCGGCACTCTGCCCCTCGTATTCTGGGGGGGGCAACAATCGCTCCGAGAGCCCAGTCTCTCGTTTAGGTGTGGTGAAGGCCCGAAAGTGCAAATCGACTTTTAGGCGGCCGGCGACGCCGGCGATAATGATGAGTGGGGGAGAAGATGAGTCGGACTGCTCCATCGTGTCCGTCTCCTCTCAGGCTTCAACAGCGTCGAGGTTGACACGCGCTGGGGTGAAGCGGGGGCGTAAGCCCGATGAGCAAAGTGCCTTAGACTCGTCCAAGCGCGCCTTGTACCTGAGGGCTGGGGGGGAAGAAGACGTCGAGGACGTCTTTAACCCCGATGTCCTACCGTCCAAGGCACGAACGAAGGGGAGTTTGCCGAAGGCCGAAGAGCTGGCCTCGGAGATGCAGGCGCTCCCAACGCCTGAGTTGCTGGCACGTGCAGAAATCGAGCACAACACCATTGAGAAAATCGCCGACAAGTCTAAGAACTTGCGCGGCGATTTTATCAAGGGTCTGAGAATGGCGGCGAGGCGATCTGGTGCAGTGGTGGAGGAACTGACGGCCCGCATGGACGTCGACGCCAACGTAAAGCGGCTCGAAAAGGAGAACGCCGAACTTCGTGCCAGTTTGGCGGAGCTCTCCAAGAGGGTGGAAGAGTTGACGAACGCGGTCCGTCAACAAGGAAACCCCCAGGCCAGTGCAGAGAGCGCAGCCAAACCGGCGCCACCAACACCTGCTGCTGGGACTGGAGAATGGGAGGGCCAGTTCATGGCGCGCATTAGCGCGCTGATGGACAAAAAGCTGGCTGCTATTACGCGTCCGTCCCCGGCCGCCGCAGCTCCAGCTGGGCCCTCCCCCGGGCCGTCAAAAGCGAAGGGCAATCGCCCAGAGCCGGTAACTTCCCTGCCACCTGTGCAGTCGCGGTCTGGGGGGGCGCAGGTGCCAAAGGCACCGACGTCCTCGTGGTCGACAGTGGTGGGGAAAAAGGCGGGGACGAAGAAGCCCACATCGAAGGCTCCACCGCCGGCCCCAAAAGCCGGCCCGAAAGCTGGTCCAAGTGGAGTTCCGAAGACTGGTCAAAAGACTGGTCCAAAGGCTGCCCCGAGGACTAGCAAAAAGGCCAGCAAGAAGGCTGGTGGTGCAAGAGGGAGTCCTGCGTCGAGACCTGCACGGCTGCCTACATCTGCGGCGATTACGGTGACAATTCCGGAGGGATCGGATGTTACCATCGCTGCGGTAATGGCAGCCGCAAAGGCGCGCATTAAGTTGTCCGACTTCGGAGTGGACCAGGTCCGCTCGAAGAAGGCAATCACAGGAGGGTTGATCTTGGAGGTGTCTGGGCCTGACTGCACCTCCAAAGCTGACAGGCTGGCTGAACGCATGGGCGTAGCCCTCGCCGATCTGGGTGCGCGTGTGGCGCGCCCGGTGAAGACGGGGGAGTTGCGGCTGAAGGACTTGGATGATAGCGTCACACCTCAAGAGGTGCAGACCGCTGTCGCCGAGGCCGGAGGCTGCTCGGTCAACGACGTGCGGGTGGGTGATATACGCCGCTCACCCAATGCCCTGGGCACGGTATGGGTCCGTTGTCCACTGGCTTCCGTGCGGAAGCTAGCAGCGGCGCAGCACGTCGTCGTCGGCTGGGTCAGGTCTCGGGTCGACTACTTGACCTCGAGACCACTCCAGTGCTTCCGGTGCTTGGAGTACGGGCACGTACGCACCACCTGTCAGAGCGCTGTGGACCGCACAAACCTGTGCTACGCGTGCGGTGAGCCCGATCATCGGGCGAGCCACTGCACGCGTCCGCGCAGGTGTCCACTATGCGCTGATAGGGGATGTAAGGCCGACCACAGGATGGGCAGCAAAAATTGCTCCCGTCCCCGTGGCAAGAGGGGACCTCCCACTCCCTCGGCCCCAGCACCGGAAGGCAGGGCGGCCCCAACAGAGGGGGCCGCTCAGTCGGGCCAAGCCCCGCCCCAGGAAGGTATGGAGGCCTCGTAATGGATCACACCATACGAATCCTCCAGGGCAACCTGATGAACTGCCGGGCGGCTCAGGACCTGGTCCTGCAGACGTTTGCGCAGTTCAAGGTTGGCCTTGCCGTAGTGAGCGAGCCCTACCGTATCCCGGATCATCCTCGCTGGTTCGGGGACGTATCGGGGCTCGTCTCTATCTACTGGGGCGGTGGACAAGGTGACCCCCCCTGCACTCTTCTGGAGAAGGGTCAGGGTTTCGTAGCTACGGAATGGGGTCACCTAGCCGTTGTGGGCTGCTATATCTCTCCCAACTGTACCCTCGCTGTTTACGAGGCGTACTTGGACGCGGTAGGTAATTGCATTCGCAGGTGCCAACCGCGTCCCGTCCTTGTCCTGGGCGACTTCAACGCTCACTCTCGTGAGTGGGGGAGTCGTCTGGACAACGTAAGGGGAGAGACCATTGTGGAATGGGCGGCGGGTATGGACCTCCGGTTGCTTAATCGAGGGTCTGTAAGCACATGTGTGCGGTGGCAGGGAGAGTCGATCGTGGATCTTTCATGGGCGACTCCCTCGGCCACTCACCTCGTGTCGGGATGGAGAGTAGCGGAAGAGGTGGTCACACTATCCGACCACCGCCACATCTTCCTGGATGTGGCCCTCCGCCCCCCCGACCGTGCGTCCCGCCGCAGCAGTAGCCCGCCGCGTCGATGGTCCCTCAACCGGCTCGACAGAGATCTGCTCGAAGCCGCCGCCATCGTCGCGGCCTGGCCGGAAGGCCAAGAGATCTTGCCCGATCCTGAAAGGGAGGCAGCCTGGTTCGGAACAATGATGACGTCGATCTGCGACGCATCCATGCCCCGAGCTAGGCCCACCGAGCAACGGGCGATGTACTGGTGGTCGGTTGAGCTCGAGAGGCTACGCGAGGCGTGCCTCCGCTCCCGCCGTGAGTACACCAGAGCCCGGAGAAGAAGACGAGCACTTGCCGAAGAGGTGGCTAGAGCTTACGAGGAATACCGAGACGCTACCGTGGCGTTCCAACGCGCCATAGCGGATGCCAGGTCTCGGTCCTGGGATGAACTTCTCGAGGGACTGGAGAGGAACCCCTGGGGCCGCCCGTACAAAACTGTACTGGGCAAGCTCCGACCATGGGTCCCTCCGCTGACGGAAACCCTGGACCCTACGTTCGTGGGAGGAGTGGTTGACACTCTCTTTCCTAGGGTCCAGGATAGTCCCCATACCCCCGTGTCCTCGTCCGACCATACCATCTGGGCGGACGAAATGGGGGTATCCGACGAGGAGTTGGACCGAGCCGTTAAGCGCCTCAGGGCTCGTAACACAGCGCCGGGGCCTGACGGGATTCCTGGTAGGGCTTTGGCGCTAGCTCTAGCTGCCGGACTGGGGGACAAGCTGAGGCGGCTGTTTGACGGCTGCCTACGCTCCGGTGTTTTCCCCCGGCCATGGAAAGTGGCAAGATTGGTCCTCTTGAAGAAGGATGGCAGGGCCGAAGACTCTCCCTCTGCGTACCGTCCCATCTGCCTGCTGGACGACGTCGGCAAATTGTTCGAAAGAATAATTGCCGGTCGTCTGTGCACGCATCTGTGGCAGGAAGGTCCCGACTTGTCGGATTACCAGTATGGTTTCCGACATGCGCGTTCGACAGTGGACGCGATTCTCCGCGTCCGTACACTGTCGGACCAGGTAGTGTCCCGGGGCGGGAGGGTTTTGGCAGTGTCGTTGGACATCGTCAATGCCTTTAACTCCTTGCCCTGGAGGGCGATCAGGGAGGCACTCGTGTTTCACGGAGTGCCCCTCTACCTGCAGCGCATAGTTGGCGCCTACCTGCACGACAGATGTGTGCATTATGTGGGCAGGGACGGTACCTGTGTACGGAGGGAGGTGTCGTGTGGGGTTCCGCAGGGGTCTGTGTTGGGCCCGCTTCTGTGGAACCTTGCGTACGATGCAGTCTTGCGCGTCGATCTCCCAACCAGCGTACATGTGGTCTGCTATGCGGATGATACGCTCGTACTTGCTGGTGGAGACTCCTTCGACAGGACCAAAGAGCTCGCCGAGCTCGGGGTGGCATGTGTCGTGGACAAGATCCACGAGCTGGGTCTCCGGATAGCGCCTCAGAAGACCGAGGCGCTGTGGTTCCACAAGCTCCCGAGGGGGAGGGAACCACCCAGCATGTCGGTTCGCGTGGGTGACGTAGACGTCCAGGTGGGGCGGTACCTTAAGTACCTCGGCCTCAATCTGGACAGTCGCTGGGACTTCGGAGAGCACTTCAGCCGCTCTGTCCCCCGGATTCAGAAGGTAGTGGGTGCTCTGCACAGACTGCTGCCAAATCTCGGGGGACCCAGGGAGGGCGTGCGCCGCCTCTATGGTGGGGTCGTGCGATCGATGGCTCTCTACGGAGCGCCCGTCTGGTCGCAAAGGCTGGCGGGTGTTAGGCGCTATAGGCAGTTGTATAACAGTCTACAGCGTCCTATGGCCATTCGTATCGCGCGAGGATACCGGACCATATCGTTCGAGGCGGCGACCATCCTGGCGCGGTTCCCGCCCCTTGACATCTTGGCGGTGATGGACGCACGGGTGTACGTTCGTCTCCGACAGGATGACGGGAGCGGAGCCGCGCCTGCTGAAGTGCGGGTGCAGGAGCGCCGGCGTGCGCTCGGGTTGTGGCGCGAGCGGTTTGACGAGCCGCGGTGTTCGCGCCAGCGCATCGTCGGCGCAATGGCGCCAAACTTCGAAGCCTGGCTAGGGAGGGAACATGGGTACGTCACCTATCGACTTACCCAGGTGCTCACCGGGCACGGCTGCTTCGGTGAATACCTGAGTAGGATCGGACGCGAACCGACACCACAATGCCACCATTGTGGGTGGGACTTGGATTCCGCGCAGCACACGCTGGAGCAGTGCTCGGCGTGGAGCGCGGAGCGTGGAATCCTTGTCAACAGGATCGGGCAAGATCTTAGTCTGCCCAGCGTAGTAGCAGCTATGCTGGCAGACGAAGCGGCCTGGAGGGCCGCGGCCTCTTTCTGTGAGACCGTTATGTTACAGAAAGAGGCCGCCGAGCGGGATCGCGAGAGGGCCGATCCCACTCGGAGGAGGAGGCGGAGGCGGGGCGCTAACGGCCGCCCCGCACCGCCTGCCCCGTGAGGGGGCGCAGTGGTACCCCCTGCCAAACAGGGGGCTTTTCGGGTCCGCGGGTGGTTGGAGTGAGGGCTCTGGCTGCCCAAAATGCGGATCCCGGGATGGCGACGTCACTCAGTGGCGAGTGTCGTCGTAAGCACCGCGAGGGTGCCGGGCGTGGCTATGGGTGCCATTCCCGGGACTGTGCTTAAGGCAAAATGCGAGAGGGGTACCGGTGCGTTCCGTATGGAGATCCCGGAACCCCTTGACATGCATCGAGGCCGGCCACCGGGTTGGTTTTTAGTGGGTCGTCAAATTGACAACCCCACACTCCCCAGCTACGCTCCCTCAGCGTAGTTGGATAGTCTGGTTGCAGATTTTCCAACCCGTACCAAAAAAAAAAAAAAAAAAAAAAAAAAAAGGTTAGGTTAGGTTAGGTTAGGTTAGGTTAGGTTAGGTTGGGGCACTTGTCAGACAACCTTCTCGTGTGCCCAAGGCTGCTTGTCCCTTATGGATATGAGGGATCCGGGGGGAACGGCAGCCGAGGGCCGGTGTGCCCTGTTAAGTCCGACAATAACTTTCCCCGTGGCTGCTACCTAGGGGGATCTTGTTGTCGAATGAACTGATGGTCTGACGGGGGGGGTAAGCTTCTCCGCGCGTCCCTCTGAATAGCAGAGGGCGCAGTGGATGAAGCCGGGACGTACCGGCTTGGCATGCTTCCTCACAGCCGCCGAGCAGGCACCGGAAGAAGTGTTCTTCCGCCAACGTCCCGAGCTCGGAACTCCGCAGGGTCCCTAGGGCCTTGTGGAACTGAGGGCCTTCGGGCTGCGAGGAAGACAACCTCTCTAAAAAAATACCCTGGCGGACCCCTCTGGCGGTTCTGGGATGTGGGTGGCTTGGCGACTAGGTCATAAGCAGGCTTACTTGCCTTGCCACCAGTCTCTTACTGTCGGAGGTAGAAGCTGCTGAGTGAGACCAGGGTGAGGCTGGTTTTCTCTCTAGCGGCCCCGTGAAAGGGCAAGTCGTGTCGCACGCCCGTGAAAGGGATGTGTGGCATGAACAAGCCTGTGGGCTGCATGAGGAAGAAAACCTCTTTAAAAAATTACTTCTGGTGGTGGAGTTTTCCGACGGTTTTGGGATGTGGGTAGCTTGGCGACTCGGTCGTGGTTCTTTAGGTCGACTGACTTGCCTTGCTACCAGTCCCTTAACTGTCTGGGAGAGGAAACTGCTGAGCGAGGAAGAAAACCTCTTTAAAAAATTACATCAGGCGGTGGAACACCGAAAGGTGGGAAGCCGCTGAGTGGGTTCGGAGCGAGGCCGAACCTGCTCGGGATGGAGGCGGCAACGGGTCGTTGGCAACATCGCCCTATCCGCCTGCCCCGTAAGGGGCGGAGTGGTACCCCCTGCCAAACAGGGGGCTTTTCGGATTCGCGGGTGGTTGGGGTGAGGGCTCTGGCTGCCCATCATGCGGGTCTCGGGAGGGCGGCGATACCAGGGAGACTCGGTATTGTCGTGAGCTCCGCGCACGTGGTGTTACAGCCATGTGCGTGGGTTTCGGTCGTGGCTATGGGTGCCATTATCGGGACTGTGCTCTGTGCAAACTGCGGAGGGTCACTGGTGCGTTCCAATTGGAGATCCCAGAGTCCCTCATATGCAGTGAGGAGGGTCACCGGTCGGTTTTAGTGAGTCGTCGAGTGCTCTTCAAGTGCTCGATAAACCTCACATACCTCCAGTTACGTTCCCTCGACGTAACTGGAAAGTCTGTATGCAGATTTCCGCCCGTCAAAAAAAAAAAAAAAAAAAAAAAAAAGGTTAGGTTAGGTTGGGCGGGTCCTGTGTTTATTCATTAATAGTTGGTTTTGCCTAGCTCCGGTCTTGGATAAACGCAGGGCCCTTCTTACGCCGCAGGGGTTCGCGGGTAAGAAGGCAAATGGTCTTGGGGGAGAGCGCAAGTCGTGAAGATCCCCAAGGCAAGTCTGTGGTTGCTTCCTTCACGAGGTGCCGCCTGTTATTGGTCTATTTCCTTCAGAAATAGACGAAACAGAAACCACAGGCGCCGGCTTACGCCCTTTTCAGGGCGTGTCGGTGGGGTAGGCTTGGGAACTATGGGTGGGGCTTCTCCGCGCGTCCCTCTGGTCAGCAGATGGCGCAGCGGATGGAGATAAGTGGGTTGTGGGTCGGGCGAGTTGCCGTTGTGGGGGGGTGTTTATTTATTTATTTATTTATATGTATTTATTATTTATTTATATGTTTATATTGTCGAGAGGGAAGGCTCCTCCAAGTCTGTTTTCAGAGGCGGAGGAAGCGTTTGTAGTTGGGAGAGGCGGCACTAACCCTGCCGTCTGGAAAGATTACGCCATCTTTCCGCCGGTTCTGTACTGTCGCTTCAAAGACCCCTTATCGGGCGTTAAGGTGGTACGTTGTGGCAGTGCAGACCGAGGGGGGCTTGCCTTTATTGGCCGGTCTCAGAGAAGGAAAACTCGAAATAAACCCTACGGATACCGGGGGACCTCCGTAGTATGTACCCTTCCCCGGCCACAGGGGGCACTGGCTGGGTGTGACCTTTTATATCCCCCATACTCGTGGGAACTATTATGGATCTAAAAACTTCAAAAAACAAAAACGATGGTGGTCGTTCTGACCAGAAGGAGGAGAATGCTCGCGATTCGTTGCGAAGCACTGCCGAAAAGGCAAGCGAGAGGAAGGGAGATTATTGCTTGAGTTCAAGTGATAATGTCTCTCTTATTACTGTTGAGTCCGATCATGAATCGAGGCTCAGCGATTGCAGTGTGGTGATGGAACGTCTTCCAGCTAAATACTGGAAGAAAGACCAGGTGACGCCTGGAAAACGGCCTCACACGGAGTCTGGATCGGAATCTGCCTCTGGTGACGAAGAGGCAGTCGCTCTTAGACCTGTTGTGACGACTGCTAAGAGGGGCAGGGGTCGTCCTCCGACATCCGGAAAGTATGTCGGTCAAGCAAAGGCTCAGGCAGAACTGAATGCGCTCAGGCGGGAAGAATACATGCGCTCTGTAGAGGAAGAAGTAGCTGCACAGGTGGCCAGGCACAAAGCTACGCGCAAGATTGCTCCACCGGCGCAGCCGGTGAGGGAGAAAAGTGGTTTGGCTTATGAACTGAATGAACAGATCGCAGAAGCCACTGCCACGATCTTGTATGTTGCCACGAAATCGGGTAACTTGAAGGGAACGTTCGCGAAAGCGCTCAAGACGTCTGCTGAGTCAATTCAGGTTGCGGTTGAAGCTCTCTACGCAAACTCTGTTTCGGAGGAAACGAAGAAGCTTCAAGCAGACAACACTCGTTTGCGAGCTGAGGTGGCGGAGCTTCGAAAGGAGCTTGGAGAGTTGAGACATAAAGTCCTCCGAGTTCCAGAGCAAATGGACGATGTGAATGTGAATTTGGCTTCATCTGCATCGAACCAGCAAAAAGAGCTGGTTCGTTCGATCATGCTGCAGGTGGGCAGCATGCTCAATGCCAGACTGGAAGGAGTGGAGGAAAGGCTTCTGCCGGAAACAAGGCATCGTCCTCCACTAGCGGCAGACAAGCGTCAGGAAGCCTGTCGCGAGCAACCAGAGGTGGCAAAGGAGGCTAAAACTCAGCCTTCACAGCCTAAAAAGAAGAAGAAGCCAAATTCAGGTGGAATCCCGGCACAGACTTCAGAGGAGAAGAAGTCACGGGATACTCCAGCAGCGGCCAAACCCACTACTGAGGGTTGGACAAAGGTCACGAAGCGTGGCAAAAAGGTGAAGGCAGCAGCGGCACCAAACAAACCTAGGCAGGAAGGTGCAGCCAAGCCTAAAGGCAAAGCAGCAGCGCCAAAGCTGCGCACTCCTAAAACTGCAGCAGTTGTTATAACGCTGCAGCCGGGGGCTGCGGAAAAGGGTGTGACATATGCCAATGTGCTAGCGGAGGCAAAGTCGAAGATCGACCTATCAAGTTGCGGCATCACTAGCCTTCGGTTTAGAAAGGCAGCCACCGGTGCCCGTATTCTCGAAATTGCAGGAGGGGAAGCCAGTGGTGCGAAGGCTGACTCTCTTGCAGAAAAAATGCGAGAAGCACTGAGTGAAGACCTGGCGAGAATATCTAGGCCAATTAAATGTGTTCAGTTTCGCATAACAGGCCTAGATGATTCAGTGGGACAAGAGGAGATAGCAGAAGCTGTGGCGCAACGCGGTGGCTGTCCCAAAGACGCTGTAAAAGTTGTGGGAGAAATAAGGCGTTCCCAGCAAGGCTTAGGAGTTGCTATAGCGAGCTGTCCTGTGGCTGCTGCTAAAAAGATAGGAGAGGAAGGTCGCCTTCTGATCGGATGGGTCTCGGCTCGAGTAGAAATGCTCCAGGCCAGGCCCATGCGATGCTACAGGTGCTTGCACAACGGCCACACACGGGCTATGTGCACTGAAGAAGTGGATCGGAGTGACGAGTGTTACCGGTGTGGTCGTCCCGGCCACAAGTCGGCGACTTGTTTGGCGGTGCCAAGGTGTTCTCTTTGCGCTGCGGCAGGCAAACCGTCTGCGCATCGGCTGGGAGGTAAGATGTGTGCTCCTCCAAATTCAAGGAGAAACAGAGCAGCAAAAGCTTCAAAAAGCGCAACGTCGGCAGCAACAAGTTGTTCCCCGCCGCGAGCGGAAGGTGTGGAGGAGGAGACCTCTCATCCTCCAGAAATGGACATTTAGCGGGCCCAGGATTTCACCAGGAGAACGCCAACCACTCCGCCAGGGCTCTGGATTCTGTTATCTAGAGGATGGCGGAGTGGTTGACAAATGGCAGGTGGAGGTAACCTTCTGTGAGGCGGATCTAGCCCGGAAGGAAGCCGCGTAAAGGGGTCGTGTGGTTCTGGCCCACAGACCCGATCCGCAGAAGGAGAGCGGGGTGTTGGAGGAGGTTCCTTTTGGATCTCCGACCCCACTACACAGGCTGTGACGGTAGTACCGGGGGGTACTACTGTCCCTAAATAGCCTAGAGGTGGCGCGTGTGGGTGTTCCGCGCGCCCCTCTTTCTCCGAAATAGACCAGGTGGGAGGCAGTTGCCTCACCTGTCAGAGGAGCCCTTTTCAGGGCGGCGCCGTCGGGGCCGTGGAAGAGTGCGAAAGCGTGCCCATAGCCCCGGCAAATGGCGTTAAGAGGACCCCGTCGGTTTTTAGTGGGTGCGAGTCCCACATACCCCTTCCGCCGCCCCCACGGCGGGAGGGAATGCATAAGGCATTTTCCGACGCAAAAAAAAAAAAAAAAAAAAGGTTAGGTTAGGTTAGGTTAGGTTGGGCGGGTCCTGTGTTTATCCATTAATAGTTGGTTTTGCCTAGCTCCGGTCTTGGATAAACGCAGGGCCCTTCTTACGCCGCAGGGGTTCGCGGGTAAGAAGGCAAATGGTCTTGGGGGAGAGCGCAAGTCGTGATGATCCCCAAGGCAAGTCTGTGGTTGCTTCCTTCACGAGGTGCCGCCTGTTATTGGTCTATTTCCTTCTGAAATAGACGCAACAGAAACCACAGGCGCCGGCTTACGCCCTTTTTAGGGCGTGTCGGTGGGGTAGGCTTGGGAACTATGGGTGGGGCTTCTCCGCGCGTCCCTCTGTTCAGCAGATGGCGCAGCGGACGAAGATAAGTGGGTTGTGGGTCGGGCGAGTTGCCGTTGTGGGGGGGTGTTTATTTATTTATTTATTTATATGTATTTATTATTTGTTTATATGTTTATATTGTCGAGAGGGAAGGCTCCTCCAAGTCTGTTTTCAGAGGCGGAGGAAGCGTTTGTAGTTGGGTGTGGTGGCACTAACCCTGCCACCGGGAAAGATTACGCCATCTTTCCGCCGGTTCTGTACTGTCGCTTCAAAGACCCCTTACCGGGCGTTAAGGTGGTACGTTGAGGCAGTGCAGACCGAGGGGGGCTTGCCTTCATTGGCCGGTCTCAGAGAAGGAAAACTCGACATAAACCCTACGGATACCGGGGGACCTCCGTAGTATGTACCCTTCCCTGGCTACAAGGGCTCTGGTCGGGGTGACGAGTATTTCCCTACTACTCGTGGGAATTGTTATGGAATCCAAAAAATTAAATAAAACTTTGAAAGGTGTTGGTGGTCGTAAAGACCAGGGTGTTGAGGAGAGTTCGGGCGCAATAGCGCATAGTTACGCCAGCAAGGCGGGCGGAAGTCGCAGTGTTGCGGTTTCGGAGAAAGGTTCGGACAACGTGTCGAACGTGGGCGTTTCGGACGCGGAGTCAATGTCCAGCGATTGTTGTGTGACTCTGGAGCAGCTGTCTCCCTATTGGAGGAGCAAGCTCGAGTCTTGGGAAGCTCAAGCTGGCAAGCGGCGGCACGAAGAGGATTCTGTCTCGGAGATTGCTTCGTCAGACGATGAGGCTTCTCCGGCCAATTCAATGGTGCTTTCAGCCAAGAGAGGAAGAGGTCGCCCTCCTACGACGGGTGTTTATGTAGGAAAGGCAAAGGCCCAGGCGGAGTTGAAGGCTTTGCGTCGCGAGGATGAGCGACAAAGGTTTGAAGAGGAAGTTGCAGCTAAAGTCGCGCGCAACAAGACTACTCGGGTGGTTGCCCCTCCGGAGCGTCCTAATGTGGAGAATAGCTTAGCGGCGGAACTGGTGAAGCAGGTCCAGGATGCTTCCCAGATAATCCTGGAAGTGGCGACAAAGTCTGGGAACCTTAAAGGAACCCTGACTAAGGCCTTGAAGGACTCCGCAGCATCTATAAAGGCGGCTGTGGAGGAGCTGAGCAAGCGGTCGGTAACGGAAGAGACCGTCATGCTCCAAGCGGACAACGCTCGTCTTAAAAAGGAGATGGTGGAACTCCGAAGGGAGTTCGTTGAATTCAAGGCGAAAGTGTCGGAGAACCAGGCGTCTCCAGCGAAGGGTGGTCAGGCATCATATCCCCAGAGCGAGAGCAACCGGCAGCAGGAGGAGCTGATGCGGTCAGTGCTTTCGCAAGTGGGGAGCATGATAAATGCCCGCTTTGAAGGTATGGAGGAGAGGCTCCTACCTGAGAAGAGAAGCCGCCCCCCTCTAGCGGCTGATCGGCGCAATGCTGCTGCTGCTGAGGATAATGGTCCTACTCTTGATCCCAAGGTCACTCCTGGAACTGGTCATCCGGCTCCGGAGGCTCCAAAGGACAAGAGTAGGAAAAAGAAGGGAAGGTCTGAGGCCACCAGAGAAGCGGCAGGACCATCGCAGAGGCAACCGCAGGATCCCCCTGCAGCACCGGAGACCGTGGACGAAGGCTGGTCCACGGTTAATAACAAGCGAGGGAAGAAAAAGAAGAAGGTGGTCAAGCAGCCTGTTGGGACCCAGAGGAGACCCACAGCTGCCAAGACTTCAAAACGGGCGAACGTCAAATTACGGCCTCCTCGGACTGCAGCAGTAGTAATTACTCTGCAGCCAGGAGCCGAGGAGAAGGGGACTACGTATGCCAGTCTTCTGTTAGCTGCAAAGGCAAAAATCGACCTTAGCAGCTGTGGCATCACCAGCCTACGATTCCGAAAGGCGGTGACAGGAGCTCGTATCCTCGAGGTAGTTGGGGGAGAAGCCAGCAACGAGCAAGCGGACTCCTTAGCTCACAAACTGAGGGAGGCTTTGGGAGAAGAGGTTGCTCGGGTCTCAAGACCCACAAAGTGCGCCGAGTTGAGAATCTTCGGATTGGACGACTCGGTGTCGAAAGAGGATATTGCGGCTGCCACCGCTCAGCGAGGGTGTTGTCCGGCTGAGGCGGTAAAAGTGGGTGAAATAAGGCGCTCTCCACAAGGCACCGGAACAGTGCTGGTAAGCTGCCCCGTCGCAGCTGCCAAGAAGATGGGCGAAGGCGGCCGACTGCTGGTTGGCTGGGTGTCGGCCAGAGTGGAAATGGTGCAGCCTAGGCCACTAAGGTGTTACCGCTGTCTAGAAAGCGGTCACGTGAGGGCACAGTGCACTGCAGTGACCGACCGCAGCGGTGAATGCTACCGTTGTGGTCAGACGGGTCACCAGGTGGCGACCTGCGTTGCGACCCCGAAATGCTCGATCTGTGCAGCAGCTAATAAGCCCTCAGCGCACAGGTTGGGCAGCAAGTCGTGTGCTCCTCCTAAACCAAGGAGAAGCAAGGCTCCGAAGAAAACAGCCACTGAAGGGGCTGCTTCCCATCCCCCGTCACAAACTGGGGGAGAGATGGAAGCAGATTAAGAAGAGCGGGGGGCCGGAGTTTTCCATCATCTCCGGCCCCCATAACACAGGCCATGACGGTAGTACCGGGGGGTACTACCGTCCCTTAAGGGCCTAGAGGTGGCGTGCGTGGGTGTTCCGCGCGCCCCTCCCTCTTCTGAGGATCCGGTGAGAGGCAGTCAGCCTCACCGTAGAGGTGCTCTCCCCAGAGCAGACGCCGTCGGGGCCGCGGAAGAATGCGAAAGCGTGCCCGTAGCCCCGGCAAATGGCGTCAAGAAGGACCCCGTCGCGGTTTTAGTGGGTGCGAGTCCCACATATCCCTTCCGCCGCCCCCGTGGCGGGAGGGAATGCATAAGGCATTTCCCGACGTTAAAAAAAAAAAAAAAAAAAAAAAAAAAAAAAAGGTTAGGTTAGGTTAGGTTAGGTTAGGTTAGGTTAGGTTGGGGGACCCCCCACAGTGCTTGCGTCCACGTCGCGTCCCCTGGAAACGATCCCCAGTTCTGACCACCGTAACGGAGTGGCAGACTGGGCTCGGCTAAAGTGCACTGTGCGTTGTAGATTTTCTTGCGGTTTTCTACAACACTGGCGGAGGCAATGCCGAAATTGCCTAAACCTGCGCGGGACGCCTCCGGGCGTTTCCTAAAAGGCCCTTCTCAGGGCCAACCCGACGACGGAAAGGCGGTAGGCCTATGCGGTCGGTCGAACGAGTTGTCGGACTCGGAGTCGGACGCCAGTTCGATGTCGGAGGGCCCTCTCGTGGCGATCACGGAGGGCCAATCGAGAAAGCGGGCCTTTTTGAAGGACGGATCTGGCTCCTCGGAGTCGGCGACTACTTCGAGGAGCAAGCCTAAGCTTTTGAAAGCAAAGGCAAAAAAGCGGGTCGCAATTGCCGATACCCACGAGGTGGGTCTGGCCGATGCCCAACGCCAGCTTAACCTGGCTCGTCGGGTGCAGCTCCAGCAGGACCTGGAAGAGCAGGTCGCTGCTAAGGAGCAGCAGGCGCGTGTTGCGCGAGCCAAGGCTGGCTACGGCGCATCAAGCGTCCGTTATGAGGACCACTCCCTGGCCGAGCTGGAGCGCATGGCTCAGGAGGACGAGCAGGAGATCGTGGAGGTCGCCTCTAAGTCCTCTAACCTGAAGGGGACTTTCCAGAAGTCCCTAAAATGCAGGGCCGCAAGCATGCGCGGCATCGTCCGGGAGCTGGTGCAGCGCACCGCCACGGACGAGACGCGGCAACTGCAGGCGACGGTCGATCGTCTGCAGTCGGAGGTCAGCCAGCTGCACACGAAGCTGGCTGAAGTCACGGCCCGGCCTACTCAGGCTGGCCCACAACCGGCGGCTGCCGAAGCCACGGTCCGGTCTACTCAGGCCGATCCAAAACCGGCGCCGGCGACTGAAGGTCCCTCCTCCTCCTCCTCCAACCTTAAGGATATCATCCGCAAGGTTGTCATGGAGGAGAGGGCTTTCACGCGAGCCTGCCTCGATGGCATCGAGGACAGGCTCTTGCCGGAGAAGCGCGTCCGTCCGCCACTAGCGGCAGACAAGAGGCCGAACCAGCCGGGGCCATCCTCCCAACCGGAGGACGCCCAACTCCCCTCGACCACTCCGTCAAATCAGCCGTGGACGGAAGTGGTCAACAAGAGAAAGGGCAAGGCCAATAAAAAGGCGAAAAAGGCCGCCGCCGCCCCTGCCACCCCCGCCGCCACCCCTTCCTGCCCGTCCCAGGCGACCGGCAAGGGCAAGGGGAAGGGGAAGGGGAAAAAGTCGGCCCCTAAGCCCGCCGCCGCTGCCCCCGCAGCCAAAAGGGCCCCCGCCGGTGGGAGGAAGCCTCTAATTCCTCCCAAGACCGCGGCCGTCGTGGTGACACTCACCGTGGAGGCCGCGGAGCGGGGTGAAACGTACGAGTCCGTTCTCAAGCGGGCTCGTACAAACGCCGATCCCACCCAGCTTGGCATCGGAGCCGTCACGTGCCGCCGGACCCAAGCCGGGGCTCGAATTTTCGAGTTCCCGGGGGCCCAGGGCGGCGCCAACGCGGACCTCTTCGCAGGTAAACTGCGAGAGGTCATCGCGGACGCGGCCAAGGTGGTCCGGCCAGTCAAGTCGGCGGCCTTGGAGGTGACCGATCTAGATGACTCGGTCACCAAAGAGGAGGTGGTGGCGGCGATCGCAGCCATTGGGGGCTGCGACCCCGCAGCGGTGCAAGGTCGGGACATCAGGCCCGGCCGCGGTGGCATGGGCACTATCCGCCTTGAGTGCCCAGTCGCCACTGCCAAAGCCGTCGTCGCCAAGGGGCGGCTCGCTGTGGGTTTTAGCTCCTGCCGGGTCCAAGCACTTGAAGACCAGCCTCTGCGCTGCTTCAGGTGCTTTGGGATCGGGCACACGCGGGCCCTCTGTCCGTCCAAGGTGGATAGGACGGACAGCTGCTACCGCTGCGGCCAGGAGGGGCATAAGTCCGCCTCCTGCAAGGCCACCACGCCGCGCTGCGCTGTGTGCGCAGCTAGTGGCCGTCCAGCAGGCCACGTCATGAAGGGGAGGAACTGTAATCCTCCCCCGAAGAAGGGCAAAGCGCAGGCGCCGACCCCGCCTGCCGCCGCTGCAACCGCCGCCCCTGAACCAGGGACCTCGGCGGCTGATGAGGGAGGTGCGATGTCCGATTAAATGCATAGGGTCGAACATCGCATCCTCCAGGCGAACATCAACCACTGCAAAGCAGCCCAGGACCTGCTAATGCAGGTCATGGCTGAGTGGTTGGTGGACGTGGCGGTGGTCGCCGAGCCGTATTCGGTCCCCAGTCGTTGGCTGGGTGATCGGGACGGCTTGGTGGCATTGGTGGCGCGGTCTTCCACAGACTCCCCTCCCCTCTCGCTCTTAGAGAGGGGACCGGGATACGTGGCCGCCGCGTGGGGAGAAATAGCCCTGGTGGGCGTGTATTTCTCCCCAAACCGCCCTCTTCAGGACTTCGAGAACTTCCTCGGAGTCCTCAAGGCGGTTGTGGGAAGGGCGGCGCCGCGTCAGGTCGCCATCTTAGGCGACCTGAACGCTTGGTCGACGGCCTGGGGCAACCCGACGAACAACGTCAGGGGATGCCCCGTCGAACTCTGGGCGGCGTCGTCCGGAGTGTCCCTCCTCAATAGAGGGACGGTTCAGACGTGTGTGCGGCGATGGGGAGGGTCAGTGGTGGACGTCTCGTTCGCCACCCCCATCTTGGCCGCCCGCGTCGTGAACTGGCGGGTGGAGATGATGGAGACATTGTCGGACCACCGATACGTGCGGTTCGACATCTCCATCAACCCCAGCCCCCGGACGACGGCCCCCCAAGGCCGATCGACCTTCCCGCGGTGGGCCCTTACCCGCCTCGACCGCGAGGCGGCTAGGGAGGCGACGTTCATCCAGGACTGGCTCACGCCTCCTGTCCAAGTCCTGGACGTGGACGCCGCAGCGGCGGAACTCCGGAGGTCCCTGACCGAGGTGTGCAACTCCAGCATGCCTCGGTCTCGCCGTCCGCCCCCCCGATGCGCCGTGTACTGGTGGTCGGAGGAACTGGCGGGGCTCCGGGCCGCCTGCGTGGCGGCAAGGCGGGAGTATGCGCGGAGTAGAAGGCGCAGCCGGCGAGACCCCGAGGAGGAGGACCGTCTCTACGCCTCTTATGTAGAGGCAAAGACGGTCCTCAAGTCAGCGATGGCCGCCGCAGATGATGCGGCGCGAGCCGAGATGCTGGAGGGTCTCGACAGGGATCCGTACGGGAGACCATATAAGGCGGCGCGGAACAAACTGCGCCCCTTTGGTCCCCCACTAACGGAGTCCCTGGAGCCGGCATTGCTGGATGGGGTGGTCCGGTCCCTGTTTCCACCAGGGACCAATTTCACCCCACCAGTAATGGACCCCCCGCAGGGTGCTCCTTCCCCGGAGGAGGAAGTCCCTCCGGTCACGGTGGAGGAGCTGGCTGCGGAGGTCCTTCGCCTCCGCGCCAAGAAGACGGCCCCCGGGCCGGACGGCGTGCCAGCGCGAGTGGTGGCTCTAGCCACCACCCATATGGAGGGCAGGTTTCGGGACCTCTTCAGCGCGTGTTTTGCGTCTGGGAGGTTTCCGAAACCATGGAAGGAGGGGCAGTTGTGCCTCCTCCGAAAGGAGGGACGCCCGGCAGACTCCCCCTCGGCATACCGGCCCATCGTTCTGCTCGATGAGGTCGGTAAGATGTTCGAGGGGATAGTCGCCAGCCGGCTAAATGGCCTCCTGCTGGAGGTGGGGCCGAACCTGTCGGACGCCCAATTCGGTTTTCGAAGGAGGCGTTCGACAGTGGACGCGCTGGCCCGGCTCAAGGGCCAGGTGAGGGAGGCCGTGGAGGTGGGTGACGGGGTGTTGGCTGTGTCATTCGACATAGCCAACGCGTTCAACTCCGTCCCCCACTCCACAATCCTTGAGGCGCTCCGTTACCATGGAGCGCCTCAGTACTTGCGGGGCCTTCTGGCCAGCTACTTGGAGGACCGAGCAGTCCTCCTGGTGGATAAAGCTGGCCAGATGCGGCGGTACGGCGCGGAGTCCGGTGTTCCACAGGGGTCTGTCCTAGGACCACTCCTGTGGAACATCGGCTTCGACTGGCTCCTGCGGGGAGCTCTCCTCCGTGGCACGAGTGTCATCTGCTATGCGGATGACACTCTCCTCACTGCCCGGGGGGGGAGCTTTAGGGAGGCGGCGAGCTTGGCCTCAGCCGGCGGATGCCTGGTCGCGGGAAGGATCCGTCGGCTTGGATTGGGGGTCGCGCTGCACAAGACCGAGGCCGTGTTCTTCCACGGGCCTAGGCAGCGCGTCCCACCTGACGCCCATATAGTCGTGGAGGGCGTCAGGGTTGAGGTAAAGGCCCAGATGAAATATCTGGGCCTTGTGCTCGACAGCAGGTGGCGCTTCGGCCCGCATTTCAGCGGGCTGTCGACGCGCCTGCTAAAGGTCGCGGGTGCCCTCGCTTGGCTCCTCCCAAACCTGGGAGGGCCAAAAGCGCGATGCCGGCAGCTGTATGCCGGCATTTTAAAAAGCATGGCCCTCTACGGGGCCCCCATCTGGGCGGACTCCCTCCAAAGGAGGGAGAATGCCGCCGCGATCCGTAGGCCCCAAAGGGCCATCGCGCAGCGGGTGGCGAGGGCCTACCGGTCGGTGGGGTTCGCGGCGGCGTGCGCTCTGGCGGGCACCCCTCCTTGGGAGCTCGAGGCGTGGGTGCTCGCCAGAGTGTACGAGTGGACGGCGGGGCGAAGGGCGCTCGATGAGCGCGTCGCCCCAGAAGAGCGGGAGGCCGTCCGGCGGCAGGCGAGGGACGCGATCGTCCAACATTGGACGGAGGACCTCGCCTCCGCCGCGTTTGGCCGCCGAACGCTGGACGCTCTCGGGCCAGTCCTACAGGATTGGCTCGAGCGGCCCCACGGCTTCCTCTCTTTCCGTATGGTGCAGGTGCTATCCGGGCACGGATGCTTCGGATCGTACCTGCACCGGATCGGAAGAGAGGAGGCCCCGCTGTGCCACGAGTGTGGCGCAGCTGAGGACACGGCGCAGCACACCCTCGAGGTGTGCCCGTCGTGGTCCGAGCCTCGTCGCGGCCTGACGACGATTGTCGGGCCGGACCTCTCGCTTCCCGGTGTGGTCGAATCCATGCTGGGGAGCGAGGTGGCCTGGGCTGCAGTCGCCTCCTTCTGCGAGGAAGTGATGTCGCAGAAGGAGGCGGCAGAGCGCGCGCGGGAGGAGGACCCTCTCGCTGCGCCGCGGAGAAGGAGAAGAAGAGGAAGGCCGAGAAGGGGTGGGTGAAGGCGATCGTTAATCGTCTTCCCTCGCCCCATGGTGGTGAATAGCGGGAGACAGGCGCGGGGGTGCCCTCTCCCGCATTGCACCTATTCACCACCTCCGTCGGGCGGGAACGGCCGTTCTGTCGTTCCCGGGCCCCTCCCTCTAGGGAGGGGTGTGCTGGCCCCGCTGTAAAGGTGGGGGCTCGTCGGCGGGGGACTGGACGTAAAGGCTCTGCCGGATTCCCAGTCCTCCTCCAAAAGACGATGCAGGACAGCCGCTGGGTCGTTTAGTGGGTATACCGGTGTCTAGACCGGGGAGTCCCACATATCCCCCCCATCCCCCAATGGGGGGGAATGCGTAATGCATTTTTCCCAGCGTCAAAAAAAAAAAAAAAAAAAAAAAAAAAAAAAAAAAAAAAAAAAAAAAAAAGGTTAGGTTAGGTTAGGTTAGGTTAGGTTAGGTTAGGTTAGGTTAGGTTGGGCGGGTCCTGTGTTTATCCATTAATAGTTGGTTTTGCCTAGCTCCGGTCTTGGATAAACGCAGGGCCCTTCTTACGCCGCAGGGGTTCGCGGGTAAGAAGGCAAATGGTCTTGGGGGAGAGCGCAAGTCGTGATGATCCCCAAGGCAAGTCTGTGGTTACTTCCTTCACGAGGTGCCGCCTGTTATTGGTCTATTTCCTTCTGAAATAGACGTAACAGAAACCACAGGCGCCGGCACTCTGTCGGTGGGGTAGGCTTGGGAGGGTTGGGTTTACTTATCCACGCGTCCCTCTGCTCATCAGATGGCGCTGTGGATGAAGGTGGGAAGAATGGGGGGGTTGTTGGTCGTGGGTCGGGCATGATGCCATTGTGGGGGGGTGGGGGTTTATTTATTTATTTATGTATGTTTATTGTATTTATTTACGTATAGTGTTTTTTTTTTTTCTTTTGGAGAGGGAAGGCTTCTCTGAATCTGTTCAGCAGAGGAGGAGGAAGCGTTCTGTTGTTGGGTGTGGTGGCACTAACCCTGCTGCCTGGAAAGATTGCGCCGTCTTTCCGCCGGTTCTGTACTGTTCTCTTCAAAGACCCCTTACCGGGCGTTAAGGTGGTACGTTGAGGCAGTGCAGACCGAGGGAGGCTTGCCTTCATTGGCCGGTCTCAGAGAAGGAAAACTCGAGATAAACCCTACGGATACCGGGGGACCTCCGTAGTATGTACCCTTCCCCGGCTACAGGGGGCACTGGCCGGGTGTGACCGCTTATATCCCCCATACTCGTGGGATTCATCATGGAAAATTTTACAAAAACCAAAAAAGACGTAGATGCTGGTCATAAGGACCTAGGTGTTGTGGAAGGATGTCGGAGTGTTTCAAGAAGCTCGCTCAGCGACGTTTCATTTGAAACTGTTTCGGACATAGAAAGCAGGGTGAGACCCTGCAGTGTGGAGCTGGAGCCCCTTTCTTCTAAGTTCTGGCGAAAGGACCTCGGAAAGCGACGACACGACGAAGGTACTGGCTCGGAACCAGCCTCAAGCGACGATGAGGCAACTCCGACCAACTCCGTTGTGTTGTCAGCCAAAAGGGGTAGGGGGCGCCCCCCTACAACGGGCAAATATGTAGGGCATGCTGCAGCCCAGGCTAATCTTAAGGCCCTACGAAAAGAAGAGGAACGGAAGATTGCGGAGGAGGAAGTGACAGCCCGTGTCACTAGCCACAAGGCAAAAAGAGTTGTGGTACCTCCTTTGCAAGAGGATCGCAGTGGGTTTGCGCATGACCTCGTGAAGCAGGTTGTAGATGCCACGGAGGTGGTACTGAATGTGGCGGCTAAGTCGGGCAATCTCAAGGGTCCGTTCATTAGGGCCCTTAAAGATTCGGCAGCCTCCATTAAGGTGGCAGTGGAGGAATTGAATGCCTCGAAGACAACGGATGAAGTGACGAAGCTCCAAGCCGATAATGTTCGGCTACGGGCTGAAATGGCGGAGCTCCGTAAGGAGCTGATAGATCTGAGGTCGAGGCTTTCGGATGCGGATGAGTGCCCCCCGACTGCAAGAGGGCGAGAATCAACGGCAAATTTGCCTTCCTCCTCGCCCTTGGAAAAGAACGAACAACAAGAGGAGCTTATTCGTTCAATCATGTTACAGGTGGGTGGCATGTTGAACGCCCGCTTCGAAGGAATGGAGGAGAGGCTCCTTCCTGAGAAGCGGACTCGGCCTCCTCTTGCAGCGGACAGACGCAAGGAAGCCGTTGCTTCTGAAGCTGAACAACCGGCCCCAAAGCCAGTCGTGAACAAGGGGAAAAAGCAGTCTGCTGCTGCAAGAGAAGCTGCAGGGTTCTCCCAGTCGCAAGCGAACGCAGAAGTGCCAGCTGCTGAGGGACATAAGGAGGGATGGTCTACGGTGACCAAAAAAGGCAAAAAGAAAGCCAAAGCGACGCCGGCAGCGAAGCCAACGGGCCCGAAGGCGAGCACAAAGACTGCAAAGCCATCTCCTCCCCCCCGTTCTGCCCCGGTAAAGCTGCGAGCTCCTCGATCTGCAGCGGTAGTTATTACCCTGCAGCCGGGAGCTGCTGAAAAGGGCGCTACCTATGCCAAGATCTTGGCAGATGCCAAAGATAAGGTAGACTTGGGCAGTTGTGGCATAGATAGCTTGCGGTTCCGTAAGGCCGCCACAGGTGCTCGCATCTTAGAGGTTGCTGGAGCGAGCAGCGGGGAGAAGGCGGACTCTTTGGCCGCAAAACTTGTCGCAGCTCTAGATGGAGATCTGGCGAGAGTGTCAAGGCCTATAAAGTGCGCCGATATCAGGATCTCTGGCCTTGACGACTCCGTCACTAAGGAGGACATTGCAAATGCAGTCGCTCAGAGAGGCATGTGCTCAAAGGACAATGTCAAAGTCGGGGATATCAGGCTCTCCCAACAAGGCTCGGGAGCTGTCATGGTGAGCTGCCCTGTTCCCGCAGCAAAAACGTTAGGCAAAGAAAGCCGTCTTCTTGTTGGCTGGGTTTCGGCAAAAATAGATGTGCTACAGCCCAAACCGACAAGATGTTTCCGTTGCCTTAACACTGGACACGTACGAGCCCAGTGCACGGAGGAGACTGACCGCAGCGAGGACTGCTACCGCTGCGGTCAGACTGGCCACAAAGCCTCCACGTGTACAGCAGCACCAAAATGCGCTTTATGTGCGGCTGCAAAACGTCCATGTGCGCATAGGTTGGGGAGCAAGACTTGCAACGCTCCTAAAACAAAAAGAAGGGCTCACAAAAATCCGGTCACTAACCCGGGTACTGCCAGCGCCTCCTCGTCTCAGACGGAGGAAGTGAGGTCGCAGATGGAAATGGGTTAGGATGGCCTTACGTTTCTTGCAAGCGAATATAAACCACTGCGCCAGAGCTCAGGATCTTTTGTCCCAGAGCATGGCGCAGTGGTTGATAAACGTTACGGTGGTCTGCGAGCCTTACGTTATTCCTCACTCAGATAATTGGGTGGGGGATGAAGATGGACTTGTTTGCATCCATTTGCATGGTGGGGGGTCTCAAAAAGTTCTCAGAGGTCACGGCTGTGTTGCAGCACTTGTTGAGGGAATAATGGTGGTGGCCTTGTATTTCTCGCCCAACAGAGTGTTGGCTGAATTCGAAAGGTTCCTTGTTGAAGTCGGCGCTCTCGTTGGGCAATGCCAGCCTTATCCAGTGGTTGTACTCGGGGACCTCAATGCTAAATCAGCGGCATGGGGTTCCCCGATTACTAATCCAAAGGGGGATGCTCTAGAGGAATGGGTGTTGACCAGTGGACTAGCGATCCTCAATCGTGGTTCCACCAGCACCTGCGTACGGCCGCAGGGTGAGTCCATTGTGGATGTCACCTTTGCTAGCCCATGCTTGGTGCCGCGCATTGCTGACTGGAGAGTCTTGACGGATGTGGAAACTCTCTCCGACCATCAATATATACGCTTCGAAGTTTCTCGGCTGCTTTCCGTTCATGTCAGGTCAGATAGAGTTGGTGCTGGTCAAGATGCTCCTCGATGGGCTTTAAAGCAGTTAGATCGAGAGGTTCTAGAAGAGGCGGTTATTGTTCAGGCTTGGGTGTCGCTTCCATCTAGCTTGGACGATATCGAAATTCAGGATGAAGTTGCTTGGTTTAACAATGCTATGGTGCAAGTGTGTGATGCGGCGATGCCCAGGGTCAGGTCATTCGCACCAAGGCAACGGGTTTATTGGTGGTCTAGTGTGCTTGCTGAATCTCGTACAGCGTGTGTTATCGCGAGGCGTGAGTACACACGATATCGCAGGAGACATGTCCGTGACAGGAACCACGAGAAGCAGCTGTACGAGACCTACAAAACGGCCAAGAGGGCTCTGCATATAGGCATTGCAGAAGCCAAAGGTACATCGTGGGACGAGCTACTCGAGTCATTGAATCGTAATCCATGGGACCGTCCGTACAGGCTTGTTCGGAGAAAACTACGTCCTTGGGCTCCGCCGTTGACAAAGACATTAGAGCCCAGATTCTTGGACAGCGTGGTGGCCACTTTGTTCCCTACGAGGGAGGAACATGTCGCGCCGGTTATGGCAATGCCAGACGAAGGAAGTAGCACAGAAGCTCCGGTACCCGAGGTTAGTGAGGTCGAAATGAGGATGGCAGTTCAGCGACTCCTGGCTAAAAATACGGCTCCAGGCCCTGACGGCATTCCTGGCCGGGTATTAGGCTTGACAATGAAGATACTAGGCTCTCGCTTGCAGTGCCTTTTTAGTGCCTGTCTCATGCAGAGACAGTTTCCAGTCAAATGGAAGACCGGCAGACTCGTGTTATTGAGAAAGGATGGTCGTCCAGCAGACTCCCCGTCTGCTTTTCGTCCCATCATCCTCCTCGATGATGTGGGTAAACTCCTGGAGCGTGTAATCGCCGATCGCCTTGTAGGCCATCTGAACAACGTTGGGCCTAACCTCAACGATAACCAGTTTGGCTTCCGGAGGGGGCGATCGACGATAAGCGCAATCTTGCGAGTCAAGGCGGCTACGGAGGAGGCAGTGTCCCGGGGTGAGGTTGTTTTGGCGGTGTCTTTAGACATCGCCAACGCTTTCAATACCTTGCCCTGGAGTTGCATCAGAGAGGCACTGAAATACCATGAAGTGCCTCCCTACCTCCGCCACATCATCGAGGACTACTTGAACGTCAGGTTCATATCGTTTGAAAATCAGGAGGGTTTGAGTCAGCATCAGATGACGTGTGGAGTCCCACAAGGTTCTGTCCTTGGGCCACTTTTATGGGATATTGGTTTCGACTGGGTCCTACGAGGTGCAAACCTTTGGGGGGTGGCAGTCACGTGCTATGCGGATGATACGTTGGTCACTGCAAGAGCAAAGACGTACCGTGATGCGGCTATCCTGGCTACAGCAGGTGTTGCTCAGGTGGTGGAGCGCATCAGGAGACTTGGGCTAGAAGTGGCGCTCAATAAATCTGAAGCAATCTGCTTCCACGGGCCTCGGAAGAAGCCTCCAGTGGGTGCACACATCGTAGTGGGTGGAGTCCGCATCGGCGTCGAGTCGACGATGAAGTACCTTGGACTTGTCCTCGACAGCCGATGGGACTTCAGTGCGCACTTCATAAGACTGGTGCCCAAGCTGACGAAAACTGCGGTAGCTTTGGGCGGATTGCTACCTAATTTAAAAGGCGCATCAGTGGGATGCCGAAGACTGTACCTAGGGGTTGTGCGTTCTATGGCTACATATGGAGCTCCTGTGTGGGCCGAGACCCTTAGCAGCCAGAACATCGCTCGGTTGCGATGTCCGCAGAGAGCGATGGCGCTAAGGGTTATACGGGGATACCGCACAGTCTCCTTTGAGGCGGCTTGTGTCTTGGCAGGTTCCATGCCATGGGACCTTGACGCCAGAGGTCTCTCGAGGGTCTTTCAGTGGAAAGAGCAGCAGATAGCAGGTGGACAACGTCCGGCGCAGCGCGAAATTGAGGGAAAGCGGCTTGAGTGCCACGAAATCCTCCTAGAGGAGTGGCTCGGTCGTTTGGCTCAACCTAGTGCGGGCTTGAAAACGGTAGAGGCTATAAGGCCTAATCTAAAGGAGTGGATTGCAAGGGGGCATGGGTCTTTGACTTTCAGGTTGACACAGGTGCTTTCGGGACACGGTTGTTTCTCGAAGTACCTGTGTCGAATCGGACGGGAACGGACCACTCAGTGTCACCATTGTGATGAGGTGGTGGATACATCGCAGCATACGGTTGAAATCTGTCCAGCTTGGGAAAACCAACGGCTAGAGCTTGCTCGAATAGTGGGCAATGACTTATCGCTCCTATCCCTGGTAAATGCCATGGTGGGAAGTGAAGAGTGTTGGAAGGCCGTTTTAACTTTCTGCGAAAACGTCATTTCGCAGAAGGAAGACGCGGAAAGAGATCGAGAGGCCTTAGCTACTGATCCTATCCGCAGTCGGAGAGCAGGGCGCCGGAGGAGGAACTTCCTCCAACATCTCCGGCCCCCATAAAAAGGCCACGACGGTAGTACCGGGGGGTGCTACCGTCCCCTAATGGCCTAGAGGTGGCGCGCGTGGGTGTTCCGCGCGCCTCTCTCGCTCTCCGAGACTTGGTGGGAGGCTTGTTTTGCCTCACCAATAGAAGGGGCTTTTAGAGCCAACGCCGTCGGGGCCGTGGAAGAATGCTAATCGCGTGCCCATAGCCCCGACACAAAGGCGTGAAGAGGACCCCGTCGGTTTTAAGTGGGTGCGAGTCCCACATATCCCTTCCGCCGCCCCCACGGCGGGAGGGAATGCATAAGGCATTTTCCGACGAAAAAAAAAAAAAAAAAAAAGGTTAGGTTAGGTTAGGTTAGGTTAGGTTAGGTTAGGTTAGGTTAGGTTAGGTTAGGTTAGGTTAGGTTCTCCCCCGATGGATTCCAATCTTGTCGCGATGGGGGAGCTCAGTAGCCGTGGTTGGTGCTCCACGGTGAAGCTAAAAGGAATCCAAGGAGGGGACGCTCCGAGTAGGCCTGGTGCTAAGCCCGCTCTGGATGCGTCCGAGGAGGGTGCGGGGTCGGAGTTCTCTGTCCCTGCAGCCAGGAGGGGTCGCGGGAGGAGAGGCGTGTCGGTGTTTCGTTGCCGCTCGCCCTATCTTCCGCGACCAAACGGTGGCGCACCGTTTGATGCGTTGGTGGCGGGGCCGCAGGGGAAGAGGAGTGTCGGTGTGTCGTTGCCGCTCTCCCTGTCCTCTGCGGCCGTTTGGTGGTTTTGCGGCGGAGCCAAGGCATGATCCGCCGCGGAGAGCGGGGCGCCGGAGTAGGAGATTCCTCCAGTTTCTCCGGCCCCCAAAACACAGGCCGTGGCGGTAGTACCGGGGGGTGCTACCGCCCTTGAAAGGCCTAGAGGTGGTGCGCGTGGGTGTTCCGCGCGCCCCTCTTTCTCCAGAGAGACGCGGTGGGAGGCAGTCGCCTCACCGCAGTAAGAGGAGCTCGTCATAGAGCAGACGCCGTCGGGGCCGCGGAAGAATGCGAAAGCGTACCCGTAGCCCCGGCAAATGGCGTTAAGAGGACCCCGTCGGTTTTTAGTGGGTGCGAGTCCCACATATCCCTTCCGCCGCCCCCACGGCGGGAGGGAATGCATAAGGCATTTTCCGACGCAAAAAAAAAAAAAAAAAAAAAAAAGGTTAGGTTAGGTTAGGTTAGGTTAGGTTAGGTTAGGTTGGGCGGGTCCTGTGTTTATTCATTAATAGTTGGTTTTGCCTAGCTCCGGTATTGGATAAACGCAGGGCCCTTCTTACGCCGCAGGGGTTCGCGGGTAAGAAGGCAAATGGTCTTGGGGGAGAGCGCAAGTCGTGATGATCCCCAAGGCAAGTCTGTGGTTGCTTCCTTCACGAGGTGCCGCCTGTTATTGGTCTATTTCCTTCTGAAATAGACGCAACAGAAACCACAGGCGCCGGCTTACGCCCTTTTCAGGGCGTGTCGGTGGGGTAGGCTTGGGAACTATGGGTGGGGCTTCTCCGCGCGTCCCTCTGTTCAGCAGATGGCGCAGCGGATGGAGATAAGTGGGTTGCGGGTCGGGCGAGTTGCCTTTGGGGGGGGGGTTTGTTTATTTATTTATTTGTTTATATATATTTATTATTTGTTTATGTGTTTTATTGTCGAGAGGGGATGCTCCTCCAAGTCTGTTTTCAGAGGCGGAGGAAGCGTTTGTAGTTGGGAGAGGCGGCACTAACCCTGCCGTCTGGAAAGATTACGCCATCTTTCCGCCGGTTCTGTACTGTCTCTTCAAAGACCCCTTACCGGGCGTTAAGGTGGTACGTTGAGGCAGTGCAGACCGAGGGGGGCTTGCCTTCATTGGCCGGTCTCAGAGAAGGAAAACTCGACATAAACCCTACGGATACCGGGGGACCTCCGTAGTATGTACCCTTCCCTGGCTACAAGGGCTCTGGTCGGGGTGACGAGTATTTCCCTACTACTCGTGGGATTCAATATGGATACAAATTTAAACAAAATTAAAAAAGATGGTGGTCGTAAAGACCTGTGTGTGGTGAAGAGTTCGGGCGCATCAGCGCAGAATTCTAGTTACGCCAGTAAAGTGGTTGGACGTAGTGGTGTTGCGCTGTCGGAGAGCGTCTCTGACGCAGAGTCGATGTCCAGCGTGTGCAGTGTGACTCTGGAGCAGCTTTCTCCTTATTGGAGGAAGCAGCTCGAGTCACCTGTTAAGCGGCGGCACGGTGATGAAATTGGTTCGGAGTTTGCTTCTACGGATGACGAGGCTACTCCAGCCAATTCGGTAGTAGTGTCTGCCAAAAGAGGAAGAGGTCGTCCTCCTACGTCGGGTGCATACGTAGGAAAGGCTAAAGCCCAGGCAGAATTAAATGCTCTGCGCCGTGAGGACGATCGTGTAAGGTTCGAGGAGGAAATAGCTGCTCAAGTTGCCCGTAACAGGACCACTCGGGTAGTTGCTCCTCCTGAACGTCCTGATGTGGAGAACAGCGTGGCGGCTGAACTGGTGAGGCAGGTAGCTGATGCCTCCCAGGTGATTCTTGATGTTGCGGCAAAGTCCGGGAATCTCAAAGGAACCCTTGCTAAGGCTCTGAAGGACTCTGCAGCCTCTATCAAGGCGGCTGTTCAGGAGCTTAGCAAGAGGTCGGTGACGGAAGAGACGGTCATGTTGCAGGCGGACAATGCTCGTCTAAGAACGGAAATGACAGAACTCCGAAAGGAGTTTACTGCCTTCAAAGCAAAAATGGCGGAAAAGGAGACTGTCACCGCGCCAGTCACAAGTAACCGGACGAAGGAGAGCCTGGTGACACCTTCCCGCAGCGAGAGTAGCCATCAGCAAGAGGAGCTGATACGGTCTGTTCTGTTGCAAGTGGGAGGTATGATGAACGCCAGGTTCGAGAGTATGGAGGAGCGTCTACTACCTGAGTCGAGGACTCGTCCTCCTTTGGCAGCAGACAAGAGGAATGCTGCCCCTGCTTTTGAGAGGGCTGCGCCAGGCCCTGCTTCAGAGGAGCGCCCAGCGTCAGTGGCTCCCAAGAGTACGCATAAGAAGAGGTCAAATGTTGCCTCAGAGGCAAGGAAAGCTTCTGAGACGCACCCACAAGATCTGCCTTCAGCTGCAGAAGCTGCGGATGAGGGCTGGTCTAAGGTTACGAAGGATGGAAGGAAGAAGAAAGCAGCGGCTAAGAAGGCGACGAAGGCAGTGCCAAAACCTGCAAAAACCTCCAAGCCGAAGCAGACGAAAGTTAAATTGAGGCCACCTCGATCTGCAGCGGTGGTCATTACGCTGCAGCCGGGCGCTATCGAGAAAGGGGCAACATATGCCAACGTATTGATGGCCGCTAAGGAGAAAGTTGACCTGGGCAGCTGTGGCATCACCAGCTTAAGGTTTCGTAAAGCTGCCACAGGAGCCCGTATCTTGGAGGTAGCTGCGGGTGATGCCAGTGGAGAGAAGGCTGACTCCTTGGCGTCCAAACTGAGGGAGGCTCTTGGAGAAGACGTTGCGCGGTTCTCTAGACCGACAAAGTGCGCCGAGTTCAGAGTAACGGGACTCGATGACTCGGTGTCAAAGGCGGACATCGCGACGGCCATTGCCCAGCGTGGAGGCTGTTCGGTGGAGGCGGTCAAAGTGGGAGATATAAAAGCTTCTTACCAAGGAACCGGCATCACTCTAGTGAGCTGTCCGGTTGCCGCGGCTAAGAAGCTGGGAGAGGAGGGCCGTCTTTTGGTGGGCTGGGTGTCTGCACGAGTGGAGATAGTGCGACCCAGGCCACTCAGATGTTACCGATGTCTAGAGGACGGGCACGTAAGAGCCCAATGCACTGCGGCGACTGATCGCAGTGATGAATGTTACCGCTGTGGTCAGTCAGGCCATAAGTCGGCGACGTGCTTAGCCGCTGCTAAATGCTCAATTTGTGCAGCGGCAAACAAGCCGTCGGATCATAGATTGGGGAGCAAGGTGTGTACTCCTCCAAAATCAAGGAGGAGCAAAACTCAGAGGGCCACAGCCAGCAGTGCAACAACTGCTTCCAGCTGCCCCCCAGCACAGACTGGGGATGAGAGGGCGCGGATGGAAGCAGATTAAAGAGAGAAGGGGGCCGGAATCTCCATCTTTTCGGCCCCCATAACACAGGCCATGACGGTAGTATCGGGGGGTACTACCGTCCCTGAAGGGCCTTGAGGTGGCGCGCGTGGGTGTTCCGCGCGCCCCTCTCTCTCAAGAGAGACCCGGTGAGAGGCAGTCGCCTCACCGAAGAGGAGCTCTCAGAGCAGACGCGTCGGGGCCGCGGAAGAGTGCGAAAGCGTGCCCGCAGCCCCGGCAAATTGCGTCGAGAGGGAACCCCGTCGCGGTTTTAGTGGGTGCGAGTCCCACATATCCCTTCCGCCGCCCCCACGGCGGGAGGGAATGCATAAGGCATTTCCCGACGTTAAAAAAAAAAAAAAAAAAAAAAGGTTAGGTTAGGTTAGGTTAGGTTAGGTTAGGTTAGGTTAGGTTAGGTTAGGTTAGGTTAGGTTCTCCCCCGATGGATTCCAATCTTGTCGCGATGGGGGAGCTCAGTAGCCGTGGTTGGTGCTCCACGGTGAAGCTAAAAGGAATCCAAGGAGGGGACGCTCCGAGTAGGCCTGGCGCTAAGCCCGCTCTGGATGCGTCCGAGGAGGGTGCGGGGACGGAGATTTCTGTCCCTGCAGCCAGGAGGGGTCGCGGGAGGAGAGGCGTGTCGGTGTGTCGTTGCCGCTCGCCCTATCTTCCGCGACCAAACGGTGGCGCACCGTTTGATGCGTTGGTGGCGGGGCCGCAGGGGAAGAGGAGTGTCGGTGTGTCGTTGCCGCTCTCCCTGTCCTCTGCGGCCGTTTGGTGGTTTTGCGGCGGAGCCAAGGCATGATCCGCCGCGGAGAGCGGGGTGCCGAAGTAGGAGATTCCTCCAGTTTCTCCGGCCCCCAAAACACAGGCCGTGGCGGTAGTACCGGGGGGTGCTACCGCCCTTGAAAGGCCTAGAGGTGGTGCGCGTGGGTGTTCCGCGCGCCCCTCTTTCTCCAGAGAGACGCGGTGGGAGGCAGTCGCCTCACCGCAGTAAGAGGAGCTCGTCATAGAGCAGACGCCGTCGGGGCCGCGGAAGAATGCGAAAGCGTACCCGTAGCCCCGGCAAATGGCGTTAAGAGGACCCCGTCGGTTTTTAGTGGGTGCGAGTCCCACATACCCCTTCCGCCGCCCCCACGGCGGGAGGGAATGCATAAGGCATTTTCCGACGCAAAAAAAAAAAAAAAAAAAGGTTAGGTTAGGTTAGGTTAGGTTAGGTTAGGTTGGGCTTGAGGCGCTCCGCTACCATGGAGCGCCTCAGTACCTGCGGGGCCTCCTGGCCAGCTACTTGGAGGACCGAGCAGTCCTCCTCGTGGACAAAGCTGGTCAGATGCGGCGGTACGGCGCGGAGTCCGGTGTTCCACAGGGGTCTGTCTTAGGACCACTCCTGTGGAACATCGGCTTCGACTGGCTCCTGCGGGGAGCTCTCCTCCGTGGCACGAGTGTCATCTGCTACGCGGATGACACTCTTCTCACTGCCCGGGGGAGGAGCTTCAGGGAGGCGGCGAGCCTGGCCTCAGCCGGCGGATGCCTGGTCGCAGGAAGGATCCGTCGGCTTGGATTGGGGGTCGCGCTGCACAAGACCGAGGCTGTGTTCTTCCACGGGCCTCGGCAGCGCGTCCCACCTGACGCCCATATAGTCGTGGAGGGCGTCAGGATCGAGGTGAAGGCCCAGATGAAATATCTGGGCCTGGTGCTCGACAGCAGGTGGCGCTTCGGCCCGCATTTCAGCGGGCTGTCGACGCGCCTGCTGAAGGTCGCGGGTGCCCTCGCTTGGCTCCTCCCAAACCTGGGAGGGCCAAAAGCGCGATGCCGGCAGCTGTATGCCGGCATCTTAAAGAGCATGGCCCTCTACGGGGCCCCCATCTGGGCGGACTCCCTCCAAAGGAGGGAGAACGCCGCCGCGATCCGTAGGCCCCAAAGGGCCATCGCGCAGCGGGTGGCGAGGGCCTACCGGTCGGTAGGGTTCGCGGCGGCGTGCGCTCTGGCGGGCACCCCTCCTTGGGAGCTCGAGGCTTGGGTGCTCGCCAGAGTGTACGAGTGGACGGCGGGGCGAAGGGCGCTGGGAGAGCGCGTTGCCCCGGAAGAGCGGGAGGCCGTTCGGCGGCAGGCGAGGGACGCTATCGTCCAACACTGGACGGAGGACCTCGCCTCCGCCGCGTTTGGCCGCCGAACTTTGGACGCTCTCGGGCCAGTCCTGCTGGATTGGCTCGAGAGGCCCCACGGCTTTCTCTCCTTCCGTATGGTGCAGGTGCTATCCGGGCATGGATGCTTCGGATCGTACCTGCACCGGATCGGAAGGGAGGAGGCCCCGCTGTGCCACGAGTGTGGCGCAGCTGAGGACACGGCGCAGCACACCCTCGAGGTGTGCCCGTCGTGGTCCGAGCCTCGCCGCGGCCTGGCAGCGATTGTCGGGCAGGACCTCTCGCTTCCCGGTGTGGTCAACTCCATGCTGGGGAGCGAGGCGGCCTGGGCTGCAGTCGCCTCCTTCTGCGAGGAAGTGATGTCGCAGAAGGAGGCAGCAGAGCGCGCGCGGGAGGAGGATCCTCTCGCTGCGCCGCAGCGGAGGAGGAGGAGAGGAAGGCCGAGAAGGGGTAGGTGAAGGCGATCATAATCGTCTTCCCTCGCCCCATGGTGGTGAATAGCGGGAGACAGGCGCGGGGGCGCCCTCTCCCGCATTGCACCTATTCACCACCTCCGTCGGGCGGGAACGGCCGTTCTGTCGTTCCCGGGCCCCTCCCTCTAGGGAGGGGTGTGCTGGCCCCGCTGTAAAGGTGGGGGCTCGTCGGCGGGGGACTGGACGTAAAGGCTCTGCCGGATTCCCAGTCCTCCTCCAAAAGACGATGCAGGACAGCCGCTGGGTCGTTTAGTGGGTATACCGGTGTCTAGACCGGGGAGTCCCACATATCCCCCCCATCCCCCAATGGGGGGGAATGCGTAATGCATTTTTCCCAGCGTCAAAAAAAAAAAAAAAAAAAAAAAAAAAAAAAAAAAAAAAAAAAAAAAAGGTTAGGTTGGGCGGGTCCTGTGTTTATCCATTAATAGTTGGTTTTGCCTAGCTCCGGTCTTGGATAAACGCAGGGCCCTTCTTACGCCGCAGGGGTTCGCGGGTAAGAAGGCAAATGGTCTTGGGGGAGAGCGCAAGTCGTGATGATCCCCAAGGCAAGTCTGTGGTTGCTTCCTTCACGAGGTGCCGCCTGTTATTGGTCTATTTCCTTCTGAAATAGACGTAACAGAAACCACAGGCGCCGGCACTCTGTCGGTGGGTTAGGGTGGGGAGGGAGGGTTGGGTTACTTCTCCACGCGTCCCTCTGTTCATCAGAGGGCGCTGTGGATGAAGGTGGGAAGATTGGGGGGGAAGTGGGTTGTTGGGTCGGGCGTGATGCCATTCGTGGGGGGGTGGGGGTTTATTTATTTATTTATGTATGTTTATTTTATTTATTTATGTAGTGTATTGTAAAGAGGGGAGGCTTCTCCGAGTCTGCTTGCAGAGGAGGAGGAGTGTAAGAGTTGGGCGCGGCGTGCACTTACCCTGCCGTCGCGCAGGTAGGGGGGTTCATCCCTCTTACCACCACTCGATGCTCGTTATCCCACAACGACGAGTCTTCGGGCTCTAGTGGGACCGAGGGCCTTGGCTTGGCCGCCCGGGCTGCGAGGAAGATCAACCTCAATAAAAAATTACCTGAAACTAGTTCGGCGATAGCAGCGACAAGGTTTGGGCTCATCTGGTGACGGATGAGTTCGGGCGGGCAGTATCCCGCCTGCTACTGCTTTCAACGTCAGGGTACCGGCCGACCCCCTGTACGTACTTAGGCTTCCCCGGCCACATGGCCTCTGGTCGGGGTGACCGTTGTTGCCTACTACTCGTGGGATCTAATATGGATAAATCTACAAAAACAAAAGATGTTGGTGGTGGTCGAAAGACCGGTGAGACGGAGGAGAAGACGGGCGCTATTGCGCGTAGTTACGCCGAGACGGCGAGAGGACGACGCAGGGTTGTCAGCGTTAGGGGGTCGAACAGCGATGTCTCGATCGCCAACGCGTCAGACATAGAGTCTGCAACCAGTGCGTGTAGTGTGTCTCTGGAGCGGCTTTCTCCATACTGGAGTAAGCAGCTCGAGGCACACTCTAAGCGGCGGCATGAGGGGGACCTTGGTTCGGAGCCTGCGTCGACTGACGACGAGGCTGCGTCCACTGGCTCTTTAGTGCTGTCCGCTAAAAGAGGAAGAGGGCGCCCTCCTTCAACGGGCAGGTACATCGGGCATGCCGCGGCTCAGGCAAGCCTAAAGGCCCTGCGAAAGGAGGAGGAGAAAAAGCGTGCGGAGGAACTTTTTGAAGAGGAGTTGTTGGCTCGAATGGCTTATTGTAAAACAAGAATGGTTTTGCATCCGCCTGAGCAAGAGGAACCAAAAGACCTGGCGCACGACCTCGTCCAGCAGGTCCTGGACTCAACGGAGACGGTGTTGAAGGTGGCTGCCAAGTCGGGGAACCTTAAGGGTCCGTACGTGAAGGCCCTTAAGGACTCGGCAGCCTCCATTAAAATAGCAGTGGAGAAGCTCCAGGCTTCCAAATCCTCGGAGGAAGTGGCGAAGCTCCAAGCCGCTAACGCTCGTCAACGGGCGGAAATGGCGGAGCTTCGCAAGGAGATGAAGGAGCTACGGGCCAAGTTGGCGGAGGCTGACGAGCGTTCTCGGGCTGCGAGAAGGCGTGAGTCAGCTGTTCCTCCTACCTCCGCCGCGCCAACCGAGAAGACCCAGCAAGAGGAGCTGGTACGCGCAATCATGCTCCAGGTGGGTGGCATGTTAAACGCCCGCCTAGAGAGCATGGAGGAGAGGCTTCTGCCGGAGAAGCGAGTGCGCCCCCCTCTAGCAGCTGAAAAGCAAAAAGAGGCGGCTGCTGGGAGAAAGGCTGAGCCGGCGGCTAAGCCTGCTCCCAAACCAGCTCCTCAATCTAAGAGGAAGCAGAATGAGGCGAATAATGGCGAGGCTTCGCAAGGCTCAAAGGAGCAGCCTCGCGAGCAACCCCCAACAGCAGACGCTGAAAACGAGGGCTGGTCGAGGGTGACCAGACGGGGGAAGAAAGCGAAGAAGGCAGCACCGCAACCGAAGGCCCCTGGTCCAAAGCCTGGGCCACCGGGAACCCCTGCTGCTTCGAGCCACCCGGCGAAGAAAAAGGTGAAGCTGCGCTCCCGCCGGAGTGCAGCGGTAGTCATCACCTTGCAGCCGGGAGCAGAGGAAAAGGGGGCCACATACCTCAAGGTCCTCACTGTTGCGAAGGAGAAGGTTAACCTTGGGAGTTGTGGTATCTCCAGCCTTCGTTTCCGCAAGGCCGCGACGGGAGCCCGAATCCTCGAAGTGGTTGAGGGAGACGCTAGTGCGGAAAAGGCGGATTCCCTAGCTGAAAAGTTGAGGGAAGCCTTAGGGGAAGAGGTTGCAAGGGTGTCGCGGCCTACACAATGCGCCGAGCTTCGAGTGTCAGGGCTCGATGACTCGGTGTCTAAGGAGGATATAGCGGCTGCCACTGCTCAGCAAGGGGGTTGCTTGGCCGAGGCAGTTAAAGTGGGGGACATAAGGCAGTCCCTCCAAGGCACCGGGACAGTACTGGTCAGCTGTCCTGTTGCCGCTGCCAAGAAAGTTGGAAAGGAGGGTCGACTGCTGGTGGGCTGGGTGTCCGCGAGAGTGGAGGTAATGCCGCCTAGGCCGCTACGGTGCTACCGCTGCCTAGAAAGCGGGCATGTGAGGGCACAGTGCACTTCGGTGACGGACCGCAGCGGTGAATGTTACCGCTGTGGTCAGACGGGGCACCAGGTGGCGACCTGCGTTGCCACGCCAAACTGCTCAGTCTGTGCAGCAGCGAACAAGCCCTCAGCGCACAGATTGGGCAGCAAGTTGTGTGCTCCTCCCAAGTCAGGGAGGAGAAATGCTGGGAGGGCAGCAGACAACGGAGGGGCTGCTTCCAACCGTCCCCCGTCACAAACTGGGGGAGAGATGGAGGCAGATTAGAGAGAGTGGGGGGCTGGAATTTTCCATCATCTCCGGCCCCCATAACACAGGCCATGACGGTAGTACCGGGGGGTACTGCCGTCCCTTAAGGGCCTAGAGGTGGCGCGCGTGGGTGTTCCGCGCGCACCTTTCTCTCTCGAGAGACTCGGTGAGAGGCAGTCGCCTCACCGCAGAGGAGCTCTCCCCAGAGCAGACGCCGTCGGGGCCGCGGAAGAGTGCGAAAGCGTGCCCGTAGCCCCGGCAAATGGCGTAGAGAGGGAACCCCGTCGCGGTTTTAGTGGGTGCGAGTCCCACATATCCCTTCCGCCGCCCCCGTGGCGGGAGGGAATGCATAAGGCATTTCCCGACGTTAAAAAAAAAAAAAAAAAAAAAAAAAAAAAAAAAAAAAAGGTTAGGTTGGGCGGGTCCTGTGTTTATTCATTAATAGTTGGTTTTGCCTAGCTCCGGTATTGGATAAACGCAGGGCCCTTCTTACGCCGCAGGGGTTCGCGGGTAAGAAGGCAAATGGTCTTGGGGGAGAGCGCAAGTCGTGATGATCCCCAAGGCAAGTCTGTGGTTGCTTCCTTCACGAGGTGCCGCCTGTTATTGGTCTATTTCCTTCAGAAATAGACGCAACAGAAACCACAGGCGCCGGCTTACGCCCTTTTCAGGGCGTGTCGGTGGGGTAGGATTGGGAACTATGGGTGGGGCTTCTCCGCGCGTCCCTCTGTTCAGCAGATGGCGCAGCGGATGGAGATAAGTGGGTTGCGGGTCGGGCGAGTTGCCTTTGGGGGGGGGGTTTGTTTATTTATTTATTTGTTTATATATATTTATTATTTGTTTATGTGTTTTATTGTCGAGAGGGGAGGCTCCTCCAAGTCTGTTTTCAGAGGCGGAGGAAGCGTTTGTAGTTGGGAGAGGCGGCACTAACCCTGCCGTCTGGAAAGATTACGCCATCTTTCCGCCGGTTCTGTACTGTCGCTTCAAAGACCCCTTACCGGGCGTTAAGGTGGTACGTTGAGGCAGTGCAGACCGAGGGGGGCTTGCCTTCATTGGCCGGTCTCAGAGAAGGAAAACTCGACATAAACCCTACGGATACCGGGGGACCTCCGTAGTATGTACCCTTCCCTGGCTACAAGGGCTCTGGTCGGGGTGACGAGTATTTCCCTACTACTCGTGGGATTCAATATGGATACAAATTTAAACAAAATTAAAAAAGATGGTGGTCGTAAAGACCTGTGTGTGGTGAAGAGTTCGGGCGCATCAGCGCAGAATTCTAATTACGCCAGTAAAGTGGTTGGACGTAGTGGTGTTGCGCTGTCGGAGAGCGTCTCTGACGCAGAGTCGATGTCCAGCGTGTGCAGTGTGACTCTGGAGCAGCTTTCTCCTTATTGGAGGAAGCAGCTCGAGTCACCTGTTAAGCGGCGGCACGGTGATGAAATTGGTTCGGAGTTTGCTTCTACGGATGACGAGGCTACTCCAGCCAATTCGGTAGTAGTGTCTGCCAAAAGAGGAAGAGGTCGTCCTCCTACGTCGGGTGCATACGTAGGAAAGGCTAAAGCCCAGGCAGAATTAAATGCTCTGCGCCGTGAGGACGATCGTGTAAGGTTCGAGGAGGAAATAGCTGCTCAAGTTGCCCGTAACAGGACCACTCGGGTAGTTGCTCCTCCTGAACGTCCTGACGTGGAGAACAGCGTGGCGGCTGAACTGGTGAGGCAGGTAGCTGATGCCTCCCAGGTGATTCTTGATGTTGCGGCAAAGTCCGGGAATCTCAAAGGAACCCTTGCTAAGGCTCTGAAGGACTCTGCAGCCTCTATCAAGGCGGCTGTTGAGGAGCTTAGCAAGAGGTCGGTGACGGAAGAGACGGTCATGTTGCAGGCGGACAATGCTCGTCTAAGAACGGAAATGACAGAACTCCGAAAGGAGTTTACTGCCTTCAAAGCAAAAATGGCGGAAAAGGAGACTGTCACCGCGCCAGTCACAAGTAACCGGACGAAGGAGAGCCTGGTGACACCTTCCCGCAGCGAGAGTAGCCATCAGCAAGAGGAGCTGATACGGTCTGTTCTGTTGCAAGTGGGAGGTATGATGAACGCCAGGTTCGAGAGTATGGAGGAGCGTCTACTACCTGAGTCGAGGACTCGTCCTCCTCTGGCAGCAGACAAGAGGAATGCTGCCCCTGCTTTTGAGAAGGCTGCGCCAGGCCCTGCTTCAGAGGAGCGCCCAGCGTCACAGGCTCCCAAGAGTACGCATAAGAAGAGGTCAAATGTTGCCTCAGAGGCAAGGAAAGCTTCTGAGACGCACCCACAAGATCTGCCTTCAGCTGCAGAAGCTGCGGATGAGGGCTGGTCTAAGGTTACGAAGGGTGGAAGGAAGAAGAAAGCAGCGGCTAAGAAGGCGACGAAGGCAGTGCCAAAACCTGCAAAAACCTCCAAGCCGAAGCAGACGAAAGTTAAATTGAGGCCACCTCGATCTGCAGCGGTGGTCATTACGCTGCAGCCGGGAGCTATCGAGAAAGGGGCAACATATGCCAACGTATTGATGGCCGCTAAGGAGAAAGTTGACCTGGGCAGCTGTGGCATCACCAGCTTAAGGTTTCGTAAAGCTGCCACAGGAGCCCGTATCTTGGAGGTAGCTGCGGGTGATGCCAGTGGAGAGAAGGCTGACTCCTTGGCGTCCAAACTGAGGGAGGCTCTTGGAGAAGACGTTGCGCGGTTCTCTAGACCGACAAAGTGCGCCGAGTTCAGAGTAACGGGACTCGATGACTCGGTGTCAAAGGCGGACATCGCGACGGCCATTGCCCAGCGTGGAGGCTGTTCGGTGGAGGCAGTCAAAGTGGGAGATATAAAAGCTTCTTACCAAGGAACCGGCATCACTCTAGTGAGCTGTCCGGTTGCCGCGGCTAAGAAGCTGGGAGAGGAGGGCCGTCTTTTGGTGGGCTGGGTGTCTGCACGAGTGAAAATAGTGCGACCCAGGCCACTCAGATGTTACCGATGTCTAGAGGACGGGCACGTAAGAGCCCAATGCACTGCGGCGACTGATCGCAGTGATGAATGTTACCGCTGTGGTCAGTCAGGCCATAAGTCGGCGACGTGCTTAGCCGCTGCTAAATGCTCAATTTGTGCAGCGGCAAACAAGCCGTCGGATCATAGATTGGGGAGCAAGGTGTGTACTCCTCCAAAATCAAGGAGGAGCAAAACTCAGAGGGCCACAGCCAGCAGTGCAACAACTGCTTCCAGCTGCCCCCCAGCACAGACTGGGGATGAGAGGGCGCGGATGGAAGCAGATTAAAGAGAGAAGGGGGCCGGAATCTCCATCTTTTCGGCCCCCATAACACAGGCCATGACGGTAGTATCGGGGGGTACTACCGTCCCTGAAGGGCCTTGAGGTGGCGCGCGTGGGTGTTCCGCGCGCCCCTCTCTCTCAAGAGAGACCCGGTGAGAGGCAGTCGCCTCACCGAAGAGGAGCTCTCAGAGCAGACGCGTCGGGGCCGCGGAAGAGTGCGAAAGCGTGCCCGTAGCCCCGGCAAATTGCGTCGAGAGGGAACCCCGTCGCGGTTTTAGTGGGTGCGAGTCCCACATATCCCTTCCGCCGCCCCCACGGCGGGAGGGAATGCATAAGGCATTTCCCGACGTTAAAAAAAAAAAAAAAAAAAAGGTTAGGTTAGGTTAGGTTAGGTTAGGTTAGGTTAGGTTAGGTTGGGGCACTTGTCAGACAACCTTCTCGTGTGCCCAAGGCTGCTTGTCCCTTATGGATATGAGGGATCCGGGGGGAACGGCAGCCGAGGGCCGGTGTGCCCTGTTAAGTCCGACAATAACTTTCCCCGTGGCTGCTACCTAGGGGGATCTTGTTGTCGAATGAACTGATGGTCTGACGGGGGGGGTAAGCTTCTCCGCACGTCCCTCTGAATAGCAGAGGGCGCAGTGGATGAAGCCGGGACGTACCGGCTTGGCGTGCTTCCTCACGGCCGCCGAGCAGGCACCGGAAGAAGTGTTTTTCCGCCAACGTCCCGAGCTCGGAACTCCGCAGGGTCCCTAGGGCCTTGTGGAACTGAGGGCCTTCGGGCTGCGAGGAAGACAACCTCTCTAAAAAATTACCCTGGCGGACCCCTCTGGCGGTTTTGGGATGTGGGTGGCTTGGCGACTAGGTCATAAGCAGGCTTACTTGCCTTGCCACCAGTCTCTTACTGTCGGAGGTAGAAGCTGCTGAGTGAGACCAGGGTGAGGCTGGTTTTCTCTCTAGCGGCCCCGTGAAAGGGCAAGTCGTGTCGCACGCCCGTGAAAGGGATGTGTGGCATGAACAAGCCTGTGGGCTGCATGAGGAAGAAAACCTCTTTAAAAAATTACTTCTGGTGGTGGAGTTTTCCGACGGTTTTGGGATGTGGGTAGCTTGGCGACTCGGTCGTGGTTCTTTAGGTCGACTGACTTGCCTTGCTACCAGTCCCTTAACTGTCTGGGAGAGGAAACTGCTGAGCGAGGAAGAAAACCTCTTTAAAAAATTACATCAGGCGGTGGAACACCGAAAGGTGGGAAGCCGCTGAGTGGGTTCGGAGCGAGGCCGAACCTGCTCGGGATGGAGGCGGCAACGGGTCGTTGGCAACATCGGCCCTATCCGCCTGCCCCGTAAGGGGCGGAGTGGTACCCCCTGCCAAACAGGGGGCTTTTCGGATTCGCGGGTGGTTGGGGTGAGGGCTCTGGCTGCCCATCATGCGGGTCTCGGGAGGGCGGCGATACCAGGGAGACTCGGTATTGTCGTGAGCTCCGCGCACGTGGTGTTACAGCCATGTGCGTGGGTTTCGGTCGTGGCTATGGGTGCCATTATCGGGACTGTGCTCTGTGCAAACTGCGGAGGGTCACTGGTGCGTTCCAATTGGAGATCCCAGAGTCCCTCATATGCAGTGAGGAGGGTCACCGGTCGGTTTTAGTGAGTCGTCGAGTGCTCTTCGAGTGCTCGATAAACCTCACATACCTCCAGTTACGTTCCCTCGACGTAACTGGAAAGTCTGTATGCAGATTTCCGCCCGTCAAAAAAAAAAAAAAAAAAAAAGGTTAGGTTAGGTTAGGTTAGGTTAGGTTAGGTTAGGTTAGGTTAGGTTAGGTTAGGTTAGGTTAGGTTAGGTTAGGTTAGGTTAGGTTGGGCGGGTCCTGTGTTTATCCATTAATAGTTGGTTTTGCCTAGCTCCGGTCTTGGATAAACGCAGGGCCCTTCTTACGCCGCAGGGGTTCGCGGGTAAGAAGGCAAATGGTCTTGGGGGAGAGCGCAAGTCGTGATGATCCCCAAGGCAAGTCTGTGGTTGCTTCCTTCACGAGGTGCCGCCTGTTATTGGTCTATTTCCTTCAGAAATAGACGTAACAGAAACCACAGGCGCCGGCACTCTGTCGGTGGGTTAGGGTGGGGAGGGAGGGTTGGGTTACTTCTCCACGCGTCCCTCTGTTCATCAGAGGGCGCTGTGGATGAAGGTGGGAAGATTGGGGGGGAAGTGGGTTGTTGGGTCGGGCGTGATGCCATTCGTGGGGGGTTGGGGGTTTATTTATTTATTTATGTATGTTTATTTTATTTATTTATGTAGTATATTCGAGAGGGGAGGCTTCTCCAAGTCTGTTTTCAGAGGCGGAGAAGCGTTAGAGTTGGGCGCGGCGTGCACTTACCCTGCCGTCGCGCAGGTAGGGGGGTTCATCCCTCTTACCACCACTCGATGCTCGTTATCCCACAACGACGAGTCTTCGGGCTCTAGTGGGACCGAGGGCCTTGGCTTGGCCGCCCGGGCTGCGAGGAAGATCAACCTCAATAAAAAATTACCTGAAACTAGTTCGGCGATAGCAGCGACAAGGTTTGGGCTCATCTGGTGACGGATGAGTTCGGGCGGGCAGTATCCCGCCTGCTACTGCTTTCAACGTCAGGGTACCGGCCGACCCCCTGTACGTACTTAGGCTTCCCCGGCCACATGGCCTCTGGTCGGGGTGACCGTTGTTGCCTACTATTCGTGGGATTTATTATGGATCATTTAAATAAAAAACAAACTGTTGGTGGTGGTCGAAAGACCGGTGAGACGGAAGAGAAGACGGGCGCTATTGCGCGTAGTTACGCCGAGACGGCGAGAGGACGACGCAGGGTTGTCAGTGTTAGGGGGTCGAACAGCGATGTCTCGATCGCCAACGCGTCAGACGTGGAGTCTGCAACCAGTGCGTGTAGTGTGTCTCTGGAGCGGCTTTCTCCATACTGGAGTAAGCAGCTCGAGGCACACTCAAAGCGGCGGCACGAGGGGGACCTTGGTTCGGAGCCTGCGTCGACTGACGACGAGGCTGCGTCCACTGGCTCCTTAGTGCTTGCCGCTAAGAGGGGTAGAGGACGCCCTCCTTCAACGGGCAGGTACATCGGGCATGCCGCGGCTCAGGCAAGCCTAAAGGCCCTGCGAAAGGAGGAGGAGAAAAAGCGTGCGGAGGAACTCTTTGAAGAGGAGTTGTTGGCTCGAATGGCCTATTGCAAGACCAAAATGGTTGCTCATCCGCCTGAGCAGGAGGAACTAAGTGACCTGGCGCACGACCTCGTCCAGCAGGTCCTGGACTCGACGGAGACGGTGTTGGTGGTGGCTGCCAAGTCGGGGAATCTTAAGGGTCCGTACGTGAAGGCCCTTAAGGACTCGGCAGCCTCCATTAAAATAGCAGTGGAGAAGCTCCAGGCTTCCAAATCCTCGGAGGAAGTGGCGAAGCTCCAAGCCGCTAACGCTCGTCAACGGGCGGAAATGGCGGAGCTTCGCAAGGAGATGAAGGAGCTACGGGCCAAGTTGGCGGAGGCTGACGAGCGTTCTCGGGCTGCGAGAAGGCGTGAGTCAGCTGTTCCTCCTACCTCCGCTGCGCCAACGGAGAAGACCAGCACGCAGCAAGAAGAGCTGATACGTGCCATCATGCTCCAGGTGGGTGGCATGCTCAACGCCCGCCTAGAGAGCATGGAGGAGAGGCTTCTGCCAGAGAAGCGAGCGCGGCCCCCTCTAGCGGCGGAAAGGCGTAAGGAGGCGGCTTCTGGGAAGGGGACTGAGCCGGAGGCTGAGCCAGCCCCCAAACCAGCACCTCTTCCTAAAAAGAGGAAGAAGGATGGAGAGACCAGTGGCGGGACTTCGCAAGGCCGGAAAGAACAGCCTCGCGAGCAGCCTCCTGCAACGGAGGCTGAAAATGAGGGATGGTCGAAAGTGACCAAAAGAGGCAAAAGGGCGAAGAAGGCGGCACCCCAACAGAAGGCCTCTGGTCCTAAGACTGGGCCCCTGGGAGGAGCTGCTTCTTCGAGCCGCCCGGCGAAGAAAAAGGTGAAGCTGCGCTCCCGCCGGAGTGCAGCGGTAGTAATCACCTTGCAGCCGGGAGCAGAGGAAAAGGGGGCCACTTACCTCAAGGTCCTCACGGTTGCGAAGGAGAAGGTCAACCTCGGGAGTTGCGGAATCTCCAGCCTTCGTTTCCGCAAGGCCGTGACGGGAGCCCGAATCCTTGAAGTGGTCGAGGGAGAGGCAAGCTCGGAAAAGGCGGATTCCCTGGCTGAAAAGCTAAGGGAAGCCTTGGGGGAAGAGGTTGCGCGGGTGTCACGGCCCACACAATGCGCCGAGCTTCGAGTCTCTGGGCTCGATGACTCGGTGACAAAGGAGGATCTAGCGGCTGCCACTGCTCAGCGAGGAGGCTGTCTGGCCGAGCAAGTGAAAGTGGGGGACATCAGGCAGACTCATCAAGGCACCGGGACAGTACTGGTCAGCTGTCCCGTTGCCGCTGCCAAGAAGGTTGGAGAGGAGGGCCGACTGCTGGTGGGCTGGGTGTCAGCCAGAGTTGAGATCATGCAGCCTAGGCCACTCCGGTGCTACCGCTGCCTAGAGGATGGACACGTGAGGGCACAGTGCACTGCGGTGACAGACCGCAGCGGAGAATGTTACCGTTGTGGTCAAACAGGTCACCAAGTGGCGACCTGTGTGGCCACACCAAATTGCTCAATCTGTGCGGCAGCAAACAAGCCCTCAGCGCACAGATTGGGCAGCAAGGCGTGCACTCCTCCAAAATCAAGGAGGAGTAAAAACCAGAGGGCCACAGCCAGCAGTGCACAAACTGCCTCCAGCTGTCCCCCGGCACAGACTGGGGATGAGAGGGCGCGGATGGAGGCGGATTAATGAGAGCAGGGGGCCGGAATCTCCATCATCTCCGGCCCCAAAAACACAGGCCATGACGGTAGTATCGGGGGGTACTACCGTCCCTTAAGGGCCTTGAGGTGGCGCGCGTGGGTGTTCCGCGCGCCCCTCTCTCTCAGGAGAGACCCGGTGAGAGGCAGTCGCCTCACCGAAGAGGAGCTCTCAGAGCAGACGCGTCGGGGCCGCGGAAGAGTGCGAAAGCGTTCCCGTAGCCCCGGCAAATTGCGTAGAGAGGGAACCCCGTCGCGGTTTTAGTGGGTGCGAGTCCCACATATCCCTTCCGCCGCCCCCACGGCGGGAGGGAATGCATAAGGCATTTCCCGACGTTAAAAAAAAAAAAAAAAAAAAGGTTAGGTTAGGTTGGGCGGGTCCTGTGTTTATTCATTAATAGTTGGTTTTGCCTAGCTCCGGTCTTGGATAAACGCAGGGCCCTTCTTACGCCGCAGGGGTTCGCGGGTAAGAAGGCAAATGGTCTTGGGGGAGAGCGCAAGTCGTGATGATCCCCAAGGCAAGTCTGTGGTTGCTTCCTTCACGAGGTGCCGCCTGTTATTGGTTTATTTCCTTCAGAAATAGACGTAACAGAAACCACAGGCGCCGGCACTCTGTCGGTGGGGTAGGCTTGGGAGGGTTGGGTTTACTTCTCCACGCGCCCTCTGTTCATCAGATGGCGCTGTGGATGAAGGTGGGAAGAATGGGGGGGAAGTGGGTTGTTTGGGTCGGGCGTGATGCCGTTGGTCGGAGAGGGTTTGTTGAGAGGGGAGGCTTCTCCGAGTCTGCTCAGCAGAGGAGGAGGAAGCAGTTTGAAGTCGGGCGAGGTGGCACTAACCCTGCCACCGGGAAAGATAACGCCATCTTTCCGCCGGTTCTGTACTGTCTCTTCAGCGACCCCTTATCGGGCGTTAAGGTGGTATGTTGAGGCAGTGCAGACCGAGGGGGGCTTGCCTTCATTGGCCGGTCTCAGAGAAGGAAAACTCGAAATAAACCCTACGGATACCGGGGGACCTCCGTAGTATGTACCCTTCCCTGGCTACAAGGGCTCTGGTCGGGGTGACGAGTATTTCCCTACTACTCGTGGGATCTAATTATGGATAAAAACTCAAACAAAATGAATAAAAAAGATGGTGGTCGTAAAGACGTGGGTGTAGCGGAGAGTTACGCCAATAAGGCGGGTGGACGTCGCAGTGTTGCGGTGTCGGAGAGAGTCGCATTAGACAGTATGTCGAATGCGAGCGTCTCGGATGTGGAGTCATCTAGCTCGTGCAGCGCGTTCCTGGAGTCGTTGCCTCCCTATTTTAGGGAGAAGATCAAGAACTATGGGAAACGGCCGCACGAGGAGAACGTTGGCTCGGAGATGGCCTCGTCTGACGACGAGGCTACTCCGGCCAATTTGGCGTTGGTGACTGCCAAGCGCGGAAGAGGCCGCCCTCCTACGACGGGTGCTTACGTGGGAAGGGCGAAAGCTCAGGCGGAGCTAAAAGCTTTGCGTCGCGAGGAGGAGCGACAAAGGTTTGAGGAGGAGGTTGCCGCTAAGGTCGCGCGCAACCAGGCCACTCAGGTGGTTGCCACTCCTAATCGGCTTGACGTCGAAAATAGGCTGGCGACTGATTTGGTGAAGCAGGTCGCCGATGCATACCAGGTGATAGTGGATGTAGCGACCAAATCTGGAAATCTGAAGGGAACCTTCACCAAGGCGCTAAAGGATTCTGCAGCCTCCATAAAGGCAGCTGTCGAGGAGCTGAGTAGACGATCGACGACGGAGGAGTCTGTCATGCTTCAAGCTGACAACTCCCGTCTTCGATCGGAGATGGCAGAACTCCGGAAAGAATTTTCGGAGTTCAAAAGCAAAATGGCGGCCAAAGAGGATCTTCCTCCTCGTAGGACGCCGAGCCAACCGGAGTCATCTACCCACGAAGATAGTAAACGCCAACAAGAGGAGTTGACGCGGTCTATCTTGCTACAAGTGGGTAGCATGGTGAACGCTCGTTTTAAGGGCATGGAGGAGAGATTGCTGCCGGAAAAGAGGTCCAGACCCCCTCTGGCAGCAGACAAGGGTAAGCAGCAGTCTGCTCCCACTCCAGAAGAAGCAACTCCTACCCCTGCACCTGAAAGGGACCAAGCAGCCTCGCAGCTCCCAAAAGGAAAGGGCAAGGGAAAGACATCCAAGAGGGCAGAAGCAGCTACAGAAGCTGCTGGGCCTTCTCAGAGGAAAGCGCAGGATATACCCTCAACCTCGCAGTCTGCCAAGGAAGGTTGGACTACTGTGACAAGAGGGTCAAAGAAGAAGACAGCGGGGAAGCCAGCTCCTCCAGCTGAGAAAGCTCCCAAGGCTGCTGGGACTGCTAAGAAGGCCAAGAGAAAGCTTCGACCTCCCAGGACTGCAGCTGTGGTGATAACGCTGCAGCCTGGTGCAGAGGAAAAGGGGGCGACATATGCAAGCGTGCTGACCGTCGCCAAAGGTAGAATAGACCTCGGCAGTTGCGGCATAAATAGCCTGCGCTTCCGTAAGGCCGCCACGGGAGCTCGTATCCTGGAGGTGGCTGCAGGAGAGGCAAGTGGCGAAAAGGCGGACACGCTCGCTCAAAAGTTGAGAGAGGTGCTGGGGGACGAGGTGGCTCGGGTCTCAAGGCCCACGAAATGCGCTGAGTTCAGGGTCATTGGTCTGGATGACTCAGTGTCCAAAGACGACGTGGCAGCGGCAGTAGCACAACGTGGAGGGTGCTCAGTTGATGCTGTCAAAATAGGAGAGGTGAAACGCACTTACCAAGGCACTGGGGTGACTTTGGTAAGTTGCCCAGTTGCTGCCGCTAAAATACTGAGCGAGGAAGGCCGACTTTTGGTTGGCTGGGTTTCGGCGAGGGTGGAATTGGTGCAGCCCAGGCCACTTCGTTGCTACCGTTGCCTGGAGAATGGCCACGTTCGTGCTCAATGCAGCGCAGAGACCGACCGCAGCGAGGAATGTTACCGCTGCGGTGAAATCGGTCATAAGGCGTCGGCGTGCTCTGCCACTCCCAAATGCTCGATCTGTGCGGCGGCAAAGAAGCCGTCAGCGCACAGATTAGGGAGTAAGGCGTGTGCTCCTTCTAAATCAAGGAGGAGCAAAACTGAAAGGACCAAGGCCAGCAGTGAAAAGACTGCTCCCGGCCGTCCCCCGGCACAGACTGGGGATGAGAGTTCGCGGATGGACGCAGATTAATGAGAGAAGGGGGCCGGAGTCTCCATCATATCCGGCCCCCGTAACACAGGCCATGACGGTAGTACCGGGGGGTACTGCCGTCTCTTAAGGGCCTTGAGGTGGCGCGCGTGGGTGTTCCGCGCGCACCTCTCTCTCTCGAGAGACTAGGTGGGAGGCGAAAATGCCTCACCAGTCGAGGAGCCCTTTTTAGGGCGGCGCCGTCGGGGCCGCGGAAGAGTGCGAAAGCGTGCCCGTAGCCCCGGCAAATGGCGTTAAGAAGGACCCCGTCGCGGTTTTAGTGGGTGCGAGTCCCACATATCCCTTCCGCCGCCCCCGTGGCGGGAGGGAATGCATAAGGCATTTCCCGACGTTAAAAAAAAAAAAAAAAAAAAAAAAAAAGGTTAGGTTAGGTTGGGGGACCCCCCACAGTGCTTGCGTCCACGTCGCGTCCCCTGGAAACGATCCCCAGTTCTGACCACCGTAACGGAGTGGCAGACTGGGCTCGGCTAAAGTGCACTGTGCGTTGTAGATTTTCTTGCGGTTTTCTACAACACTGGCGGAGGCAATGCCGAAATTGCCTAAACCTGCGCGGGACGCCTCCGGGCGTTTCCTAAAAGGCCCTTCTCAGGGCCAACCCGACGACGGAAAGGCGGTAGGCCTATGCGGTCGGTCGAACGAGTTGTCGGACTCGGAGTCGGACGCCAGTTCGATGTCGGAGGGCCCTCTCGTGGCGATCACGGAGGGCCAATCGAGAAAGCGGGCCTTTTTGAAGGACGGATCTGGCTCCTCGGAGTCGGCGACTACTTCGAGGAGCAAGCCTAAGCTTTTGAAAGCAAAGGCAAAAAAGCGGGTCGCAATTGCCGATACCCACGAGGTGGGTCTGGCCGATGCCCAACGCCAGCTTAACCTGGCTCGTCGGGTGCAGCTCCAGCAGGACCTGGAAGAGCAGGTCGCTGCTAAGGAGCAGCAGGCGCGTGTTGCGCGAGCCAAGGCTGGCTACGGCGCATCAAGCGTCCGTTATGAGGACCACTCCCTGGCCGAGCTGGAGCGCATGGCTCAGGAGGACGAGCAGGAGATCGTGGAGGTCGCCTCTAAGTCCTCCAACCTGAAGGGGACTTTCCAGAAGTCCCTAAAATGCAGGGCCGCAAGCATGCGCGGCATCGTCCGGGAGTTGGTGCAGCGCACCGCCACGGACGAGACGCGGCAACTGCAGGCGACGGTCGATCGTCTGCAGTCGGAGGTCAGCCAGCTGCACACGAAGCTGGCTGAAGTCACGGCCCGGCCTACTCAGGCTGGCCCACAACCGGCGGCTGCCGAAGCCACGGTCCGGTCTACTCAGGCCGATCCAAAACCGGCGCCGGCGACTGAAGGTCCCTCCTCCTCCTCCTCCAACCTTGAGGATATCATCCGCAAGGTTGTCATGGAGGAGAGGGCTTTCACGCGAGCCTGCCTCGATGGCATCGAGGACAGGCTCTTGCCGGAGAAGCGCGTCCGTCCGCCACTAGCGGCAGACAAGAGGCCGAACCAGCCGGGGCCATCCTCCCAACCGGAGGACGCCCAACTCCCCTCGACCACTCCGTCAAATCAGCCGTGGACGGAAGTGGTCAACAAGAGAAAGGGCAAGGCCAATAAAAAGGCGAAAAAGGCCGCCGCCGCCCCTGCCACCCCCGCCGCCACCCCTTCCTGCCCGTCCCAGGCGACCGGCAAGGGCAAGGGGAAGGGGAAGGGGAAAAAGTCGGCCCCTAAGCCCGCCGCCGCTGCCCCCGCAGCCAAAAGGGCCCCCGCCGGTGGGAGGAAGCCTCTAATTCCTCCCAAGACCGCGGCCGTCGTGGTGACACTCACCGTGGAGGCCGCGGAGCGGGGTGAAACGTACGAGTCCGTTCTCAAGCGGGCTCGTACAAACGCCGATCCCACCCAGCTCGGGATCGGGGCTGTCACGTGCCGCCGGACCCAAGCTGGGGCTCGAATCTTCGAGTTCCCAGGGGCCCAGGGCGGTGCCAACGCGGACCTCTTCGCAGGCAAATTGCGAGAGGTCATCGCGGACGCGGCAAAGGTGGTCCGGCCTGTTAAGTCGGCGGCCTTGGAGGTGACCGATCTAGATGACTCGGTCACCAAAGAGGAGGTGGTGGCGGCGATCGCAGCCATTGGGGGCTGCGACCCCGCAGCTGTGCAAGGTCGGGACATCAGGCCCGGCCGCGGTGGCATGGGCACTATCCGCCTTGAGTGCCCAGTCGCCACTGCCAAAGCCGTCGTCACCAAGGGGCGGCTTGCCGTAGGATTTAGTTCCTGCCGGGTCCAAGCACTTGAAGATCAGCCTCTGCGCTGCTTCAGGTGCTTCGGGATCGGGCACACGCGGGCCCTCTGTCCGTCCAAGGTGGATAGGACGGACAGCTGCTACCGCTGCGGCCAGGAGGGACATAAGTCCGCCTCCTGCAAGGCCACCACGCCGCGCTGCGCTGTGTGCGCAGCCAGCGGCCGTCCGGCGGGCCATGTAATGAAGGGGAGGAATTGCAATCCTCCCCCAAAGAAGGGCAAAGCGCAGGCGCCGACCCCGCCTGCCGCTGCTGCGACCGCCGCCCCTGAACCGGGGACCTCGGCGGCTGATGAGGGAGGTGCGATGTCCGATTGATGGATAGGGTCGAACATCGCATACTCCAGGCGAACATCAACCACTGCAAAGCAGCCCAGGACCTGCTAATGCAGGTCATGGCTGAGTGGTTGGTGGACGTGGCGGTGGTCGCCGAGCCGTATTCGGTCTCCAGTCGCTGGCTGGGTGATCGGGACGGCTTGGTGGCATTGGTGGCGCGGTCTTCCACAGACTCCCCTCCCCTCTCGCTCTTAGAGAGGGGATCGGGATACGTGGCCGCCGCGTGGGGAGAAATAGCCCTGGTGGGCGTGTATTTCTCCCCAAACCGCCCTCTTCAGGACTTCGAGAACTTCCTCGGAGTCCTCAAGGCGGTTGTGGGAAGGGCGGCGCCGCGTCAGGTCGCCATCTTAGGCGACCTGAACGCTTGGTCGACGGCCTGGGGCAACCCGACGAACAACGTCAGGGGATGCCCCGTAGAACTCTGGGCGGCGTCGTCCGGTGTGTCCCTCCTCAACAGAGGGACGGTTCAGACGTGTGTGCGGCGATGGGGAGGGTCAGTGGTGGACGTCTCGTTCGCCACCCCCATCTTGGCCGCCCGCGTCGTGAACTGGCGGGTGGAGATGATGGAGACTTTGTCGGACCACCGATACGTGCGGTTCGACATCTCCATCACCCCCAGCCCCCGGACGACGGCCCCCCAAGGCCGATCGACCTTCCCGCGGTGGGCCCTTACCCGCCTCGACCGCGAGGCGGCTAGGGAGGCGGCGTTCATCCAGGACTGGCTCACGCCTCCTGTCCAAGTCCTGGACGTGGACGCCGCAGCGGCGGAACTCCGGAGGTCCCTGACCGAGGTGTGCAACTCCAGCATGCCTCGGTCTCGCCGTCCGCCCCCCCGACGCGCCGTGTACTGGTGGTCGGAGGAACTGGCGGGGCTCCGGGCCGCCTGCGTGGCGGCAAGGCGGGAGTATGCGCGGAGTAGAAGGCGCAGCCTGCGAGACCCCGAGGAGGAGGACCGTCTCTACACCTCTTATGTAGAGGCAAAGACGGTCCTCAAGTCAGCGATGGCCGCCGCAGATGATGCGGCGCGAGCCGAGATGCTGGAGGGTCTCGACAGGGATCCGTACGGGAGACCATATAAGGCGGCGCGGAACAAACTGCGCCCCTTTGGTCCCCCACTAACGGAGTCCCTGGAGCCGGCATTGCTGGATGGGGTGGTCCGGTCCCTGTTTCCACCAGGGACCAACTTCACCCCACCAGTAATGGACCCCCCGCAGGATGCTCCTTCCCCGGAGGAGGAAGTCCCTCCGGTCACGGTAGAGGAGCTGGCTGCGGAGGTCCTTCGCCTCCGCGCCAAGAAGACGGCCCCCGGGCCGGACGGCGTGCCAGCGCGAGTGGTGGCTCTAGCCACCACCCATATGGAGGGCAGGTTTCGGGACCTCTTCAGCGCGTGTTTTGCGTCTGGGAGGTTTCCGAAACCATGGAAGGAGGGGCAATTGTGCCTCCTCCGAAAGGAGGGACGCCCGGCAGACTCCCCCTCGGCATACCGGCCCATCGTTCTGCTCGATGAGGTCGGTAAGATGTTCGAGGGGATAGTCGCCAGCCGGCTGAATGGCCTCCTGCTGGAGGTGGGGCCGAACCTGTCGGACGCCCAATTCGGTTTTCGAAGAAGGCGTTCGACAGTGGACGCGCTGGCCCGGCTCAAGGGCCAAGTAAGGGAGGCCGTGGAGGCAGGTGACGGAGTGTTGGCTGTGTCATTCGACATAGCCAACGCGTTCAACTCCGTCCCCCACTCCACAATCCTCGAGGCGCTCCGCTACCATGGAGCGCCTCAGTACCTGCGGGGCCTCCTGGCCAGCTACTTGGAGGACCGAACAGTCCTCCTCGTGGACAAAGCTGGCCAGATGCGGCGGTACGGCGCGGAGTCCGGTGTTCCACAGGGGTCTGTCCTAGGACCACTCCTGTGGAACATCGGCTTCGACTGGCTCCTGCGGGGAGCTCTCCTCCGTGGCACGAGTGTCATCTGCTACGCGGATGACACTCTCCTCACTGCCCGGGGGAGGAGCTTCAGGGAGGCGGCGAGCCTGGCCTCAGCCGGCGGATGCCTGGTCGCGGGAAGGATCCGTCGGCTCGGATTGGGGGTCGCGCTGCACAAGACCGAGGCCGTGTTCTTCCACGGGCCTCGGCAGCGCGTCCCACCTGACGCCCATATAGTCGTGGAGGGCGTCAGGGTTGAGGTAAAGGCCCAGATGAAATATCTGGGCCTTGTGCTCGACAGCAGGTGGCGCTTCGGCCCGCATTTCAGCGGGCTGTCGACGCGCCTGCTAAAGGTCGCGGGTGCCCTCGCTTGGCTCCTCCCAAACCTGGGAGGGCCAAAAGCGCGATGCCGGCAGCTGTATGCCGGCATTTTAAAAAGCATGGCCCTCTACGGGGCCCCCATCTGGGCGGACTCCCTCCAAAGGAGGGAGAATGCCGCCGCGATCCGTAGGCCCCAAAGGGCCATCGCGCAGCGGGTGGCGAGGGCCTACCGGTCGGTGGGGTTCGCGGCGGCGTGCGCTCTGGCGGGCACCCCTCCTTGGGAGCTCGAGGCGTGGGTGCTCGCCAGAGTGTACGAGTGGACGGCGGGGCGAAGGGCGCTCGATGAGCGCGTCGCCCCGGAAGAGCGGGAGGCCGTCCGGCGGCAGGCGAGGGACGCGATCGTCCAACATTGGACGGAGGACCTCGCCTCCGCCGCGTTTGGCCGCCGAACGCTGGACGCTCTCGGGCCAGTCCTACAGGATTGGCTCGAGCGGCCCCACGGCTTCCTCTCTTTCCGTATGGTGCAGGTGCTATCCGGGCATGGATGCTTCGGATCGTACCTGCACCGGATCGGAAGGGAGGAGGCCCCGCTGTGCCACGAGTGTGGCGCAGCTGAGGACACGGCGCAGCACACCCTCGAGGTGTGCCCGTCGTGGTCCGAGCCTCGTCGCGGCCTGACGACGATTGTCGGGCCGGACCTCTCGCTTCCCGGTGTGGTCGAATCCATGCTGGGGAGCGAGGTGGCCTGGGCTGCAGTCGCCTCCTTCTGCGAGGAAGTGATGTCGCAGAAGGAGGCGGCAGAGCGCGCGCGGGAGGAGGACCCTCTCGCTGCGCCGCGGAGAAGGAGGAGAAGAGGAAGGCCGAGAAGGGGTGGGTGAAGGCGATCGTTAATCGTCTTCCCTCGCCCCATGGTGGTGAATAGCGGGAGACAGGCGCGGGGGTGCCCTCTCCCGCATTGCACCTATTCACCACCTCCGTCGGGCGGGAACGCTCTGTCGTTCCCGGGCCCCTCCCTGCTGGGAGGGGCGTGCTGGCCCCGCTGTAAAGGTGGGGGCTCGTCGGCGGAGGACTGGATGTAAAGGCTCTGCCGGTTTCCCAGTCCTCCTCCAAAAAGACGATGCAGGACAGCCGCTGGGTCGTTTAGTGGGTATACCGGTGTCTAGACCGGGGAGTCCCACATATCCCCCCCATCCCCCAATGGGGGGGAATGCGTAATGCATTTTTCCCAGCGTAAAAAAAAAAAAAAAAAAAAAAAAAAAAAAAAAAAAAAAAAAAAAAAAAAAAAGGTTAGGTTAGGTTAGGTTAGGTTAGGTTAGGTTAGGTTAGGTTAGGTTAGGTTAGGTTAGGTTAGGTTAGGTTAGGTTAGGTTAGGTTAGGTTAGGTTAGGTTAGGTTAGGTTAGGTTAGGTTAGGTTAGGTTAGGTTAGGTTAGGTTAGGTTAGGTTAGGTTAGGTTAGGTTAGGTTAGGTTAGGTTAGGTTAGGTTAGGTTAGGTTAGGTTAGGTTAGGTTAGGTTAGGTTAGGTTAGGTTAGGTTAGGTTAGGTTAGGTTAGGTTAGGTTAGGTTAGGTTAGGTTAGGTTAGGTTAGGTTAGGTTAGGTTAGGTTAGGTTAGGTTAGGTTAGGTTAGGTTAGGTTAGGTTAGGTTAGGTTAGGTTAGGTTAGGTTAGGTTAGGTTAGGTTAGGTTAGGTTAGGTTAGGTTAGGTTAGGTTAGGTTAGGTTAGGTTAGGTTAGGTTAGGTTAGGTTAGGTTAGGTTAGGTTAGGTTAGGTTAGGTTAGGTTAGGTTAGGTTAGGTTAGGTTAGGTTAGGTTAGGTTAGGTTAGGTTAGGTTAGGTTAGGTTAGGTTAGGTTAGGTTAGGTTAGGTTAGGTTAGGTTAGGTTAGGTTAGGTTAGGTTAGGTTAGGTTAGGTTAGGTTAGGTTAGGTTAGGTTAGGTTAGGTTAGGTTAGGTTAGGTTAGGTTAGGTTAGGTTAGGTTAGGTTAGGTTAGGTTAGGTTAGGTTAGGTTAGGTTAGGTTAGGTTAGGTTAGGTTAGGTTAGGTTAGGTTAGGTTAGGTTAGGTTAGGTTAGGTTAGGTTAGGTTAGGTTAGGTTAGGTTAGGTTAGGTTAGGTTAGGTTAGGTTAGGTTAGGTTAGGTTAGGTTAGGTTAGGTTAGGTTAGGTTAGGTTAGGTTAGGTTAGGTTAGGTTAGGTTAGGTTAGGTTAGGTTAGGTTAGGTTAGGTTAGGTTAGGTTAGGTTAGGTTAGGTTAGGTTAGGTTAGGTTAGGTTAGGTTAGGTTAGGTTAGGTTAGGTTAGGTTAGGTTAGGTTAGGTTAGGTTAGGTTAGGTTAGGTTAGGTTAGGTTAGGTTAGGTTAGGTTAGGTTAGGTTAGGTTAGGTTAGGTTAGGTTAGGTTAGGTTAGGTTAGGTTAGGTTAGGTTAGGTTAGGTTAGGTTAGGTTAGGTTAGGTTAGGTTAGGTTAGGTTAGGTTAGGTTAGGTTAGGTTAGGTTAGGTTAGGTTAGGTTAGGTTAGGTTAGGTTAGGTTAGGTTAGGTTAGGTTAGGTTAGGTTAGGTTAGGTTAGGTTAGGTTAGGTTAGGTTAGGTTAGGTTAGGTTAGGTTAGGTTAGGTTAGGTTAGGTTAGGTTAGGTTAGGTTAGGTTAGGTTAGGTTAGGTTAGGTTAGGTTAGGTTAGGTTAGGTTAGGTTAGGTTAGGTTAGGTTAGGTTAGGTTAGGTTAGGTTAGGTTAGGTTAGGTTAGGTTAGGTTAGGTTAGGTTAGGTTAGGTTAGGTTAGGTTAGGTTAGGTTAGGTTAGGTTAGGTTAGGTTAGGTTAGGTTAGGTTAGGTTAGGTTAGGTTAGGTTAGGTTAGGTTAGGTTAGGTTAGGTTAGGTTAGGTTAGGTTAGGTTAGGTTAGGTTAGGTTAGGTTAGGTTAGGTTAGGTTAGGTTAGGTTAGGTTAGGTTAGGTTAGGTTAGGTTAGGTTAGGTTAGGTTAGGTTAGGTTAGGTTAGGTTAGGTTAGGTTAGGTTAGGTTAGGTTAGGTTAGGTTAGGTTAGGTTAGGTTAGGTTAGGTTAGGTTAGGTTAGGTTAGGTTAGGTTAGGTTAGGTTAGGTTAGGTTAGGTTAGGTTAGGTTAGGTTAGGTTAGGTTAGGTTAGGTTAGGTTAGGTTAGGTTAGGTTAGGTTAGGTTAGGTTAGGTTAGGTTAGGTTAGGTTAGGTTAGGTTAGGTTAGGTTAGGTTAGGTTAGGTTAGGTTAGGTTAGGTTAGGTTAGGTTAGGTTAGGTTAGGTTAGGTTAGGTTAGGTTAGGTTAGGTTAGGTTAGGTTAGGTTAGGTTAGGTTAGGTTAGGTTAGGTTAGGTTAGGTTAGGTTAGGTTAGGTTAGGTTAGGTTAGGTTAGGTTAGGTTAGGTTAGGTTAGGTTAGGTTAGGTTAGGTTAGGTTAGGTTAGGTTAGGTTAGGTTAGGTTAGGTTAGGTTAGGTTAGGTTAGGTTAGGTTAGGTTAGGTTAGGTTAGGTTAGGTTAGGTTAGGTTAGGTTAGGTTAGGTTAGGTTAGGTTAGGTTAGGTTAGGTTAGGTTAGGTTAGGTTAGGTTAGGTTAGGTTAGGTTAGGTTAGGTTAGGTTAGGTTAGGTTAGGTTAGGTTAGGTTAGGTTAGGTTAGGTTAGGTTAGGTTAGGTTAGGTTAGGTTAGGTTAGGTTAGGTTAGGTTAGGTTAGGTTAGGTTAGGTTAGGTTAGGTTAGGTTAGGTTAGGTTAGGTTAGGTTAGGTTAGGTTAGGTTAGGTTAGGTTAGGTTAGGTTAGGTTAGGTTAGGTTAGGTTAGGTTAGGTTAGGTTAGGTTAGGTTAGGTTAGGTTAGGTTAGGTTAGGTTAGGTTAGGTTAGGTTAGGTTAGGTTAGGTTAGGTTAGGTTAGGTTAGGTTAGGTTAGGTTAGGTTAGGTTAGGTTAGGTTAGGTTAGGTTAGGTTAGGTTAGGTTAGGTTAGGTTAGGTTAGGTTAGGTTAGGTTAGGTTAGGTTAGGTTAGGTTAGGTTAGGTTAGGTTAGGTTAGGTTAGGTTAGGTTAGGTTAGGTTAGGTTAGGTTAGGTTAGGTTAGGTTAGGTTAGGTTAGGTTAGGTTAGGTTAGGTTAGGTTAGGTTAGGTTAGGTTAGGTTAGGTTAGGTTAGGTTAGGTTAGGTTAGGTTAGGTTAGGTTAGGTTAGGTTAGGTTAGGTTAGGTTAGGTTAGGTTAGGTTAGGTTAGGTTAGGTTAGGTTAGGTTAGGTTAGGTTAGGTTAGGTTAGGTTAGGTTAGGTTAGGTTAGGTTAGGTTAGGTTAGGTTAGGTTAGGTTAGGTTAGGTTAGGTTAGGTTAGGTTAGGTTAGGTTAGGTTAGGTTAGGTTAGGTTAGGTTAGGTTAGGTTAGGTTAGGTTAGGTTAGGTTAGGTTAGGTTAGGTTAGGTTAGGTTAGGTTAGGTTAGGTTAGGTTAGGTTAGGTTAGGTTAGGTTAGGTTAGGTTAGGTTAGGTTAGGTTAGGTTAGGTTAGGTTAGGTTAGGTTAGGTTAGGTTAGGTTAGGTTAGGTTAGGTTAGGTTAGGTTAGGTTAGGTTAGGTTAGGTTAGGTTAGGTTAGGTTAGGTTAGGTTAGGTTAGGTTAGGTTAGGTTAGGTTAGGTTAGGTTAGGTTAGGTTAGGTTAGGTTAGGTTAGGTTAGGTTAGGTTAGGTTAGGTTAGGTTAGGTTAGGTTAGGTTAGGTTAGGTTAGGTTAGGTTAGGTTAGGTTAGGTTAGGTTAGGTTAGGTTAGGTTAGGTTAGGTTAGGTTAGGTTAGGTTAGGTTAGGTTAGGTTAGGTTAGGTTAGGTTAGGTTAGGTTAGGTTAGGTTAGGTTAGGTTAGGTTAGGTTAGGTTAGGTTAGGTTAGGTTAGGTTAGGTTAGGTTAGGTTAGGTTAGGTTAGGTTAGGTTAGGTTAGGTTAGGTTAGGTTAGGTTAGGTTAGGTTAGGTTAGGTTAGGTTAGGTTAGGTTAGGTTAGGTTAGGTTAGGTTAGGTTAGGTTAGGTTAGGTTAGGTTAGGTTAGGTTAGGTTAGGTTAGGTTAGGTTAGGTTAGGTTAGGTTAGGTTAGGTTAGGTTAGGTTAGGTTAGGTTAGGTTAGGTTAGGTTAGGTTAGGTTAGGTTAGGTTAGGTTAGGTTAGGTTAGGTTAGGTTAGGTTAGGTTAGGTTAGGTTAGGTTAGGTTAGGTTAGGTTAGGTTAGGTTAGGTTAGGTTAGGTTAGGTTAGGTTAGGTTAGGTTAGGTTAGGTTAGGTTAGGTTAGGTTAGGTTAGGTTAGGTTAGGTTAGGTTAGGTTAGGTTAGGTTAGGTTAGGTTAGGTTAGGTTAGGTTAGGTTAGGTTAGGTTAGGTTAGGTTAGGTTAGGTTAGGTTAGGTTAGGTTAGGTTAGGTTAGGTTAGGTTAGGTTAGGTTAGGTTAGGTTAGGTTAGGTTAGGTTAGGTTAGGTTAGGTTAGGTTAGGTTAGGTTAGGTTAGGTTAGGTTAGGTTAGGTTAGGTTAGGTTAGGTTAGGTTAGGTTAGGTTAGGTTAGGTTAGGTTAGGTTAGGTTAGGTTAGGTTAGGTTAGGTTAGGTTAGGTTAGGTTAGGTTAGGTTAGGTTAGGTTAGGTTAGGTTAGGTTAGGTTAGGTTAGGTTAGGTTAGGTTAGGTTAGGTTAGGTTAGGTTAGGTTAGGTTAGGTTAGGTTAGGTTAGGTTAGGTTAGGTTAGGTTAGGTTAGGTTAGGTTAGGTTAGGTTAGGTTAGGTTAGGTTAGGTTAGGTTAGGTTAGGTTAGGTTAGGTTAGGTTAGGTTAGGTTAGGTTAGGTTAGGTTAGGTTAGGTTAGGTTAGGTTAGGTTAGGTTAGGTTAGGTTAGGTTAGGTTAGGTTAGGTTAGGTTAGGTTAGGTTAGGTTAGGTTAGGTTAGGTTAGGTTAGGTTAGGTTAGGTTAGGTTAGGTTAGGTTAGGTTAGGTTAGGTTAGGTTAGGTTAGGTTAGGTTAGGTTAGGTTAGGTTAGGTTAGGTTAGGTTAGGTTAGGTTAGGTTAGGTTAGGTTAGGTTAGGTTAGGTTAGGTTAGGTTAGGTTAGGTTAGGTTAGGTTAGGTTAGGTTAGGTTAGGTTAGGTTAGGTTAGGTTAGGTTAGGTTAGGTTAGGTTAGGTTAGGTTAGGTTAGGTTAGGTTAGGTTAGGTTAGGTTAGGTTAGGTTAGGTTAGGTTAGGTTAGGTTAGGTTAGGTTAGGTTAGGTTAGGTTAGGTTAGGTTAGGTTAGGTTAGGTTAGGTTAGGTTAGGTTAGGTTAGGTTAGGTTAGGTTAGGTTAGGTTAGGTTAGGTTAGGTTAGGTTAGGTTAGGTTAGGTTAGGTTAGGTTAGGTTAGGTTAGGTTAGGTTAGGTTAGGTTAGGTTAGGTTAGGTTAGGTTAGGTTAGGTTAGGTTAGGTTAGGTTAGGTTAGGTTAGGTTAGGTTAGGTTAGGTTAGGTTAGGTTAGGTTAGGTTAGGTTCGGTTAGGTTAGGTTAGGTTAGGTTAGGTTAGGTTAGGTTAGGTTAGGTTAGGTTAGGTTAGGTTAGGTTAGGTTAGGTTAGGTTAGGTTAGGTTAGGTTAGGTTAGGTTAGGTTAGGTTAGGTTAGGTTAGGTTAGGTTAGGTTAGGTTAGGTTAGGTTAGGTTAGGTTAGGTTAGGTTAGGTTAGGTTAGGTTAGGTTAGGTTAGGTTAGGTTAGGTTAGGTTAGGTTAGGTTAGGTTAGGTTAGGTTAGGTTAGGTTAGGTTAGGTTAGGTTAGGTTAGGTTAGGTTAGGTTAGGTTAGGTTAGGTTAGGTTAGGTTAGGTTAGGTTAGGTTAGGTTAGGTTAGGTTAGGTTAGGTTAGGTTAGGTTAGGTTAGGTTAGGTTAGGTTAGGTTAGGTTAGGTTAGGTTAGGTTAGGTTAGGTTAGGTTAGGTTAGGTTAGGTTAGGTTAGGTTAGGTTAGGTTAGGTTAGGTTAGGTTAGGTTAGGTTAGGTTAGGTTAGGTTAGGTTAGGTTAGGTTAGGTTAGGTTAGGTTAGGTTAGGTTAGGTTAGGTTAGGTTAGGTTAGGTTAGGTTAGGTTAGGTTAGGTTAGGTTAGGTTAGGTTAGGTTAGGTTAGGTTAGGTTAGGTTAGGTTAGGTTAGGTTAGGTTAGGTTAGGTTAGGTTAGGTTAGGTTAGGTTAGGTTAGGTTAGGTTAGGTTAGGTTAGGTTAGGTTAGGTTAGGTTAGGTTAGGTTAGGTTAGGTTAGGTTAGGTTAGGTTAGGTTAGGTTAGGTTAGGTTAGGTTAGGTTAGGTTAGGTTAGGTTAGGTTAGGTTAGGTTAGGTTAGGTTAGGTTAGGTTAGGTTAGGTTAGGTTAGGTTAGGTTAGGTTAGGTTAGGTTAGGTTAGGTTAGGTTAGGTTAGGTTAGGTTAGGTTAGGTTAGGTTAGGTTAGGTTAGGTTAGGTTAGGTTAGGTTAGGTTAGGTTAGGTTAGGTTAGGTTAGGTTAGGTTAGGTTAGGTTAGGTTAGGTTAGGTTAGGTTAGGTTAGGTTAGGTTAGGTTAGGTTAGGTTAGGTTAGGTTAGGTTAGGTTAGGTTAGGTTAGGTTAGGTTAGGTTAGGTTAGGTTAGGTTAGGTTAGGTTAGGTTAGGTTAGGTTAGGTTAGGTTAGGTTAGGTTAGGTTAGGTTAGGTTAGGTTAGGTTAGGTTAGGTTAGGTTAGGTTAGGTTAGGTTAGGTTAGGTTAGGTTAGGTTAGGTTAGGTTAGGTTAGGTTAGGTTAGGTTAGGTTAGGTTAGGTTAGGTTAGGTTAGGTTAGGTTAGGTTAGGTTAGGTTAGGTTAGGTTAGGTTAGGTTAGGTTAGGTTAGGTTAGGTTAGGTTAGGTTAGGTTA